>OZ026834.1:730884-1298589 GCA_964023205.1 Lutraria lutraria
GAAGGTTGTTGCTCCAGAGAGGGCCACTCTGGAGAGGTTGTACTGTAATGTAATGAGTGATTTATACACGGATGATATGTGGTCCAACATACCTGGTGAACTAAGACCAGAAACCAGCTCTAACAAACCATGGAGTTGTTGAGGTGACAGTAATACATGTAAGCCACCAAAATAACACAAAATCTCCAACTGAAATATACCATCATAAAGAGTGCCTATCAAATGTATATGTAGAAACAAGTTTTATTATTTGAGAACACTTTCAATTCTAGCAAAAGAAGTACTACAATGACAAACAAGACATAAATTACTATTTGATCTTGAAACAAGACATTTGAGATGATTCTAGGCTCCTCACAACTTGGGGACTATTAAATTTATGTTATATGGTAGCAGTCAGCTACATGTCAGCCGCTGTTTACATGTTAGATAATAACTCTAGTAGTTCTAAACAGTTTAGACATGTCCTCATGAATTAAATTGACTCACAATACAATCAAATATAATGGAAACAAGACGCCGCGTTCAATAAGCACATGTCCCCAATGGCATGCTTGTCAAGATCAAATTGAGGTTGTTTGATATGGGTGGATTGAGAATGGTCATAGTCAACAACTGTATAAGTATTAAAGTGTTCTAGTAAGCTGTGCTAGACAAAACTGTAAAATCCACTAACCTCTTTTGGATGGATTGGATGGACAGTACAATCACTATATGCCTCACGCATCATAGATGCTTGGGTATAAAAATACTTAAATATATATAAATACTATTAAATTAAACCAGAAAATATATGTATACAATGAAATCTAAGTCAAGAATACAAACCTTAGGACCATGGAGTGTGTCATTTTGTTTTGTTTTCAATTTGATTTCCTGTTTACCAGAAATAACAGCTATTTGTATAGGATTGGACTCTGTATTAGTTCCATCTTGTTCTGATGTCTTATCATTAACACTAGCAGAAAAACTGGTGCTTCTAGCGGAAGTGTACATCTATAAAAAAATAATTTTAAATAATTATAAATAATGATATCACATCATAATTGGAGTCATTCCTAACAATAATGATTACATGGATCTAAAATATCATAAATATTACACAAAGGTATTAGCATACCTGGCCATCCTTAAAACTATAAATGTGTGCGGAGGACCTAAACTATCTCCAGAATTCTTCTCACTTATCATTTATCTCAGCTATCTTTATTCTTCCCATCCTTAGGCCATCCTTAAAATGTGTGCGGAGGACATGAATGCCCCCGCTGAGAGCTAAGTAAACAAGAGGGCCAAGATGGCCCTATATCTCTCACATGACAATCACTGTTCACTCATTAAACATTGTTTTGAACCGGTGACCTAGTTTTTGACCCCAGACGACCTATGTTCGAATTTGTCTTACATATCATTAAGACAAACAGTCTGACTAGGTTTGGTGAAGATACGATCAAAATTTGACATCTACAGTGTTAATAAGGTTTTCCTAAGATTTGACCTTGTGACCTGGTTTTTGACCCTAGGTGACCCATATTTGAACTTGTCCTTAATATCATTAAGACAAACAATCTGACAAGGTTTGGCCAAGATCCAATCAAAACCATGACATTTAGAGCTTTTACAAGATTTTTACCTAAGATTTGACCTTGTGACCCAGCTTTTGAACCCGGCTGACCCATGTTCATCCTTGACCCACATATCATTGAGGCAAACATTTTGACAAGGTTTGGTGAAGATCCAATTAAAACTGTGACATCTACAGTGTTAACAAAGTTTTCCTAAGATTTGACCTGGTGACCTAGTTATTGACCCCAGATGACCCATATTTATACTTGACCGTTATATCATTAAACAAACAATTGAAGTTTGGTGAAGATCCAATAATAACTGTGAAATCTACAGTGTTAACATGGTTTTTCATAAGATTTGACCTAGTTTTTGACCCAAGATGACCCATGTTCGAACTTGTCCAAGATATTATGAAGACAAACATTCTGGCAAGGTTTCATGACCATCCAATGAAAACAGTGACTCCTAGAGTGTTCACAAGGTTTTCCAGCAATTTGCCCTAGTGACCTAATTTTACTACAGAAATGACCCATTATCAAACTTGACCTACATATTATTAAAATAAACCTTCTGACAAAGTTTCATGAAGATCCAGTCAAAACAGTGATTTCTAAAGTGTTCACAAGGTTTTCCTTTATTTGGCCCTGGTGACCTAGTTTTTGACCCCAAATGGCCCAATATCGAACTCGTCCGAGATTTTGTTGATATTAACGTTCTGACCCAGTTTTGCTAAAATTGAGCCAAAAATGTGGCCCCTAGTGTGGTCACAACATAAAGTTTGACGACGCACACCGCATGATGCCGGACGGAGAGTGATCCTAATAGCTCACTTTGTCACTTTGTGACATGTGAGCTAAAAAGGGGCCATAACTCTTGTGAAAATGTTTGGATTTTAACAAAACCGGAACTTGACCTGTATTCTATTATTATGTACCTTCATGTATAAACTAAAATACCGGTACATGTTTGAAACCAATCCATGAAATATTTCTTGAGTTATCACTAGGAAACCAAAAATTTGAACGGACACACAGACCGGGGTAACTCCTTATGCCTTTCCACCATTTAAAATGGCGGAGGCATAAAAATGTTTGTTTGGGGGTAACCCTGTCCAGCGAATTTTCAGTTGAAAGTTAGATTTTTCTTCAAATTTATTTCTTACATTGAATAAAAAATACCTGTCAACAAGAGCTGTCAGAAGACAGCACGCTCAACTTTTTTAAGTCTTCAGTATAATAAAATGCTTGATAGATGAGAAAAATCTAAGTTAAAAAGGGGCATAACTCTGTAAATACTGTTGACCAAGTTATCCTGCTTATCCTACATCTTTGAAAGATATTGTACTATTTTACCTATTTCAACAAGGTTTCGAAGTTAAAAAGGGGCATAACTCTAAAAATACTGTTGACAGAGTTATGCCACTTGTCCTACAGATGAGCATTGTCCCCATAAGGAATACTTCTAAATATGAGTTGAATGTATTTGATAATGTTCAAGTTACTGTAATTTATCAAAAACTTTAACCAACGCAGATGCCGATGCCTGGGGGAGTAGTATAGCTCTCATTTTTTTTCAAAAAGTCGAGCTAAAAATGCTATTTATACATTGAAAAAAAATAGTTTAATCCAAGAGGCACAAATTAAAGTTGTGTATGGCTATCTTTGGTGCATTGGTGGTCTTTACCCCAGACAAAGTATATTAAGGATGGCCCCATCAATTAATATAAGAATATCCAAAAGACATTCTTTATCAGTACAAACAACATCCTCAGTAAATTTTATTCTCATTGAAGTTATATGTAATGCGGAAAGCTAATTCTGAAGTTAATTACAGACATGCATCAAGGTGTAAACATAGTGTCTGGTTTACACAAATCTGACTAACACTATTTTTCTGCTAACCTTGGAATTTGTTTGGTATGTCAAAGTTCTTTTTATCTTTATTTTCATGTGAACTACATCTCAGAACTTAAAAATATACTATATGTATTTAACAAAAAGTTCTACAGACCTATCAATCCTATATTTTTTGGGATGTTATTGGCAGGGGTGTCAATAGAGCCAAATTAAAAATCTTGAAAATCATACACGGCCGACCAATTTTGCTGAACAAAAGGTCTTCAACCACATTATTTCAATATTTAACTCAGTTTGTATCAAAGAAAATCCTTTAGAGCAGATTAAATTGACAATAACTTTGCCATTTCTCAAGATATTTTTCATTAAATAACTTTTATTTTGTTCAGAAATCATAGCTCTGTCAGGACATGGAATTCTGGATATATCTGGAATAGTATCACCCCTGTATTGGAAACCTGGTCTATTTTCAACCTAATGGTTTAAATGAAGTACATAAAAAAAGACATTGTTCAGTTGATTTATTTTAAGAACTGCAACATCACAATATGAACAAAGATAAAGTCAAAAGGCTTATTTGAAGTTGGCAAAAGTTAGGGGAAAAAATGTTCATTAATCATTATAATTGTACATCAATAAAAAATTAACCTGAGGTGATGAGCCTTCAGAACTGCTCCTAGATCTTGAGGGAGATTTTCTGGTCGACATTTCATCAAAGTATATCTGTATACCTTCTATATGAAGATTTTTCTGACTTATAGCTGCTGGTTCAAACGTACCATCTACAGAACTTTCAACTATAGTAGCCATATCATCAAAGTATTCAAACCTGTATACAATACAAACATACACATGTAACGCTACATCAAAACTGTATACAATACAAACATACATCAAAATAATGACTTTACGCTAAATAAACATGAATTATTCTATACACACAAGATTTGTAACATTGACAGTCAACACAAAGAAGTATCACATGTTTCTGACAAATTACTCAAAAAAGTAATAAATCATTATTGAATATCCATGACTCAAGCACTTTGCAATCATTTCCAGTTTAAAGTTGTAAGCAAAACTCGATTGGATATCATATTCAAGTAATAATTCTTTTCTATCAGTTATGGAACTTACAGTCTTTTCTCACACACCAAGTTTTAAATTGTCTGATATTCATATCATTATTTGGATAGCATGCTATCACAATAGATGTAATTTTGCAGAATATCATGTAACAAGAGCTCAATGTCAAAACGACCTTGACCTTTGACTTAGTGACCCTAATTTCAATAGGGGTCACCTAGTGTCCGAGGCCAATGCACCTGCGAAGTATCAGACCCATCGGTCAATCCTTTGACGATTTATCGATCGGAAACGATTTTCACACTCAATGTCACAGTGACCTTGACCTTTGACCTAGTGACCCCAATTTCAATAGGGGTCATCTTCTGTCCAAAGCAAATGCACCTGCGAAGTATCAGGCCCATGGGTCAATCCGTTGACGAGTTATCGATCGGAAACGATTTTCACTCAATGTCACAGTGACCTTGACCTAGTGACCCCAATTTCATTAGGGGTCATCTACTGTCCAGGGCCAATGTACCTGCGAAGTATCAGGCCCATCGGTCAATCCATTGACGAGTTATCCATCGGAAACTAACTGGTCTACCGACAGACAGACAGACAGACCGACAGGCTAGCAAAACAATATACCCCCTCTTCTTCGAAGGGGGGCATAACAACGAAATGTCTACCTGGACATTTTTTCAATATTTTATGTAACAATTACAGATAAAAACTAAATTCCATTTTATCATAAATTCACATACTATCTGAGTTTGAAAAATTTATAAATTGATCCAATACCGTTTAATCTTTATCTCTAATGCCACACCCTTTGGTGAATCTTCTGGGTGATGTTCTAAACGTATCACTGTATCTATCAACGTTACACGAATCTTTGACAAAACTGTTAAAATATAGAAAATAGAATGCAATGTTGTAACAAACTACACACATGTATACATATATATATCTATTAGGCCTAAATTAAAAATATGTTTGTTTGCCCTTTACCGACCCTGAATTTTAGAAGAGGGTCGGTAGGTAGGAAAAATATTTTATTTTATTTCTGAATTTGACCTTTACCTAGCATGAAATTCCACTTCTATCTAGAAGCATTATATAGTCATCAATTATGTATTCTGCTACCATATAACCACAGGGATAATATTTGCTGCCCAAACATATGAAAGAAAAATCCCCATTGCCCAAAACCTATGAAATGTTATATGAGATTTCACACGTGAAAACAAGTGTGATAATATCTATAATCAAACAATCAGTTTTTATGATGAATGTAATAATAAAGTTTGTACAGACTGAATTCTCTTTATTATGTCAGATACCATTCCTTTGTCTGCATATTATATAGTCTAATTGAAATTTATTTAAGTGAGAACTAAACAAAATATGATTTTTACAAGGGTATAGAATTATCATATTTTTCTACCAGTTAACGACTCACATGATTTAGTATCGAACTGTTTTTGATCTACCTAGGCCGCCAGAGTTTTAATCACAATTAAATTTGTTGCTCAGATTTTGTCCTAGAAACAAATCTATACACTCTCATCAACTTATCAATTATTTTTGAGTAGTGTTGTATGGTAGGAAAGGAGACAAATCTCTATCACATAATTAATAGACAGTAACTACAGTTTCTTCTGTGTCCTGGCAAATGAGGATTTCATCCTGAATGCATGTCACATGATTAAATATCAAAGATAGGATACACAATTATAACAGATTATCACTGAATACCCATTATGATTCTAATGACGACGTATGGTTTGTTATCCGAAAAGTTTGTCATCCGAAATTCGTATACTTCATGAAAATATAAGTGTATTGTATGACGATTGTTTTTGAAAAATAACGAGTGTTTGATACTTTGTTGTTCATAATGCTTAATGAAACATTATATTAGATAACATAAGACTCAGTAAGTACTATCAAAACATGTGACTGTCCAGCAAGTGAATAACAATTTTCGGAAAATACGACACGGACCGTACGGTATGGTACAAACTTTATTCAATTCCACGGACGATATACCGGTAGAAATGGAGAACAATTACGTCTGCGTTTTTTTTCGCCATACTGGTGGAAAGTTACGCGATTTCTTGGAAAATTATGCGAGAATATCGCATAATTAGGGTAAAAACTTAGCGCTGTAACCATTTATTATATACTTTACCAAAGATGGGGAAGAGGAAACAGCGGAATGCAACTCAAAAGTGCAAATAAAAAAAAAGTTCTCAAAGATTTTGCAATAAAATTTTTTGGGTCGGCGGGATTTTTTCGGGTCGGTAAAGGGCAAACAAACTTAATTTTAATTTAGGCCCTATAGCACATTGAAAATCAGACAATGTAAACACGTCTTTTCTTAACAAATATTTGTTAAAGGACCCCCATCTTGTTCCCAATTTTCCATTCTGAAGAGTACAGACAATTCAAATAAAACAGTCTTGTATAATTAAGATTTCCCAAATCCTTAAAACACAGAATAATTTTCGAATAAACATTACATCATAGGTATACATGATTACATTCATTTAGAAATGAAATAAGTTTTACCTGAGTCAATCATGAGAGCAAATTTTTGGACACCTTCAATAGGGTCTGCCTTCTGAGGACTCTTTGATTCTGATTCTAAACAATCTTTGGCCAGCTGTAGACTAGTGGTCATACTAGACTGCATACTTGTAAACATTTCACCAGCCATCATTCCTAAAATCAAAATAATATAAGTGTAAGTACTACCAAGTCAAGTTACTAAGTGGTTATGTTTTTCTAAGAAGTTCTATGAAGACACCTTTGGTTCAGATATTTGTTGTGCAACCTTTTGAAAAATGTGCAACTAAATCAGGTTTTTTTTTTAGGAATGGGGGAAGACGCTGGACGCTGGTGAAAAGGGGAAAAACACACGAAAGAAGCAAATTTGGGGGAAAATCCCTGTATTTGTAATACTGGTTTTATATCAATTATTCTCCTAGTCCAACAGCCTCTATACAGGGGTATTTCGCTGTCTTTTTGTATTTAAACTTGAAAGACATTAACACTTATATATATCATAGTCTTGCTTATTTAACAGACCTTGCCATAGTCACAACTTTTTATTAGATGAAAAATCCACAAAACACGGTAAATCAACATAAATACCATAGGTAAACAATATACTTAACACTAGGTCTGGTTGATTTTCATGTCAAAACACCATGTCTGAACTCAAACATTGCTAACTTCAATACATAAACATGTTTTATTGCTTTCTGAGAAGCAGCCATTTTGCACATGCGTGATTTACGCTGGAAACAACAAAATATCGCTGGACATTCATTTATTTTAATTACAAATGCGACCATGTTGACAGCAAAATGATGCAACGTTATTCCGTCGTGTGATTGGTTAAAATAATGCATGACGGTTGTAGCCAATCAGCACGCAGTGATTTATTCAGTGCGGCCAGACGAATGGTTTCCGTCATCGTATGCGGCGAATATACGCCAGACTATGAAGCGGGGATCTAGTGCATTTGTTCCCGTCCTCGTATGTAACGAGGTTCGTATGGTACACAGTATCCGTGATGTAATAAAAAGCTATATTTAGTATCACCACCGTAGGTACTATTCAAAAAGACTACCTAGATAAGCATTATTCAATATGCGAGGAATTCTAAAAGGAATGGACATGATAATGTGTACTTTATCATAAAATATATTGGATTTTTTTTATGGCTCTGAGGGAATTTTTTTTTGAGGGGAAAAATATAGCTTGTTTTCCGAGGGGAAGACGCCGACTATCGGCATCACTTTCTTAGTAAAAAAAACCCCTGTAAATGTGCGAATCCCAAAATTGTGCGGCCATGCCTAGATGCTTTTTATGTCAAAACAATATATTCAAATAATATGAGGCTTAGAAAGTATTATTGTGCAGACTTTATTGTAAAATAGTTGCCAGAATAAGTATGTGTAATTTATATAAATTTCACCATTATCTTCTCTCTGTGTTGGCTGCAGAGTGAGCTGCAGGCCGGTAACTTCTAGTTGCGTACTTTTCTGTATCAACGATGACCAGGGTATAGATACAGATATGGATTCAACAAATCCATCAACCAGTTGTACAGGAACACCAAATGAAGACAGATCATCATTAATAGCCTGCAAATAAAGGATTCACAAAACTGTTAACAAGTAAATCACTGAATCGTAAGTAAATGATAGCACTGATACTTACAGTTACAGATAAAGACTGTTCAGATAACAGTTACACCATATCAATATATAAAACAGGGTACAACTTACACAGAATCATGTACAGAGAAAATATTTGATCAATGCATGTTTTCTTTTTTTTGATTGGCCTTTTTGGTAGCCTGGACCTTTCTAGTCCTTTTTTACCCTTACCTTGGCTACTGAGATCATGAACACATGAAAACTACAGATTGGTATCATCAAATGTGACTGTCAGACAAAAATAATTCCTGTCAGAAGTGTCTACTAACCTGATCTTGATTCAATTGTATTTGGCCTAGATGATAGATCCAAGATTTATATATATACTTGACCTACATCCATCCTATTAGTATTCCCTATTGATGTGGTGTTTGCTGCTCTGAATACATAATGACTGTAAATGAATTCTTTAATTATAATGCCTGGTGTCAGAAATTCTTCAGGCCAGGCCCACTCATATCAACACATAAATAAGTACTTTGGGTCACTTAGAATGGAAATTATATTTATGAAATGATCATTTAACAGTCCAGACAAAGTGAAAGAGAACAACAAACAATGACCAGAATGTAATTAATTAATGACTAATGGATAAAAACAACTATTTTGACATGCATTTCGTACCACTTGTAAATATTAAAGAAAAAAGTAATTACACAATACATAAGAGATTTGATTCCAATGACCAACCTGAACGTCGAGATCTAGATCCGTTATTTCTCCCGTCCCTTTGTATAAATCTAAGCTCAGCTGATCCAGAGAAAGTTTCTGTTTCAAGAACTGACCCAAATAATGTTGTAAAATGTATCGGCACGCTTTCTTTTTCAGAAAGTCTTGCCAGCTTCCTATAGCCCATGACATGATGTCTACGAAATCAAACAGTTTAAGAAGTTAAATGCCAAAACATCACAAATAACGTTCCAGTTTCACTTTCGAATCAATGTTGTCAGAATGTAAATACGCCATTTATTTCATTCGGCAATCATCGGTGGCTATCGACTAAGATAAAGGTTGGGATAAAAGCCAAACCCAGGTCCAGTACAATACGGATTACAAGTGAACAACATTTACAACGACACGTGCAGTACTATATAAGTCAGGACGAGTAAAAAACCCATTTTCACTTATTTGAATTATTGCTGAGTGAAATCAAAGTGTTTTAATCTTAATGTACTATCATGACTGGAGATTTTACATCTTCTGGTAATTTTTAACGCGCAATGATAACTGCAAATACCTATACATGTATGTATAGGTCTTTGATAACTGGGACCAAAACACACATAATTTTATGTGTACACGGGTATTATAACTGGTAGTTTTATTTAGAATATCTAAACACATCTCTTATAATAATTTCAATGGTAGTACACTACGTCATCGAGCACCTGCTAATGGATACACATCGTACACTTTTTTGACAACATGTCCTCGACTCAAAATTAGATTTAATGATTTCTGCATGAAATCGTCAAATTGATATAAAATGATATCGCGCACCAAGGATTTACTGTTGCATATTATGTTTACGTGAAAATGGTTTGTAGTAAGTCTCTTTAGTAAAGGCCTGAAAACGGGATAAGTTTTGACTTGTGCGTGATACGTTCCGTACTTTTCTTATAAAATGTCATAAAACATGGCAAAACTTCTTTATCTCACTTTTTAACGGACCAGCTAGGGAATATACCGAGTGTATACTGGTAACATCTTCTAGTTTGTTTAAGAATATTTTGCTTCAGAAGTCAGTATTACTCAGGTTTAGTAGTTTAAAAAGAAAATGGTACTACTGGGACTCAATTTAAGAAACGATACTATCCGTACCCAGAATATTCAACGATTTCTGTTGGAGTAATTTATGTTCACATACTCGATCTTGTAATGATATTTTGTATTGTACATGTATTAGTTTATCATACCTATGTACATGTATTAGTTTATCATATCCAAAGACTGTATGTATAGGTCTTTGTCATATCTATGTACATGTATTAGTTTATCATATCTATGTACATGTATTAGTTTATCATATCTATGTACATGTATTACTTTATCATATCTATTTACATGTATTAGTTTATCATATCTATGTACATGTATTAGTTTATCATTATCTATGTACATGTATTAGTTTAATTATCTATGTACATGTATTAGTTTATCATATCTGAGTACATGTATTAGTTTATCATATATATGTACATGTATTAGTTTAATTATCTATGTACATGTATTAGTTTATCATATCTGAGTACATGTATTAGTTTATCATATATATGTACATGTATTAGTTTATCATATCTATGTACATGTATTACTTTATCGTATCTATTTACATGTATTAGTTTATCATATCTATGTACATGTATTAGTTTATCATTATCTATGTACATGTATTAGTTTATCTATGTACATGTATTAGTTTATCATATCTATGTACATGTATTAGATTATCATATCTATGTTCATGTATTAGTTTATATATGTACATGTATTAGTTTATCATTGTTTATGTATATGTATTAGCTAATCATATCTATGTACATGTACATTTGTGTTAATTTATCATATCTATGTACATGTATTTGTTTATCATTATCTATGTACATGTAAATAGCTAATCATATCTATGTACATGTATTAGCCTATCGATTGTCAATGTACATGTATTTGTTTTGTTTTTCAGGCAGACCAACTTACAGAGGAACAGATTGCAGGTACTTAAACTACGTTTGTATATCAATCTTCAATAAATTTTGTTTGCTGTGGACCATATATATACCGTATAATAATCATGAATGAGTTTAATAAACTTCACATCAAGTTTTGTTTAAAGATTTTAGGTGTACGAAAATATAAGTACTGCTAATTATACTGATCAAGTTAAGGAGAATTAGGTAGAGTGACGTATATACTATGTATATACAAATGTATACAAATGTATATACTAGCTTATGGCTATAAAGAAAAGGCACTGAAAGCAACCCAATACATAATCAGAGACGTATAATAATTGTATTATTTTAAATAATACATCAGAAATAAGGGGATTTACTAAATCTAAAGGGATGGAACGCATTCATTAAAAAATTGTGTAAGCGAATATTGAATGTTAGAAAAACGACGTGTTCCACTGGTATATATGAAGAATTAGGTCGTTATCCTATACTTATAAATAACGTTGGATTTGTACGTATAATTAAATATTGGTTCAAAGTACTAACCACTGATAATATCATTATTAAACATGTACATTTGCAACCATTGCAGGACTGTGAAAATAATAAAGTAAATTGGGTGTATAATGTGAAAAAGTTATTGTGTGAATATGGATTTGCTGATATATGGCAGCGACCAGATACAGTTACTTGTAATAGTTTTATATTTTTGTTTAAACAGAGACTAATTGATTGTTTTATTCAAGGTTGGTATGTAAGAAAAGATACAAGTCCAGTTATGATGATATAACAGTTGTAAATTATACTTTAATTATGAAGATTACCTAGATATTATTCCGGATAACTTAAGATATTTTATTTCAAGATTAAGAATTTCAGCACATAGTTTTAAAATTCAAACAGGAAGATATGGACGTAATAAAACTGAAAGGAATGAAATATTGTGTATTTTTTGTAACAGTAGAGACATTGAAGACGAATATCATTTTTTAAGGAACGAATTCATTGACCAGTATTATCTAATTAGACAAAACATGTATAAATTTATAGAATTGTTAAACAGTAAAGAAAAGACTGTTCTACTACCGTTGGCTATTTTTTAAAAAAGCATTAGAATTGAGAAACAGTATGATACATAATATTGATTGAATTTATTGTATTGCTCATACTCCAAAATGTATTTAGTTATTTTTAGAATCAATAGCCAATGACCTTTGATAATTTAAAGTTAAGTAAATATTTATTTTTTTAATTATACAATACAGTGATAGATTTTATTTATATATTTGTTCCAGCTACATTAAATAATGTATTAGTTGAATGAAAACCTTAAACGCATACTATAGTCATTTTTAGGCTTAGCTGCCACATCTGGAAATTGAAACCGGTAGAAAAAGAAAATAGAATCTGTAAAACTCTTCATCAAATTGAATCTGAATTTCACTTTATGATGTGTTGGACAAAATATAACAGTCTGAAAATTGTTCTTTCAGAATAGTACAGTATCTCTAAACTCAACTTGATAATATTATGTATTCGGAAAAAAATATATAAAAGCTGCAACATTAAAAAGGCACTGTTTAGATTACGTATAAAGACTCGTTAAATGATTAAAATGAATAAACTTATTTTTTTCTTACTTTATTGATACATATACGAGTATTTTCAATATATAATACATGTAAGTTTATTTTGAAATCATTAGGCGCTAAGGCCCATGTGAAATATATACAAATGTATAAGTAATAACTTGACCCTAACAACATTCTGATCATTTATGTCTTTATATTGCACTGACTCAGGGTTTAGGGTTTACTATTATAGTAATAGATAAACCCTATATAGTACAGTTCAATGCGAATAATCATTCTTACAGTTTAGTATGGTCATATATTTCCTTTCTAAGTATTCTGCTCTGTCACGGTTGTAATTAGCTAATGCTATATACAATGTATATATATGCACAGCTCTATTATTGGTTTGTAAACTTCACCTTAGACATGTATTTGCCGATTTGTGAAGAAACAGAACTGAACTGGTATTAATTGCTTCTTCACATATTGGTGTAAGGAGACACGACTATTCGTCCTAATATTAGGTGCACGCATCTCTGTGAACTTAGTTGTGTAAGCAGAGACGTATAATATCATACGTCTCCGTTGTAAGTTATTGCTGTTTTTTTTATCTCGAGTGCATAACTCTAGACCTAGATGCGATACTTATATGTATTCGTACTGATTCTATGTCTCCATGTATGTTTATTCTAAATAAACATGCGCAAAAATCCAAGTCCAGCCAAAAATAATCTTCATTTGTTTACACTATAACCGGGCATATCATCGGATAGTTGGATTGTTCCCCTTTGTCGGCGGCCATGTCATCCAATTTGAAAGATACGGCTTTTAAGTATTTTAGTCTTCTTTGTTCATTAAAGACGAGAGAAAAAAACGACAATTAAGACAAAATAATATTAAAATAACATTTATTTTACCATAATACATTTGAAAAATTGCATCGTTTCTGTGTAACAGTTTACATAATTTTTTAACTTCACCTGGCTGAGATAGAACAAGCAATAATGTATTAGTAATTACACTAAATGATAAAACATATGAGTTTGACGTACAGTCACACTTGGGATGAGCTTACGTCTATCTATATATGTATTTACATAATGATAGATCTACATACTTATATGACATGTTTTTATTCGTGTTCAAAACCATTGTTTGGTGAAATTTGAAAGACTGATGATGCCAAATGAGAAAGAAAAAATAGTTTATTGGCAAGATCAACGTTTCTTTTTATGAATGAATCAGATGAACATATTATATATGACATTATATGAAAGTTAGCGATCTTGCGATGAGTATATCTATACAATGTATGAGTAGTTCCTTTAAGGGAATGGTCCACATAAAATTTGTCTGATCCTGATAGCTTCCGTTTTTTTGTTTGTTACTTTGATGTCATCATTTTCACAAATTCTGAAAAAAAAGAAACTCAAGAAATTGAAAAGTGCAGAATAAAGCAAACTGTGTGATGACAATAAGTTTCTAAACGCCTACCTTGTATTTTACAGAACTGGATTAAAATAAATATTTGTTTTTGATAATCACAAAAAACAGCAACATAAAGTACCTTCATAATTAACTTGACCATCGCCATCAATATCAGCTTCCCTAATCATCTCATCTACTTCTTCATCAGTAAGTTTTTCTCCGAGATTTGTCATCACATGGCGTAGTTCTGCTGCACTTATATAACCATTACCGTCTTTGTCAAACACTCGGAATGCTTCACGAATTTCATCCTCACTATCTGTATCCTTCATTTTTCGCGCCATCATTGTAAGGAATTCTGGGAAATCTATAGTACCGTTTCCTGTAATACAATATTTCAACAATCGTCAAATAATATAAATCTATCGTAAAAACATTAACAGATGAAACTCACAATAAGATTCATGTAGAAAACAAAATTGAATGTGTATTATTTATAAGCACATATAAAACAAGAGCACCACGAGCGGTACCAACGCTCGTCTGTTCACGGCCTCAGTGAGATCTATCCACCTAAGACGTTTCATGTTGGTACCTTTTCTAGTTTCTGAGTTATACGATATAATTATTAAAGTTTTTGCACGACACATACGTAGACGACAAATTGATCACAATAGTTTAACTGTTTCTTCGAAAACAGACGAGCTAAAATGATAAAGTCGCAGATTCATGCATATTCTTATTTCGTATCATATACCTCTGTTCATCTTTTGGGTTAATGCATAAAGTTTTTGAAGACACATTTATGTTGAACATAATTAGATAATGCCAAAACAACATGACGTACCATCAGCGTCGACTTCATTAATCATATCTTGTAACTCGGCTTCTGTTGGATTCTGTCCCAATGATCTCATCACAGTACCAAGTTCTTTTGTTGTAATTGTACCATCACCGTCTTTGTCAAACAAACTAAATGCTTCCTTGAATTCTGGGGAAATACAGAAATGATCAGGGATACAACCTAACTATTTTTACAGTAAAACTATGACAGGCCTTTATGTTGATATATTATGACCTAATGCGCACTAAATTTATACACGTGCACGTGCATACTGTGAAATACAGACAAAATCCGTTGAAACGATATACAAATGTAATACAATTATACATAGAGGTTATATCAGACCATCATTGTAAATATTTTGTTTGGGGTTACGATAACCTACTCTCAAAAAAGGCGCTACTTTTTTGAATCTCTTGTGTATATATCAATAGTATTTGACAGGTATTTTGGATTCAATGTAAAAAATAAATTGTAAAAAGATAATTTATTTCCTACCTACCTACTTACTGAACATGCTATGGGCATGGTTACACCAAACAAACCGTGATTTTTTAAAATATGCCTCAGAAATAGAACACATGATATGGATGGCTACTTTTTAGAACTGTAACTTTTATAAAATGTAAGTTGATCGTGTGATAACAGATAATATTCTACATACAATATGAACACATGAATGTTGTCATGGAAACTTACCAGCAATCTGCTCCTCGGTGAGTTGGTCAGCCTAAAAAAAGAAGAAAAAAAATACTCTGAGCTTAAGCCACTAACGTTAATCTTGTAATTTTGTAACACGTTTGACGAGCATAAAGAGAATTTTAAAGGATGTATTTGTTTGGAGGACGTCGGTAAAATAACATAAGAAGAATGACGGACCAGTGAGCTTATAAAGACGAACAATACTCGCTGATGAACATCAATAAACAACGTAACCCGATCCTGTAATATGAAACTACATGTAGTACTGAATTGTTACTTTTCACTTGACTGAGCCCACAATAAAGGAATGAATCATATAATGGAGAGGGTAGCATAATACACAGTTTAATAACGACAAGAAACTGGTGATTTAAAAAATCCCAGCGCATTATTGGTAAATGATACATCATGTAGATATTTATCACTGTTTAGTACGTGTTTGCAGGTCGATGTTCACCAGTAAGGATAATAAATCACAAATTGATATCAAGTATTTTTAGAATAAATGCGTTTTGTTTTGAAGCGTTTAATTCTTAAATCAGACACGTTACTGAATTTCTACAAACGCAAAATTACTTATTTTGCAAATTAGTTTATTGTACAAGACACCGTGTCGGTTAATATTGACGAGTTTGGAGCCCAGCTGAATAACACACATATTATAACAATACAAATAACCACGTTGTTCACTTAGTGAGATCTGTTTACAAGTATCCAATTCAAAATGTTCGCATTCCACACATGCATAGTTATGACAGAAGTTTGAAAATGATAGATAAAAACATTGTTTTTGAATCCAGACGCCATGAAAGCACAAAAATAATTACGTATTTAAAGATTGCAGTTCTGCAATTAAATGTTTAAATCTTGATTTTAATTAAGTCCACATTACAGAAAGGAGCGGTTTAAAAATGGCGCGAAGTTTGGGATCGGTCTTTAAGTATATTTTGTAATAACGAAACAAAATTATTACAGACGAAATAGATGAAAGATGTCGGTATGAAATAAATTATTAAATAAATGTGCGCGTTGAATTCGTACAAATAGATAAATAATCTCTTACCATTGTGTATCCTTATATGTATTATTCACTACACGTGTTTAGGTATAGAGTTTTGTTCCGTTTGTTTTACCTTAATGATACGTCTGACCTCAGCCCACACACTACTGTATGTATTTACCTGTACAGCGACACAGAATTTTGCCGCAATGCGACAACACTTCATACAGTCAGGTATATTAGGTCGCTTTAAGAAGTAACGACTGTTTCAATACCGAGTCGTATCGTAATGGTTGGTATGTCAGGTGTGGATTAATTTGTAAACATTGATTGAACATAAGTCAATGTTTCCTAGATATAACCGTTGTCATGTGGCTGCTTAGTGACCATCATGGAATTTGTTGAACTTGATTAAACCACTTGACGTTTATTTTTTGTCTATCACATGCTTATTTATTACACACGTACGTTATTGTAATACATGTACTATAAGTACTGGGACTGGCTATAAACTGTATGAATATGGACTAATTAGTAATTACGATGTTCATACATTGATTACTGATTATTGTATTTTTTTATACAGTTCTCCAAATCTTAATCAAATCATGATTAATTTTCTTCACATTGACATTCCTGTAAATATATTTGACTCTGTTCAAAATACTTTTGGAGATATGCACGACACACGTTTTCATGTATGGAATACAAAATAATCAAGGACAGATAACTCCAGAGACTAATTAAAAGAGTTAATTAAACTCTTTATTTCATATGCATAAAACACTCCTGTATAATTTCATAACTCGATCTGCACCTTATACTTTTAGAGATATGTGTGACACAAGATTTTCATATGTGAAATGTCAATATACGAATTCAATGACAAATAAATCCAGAGTCTTCAGCCTTTAACAGAGTTAAAATCGTTAATACACAACTGCATAATTATGCTGATAAACATTTCTGTACAATTTCATAACTATACCCTGAATACCTTTGGAGATATGCGTGACACAATATTTTCAGACGGACGGAGCGGACGGACAGACGAACATGGGGAAACCTATATATGTCCCCATCTTTCAAAGTGGGGACATAGAAGGGAGTTAATGTTAACAATGTAACATAATTAGACTGGTGTGTCATTTAATGTGATGTACAACTAATTAAATGATGCTCTATCGGTGCTCTATTACTACATACAGTGCATTTATTATGTATTGTCTGATATGTTTAATGTTAATATCACACATCGACCACCTAACTGTGTATATTATAACTAAGAAAATCGTCTCTGTAATACTATGTCGTAAATTTTATGTCTTATTTTATTGTAAACATTCTATATCTTTCATGCGTTTAATAGGCGACAACTCACTCGATCATTATAGCATTCTATTTTGTATTCTTACTGCCCTTTGATTTCAAATCACAGACCGTATTAACCTTCTGGATGTAGTCTAATTAATTATAATTGTAATGTTAAATGGTCTGTTTCATTGGTAACATTGGTAACCTGACACATGAACCACGTAGATATGTCTATTCGTATATATATATACGTACATGTATTAGATAAACTTTATACATATAACTTTCGACCTAATGAGTTGAAAGAGTATAAAAAGATCCAAAGTAAAACGGACTAGAACATAATTATATACCACCCATATGACACACAAACGTCTTGAACTGGACTTTAACAAATTTAGAGTGAGATCTGAGGATTTCTTGTGGGGAATTCTGGTAAATACAAAAATACTAGTATATATACATGTAGTTCCATTTCCCGTTATAAAACATTTCTCAAGACAAACTAGTAAAACTTGTTTTTCGGCTTGCTTACGCTTTACTCCTAATAATCATAGTCTGTAGGAATGTAGTTCCTCAAAACATGCAATACTGTAAGATGCTTTAAACGATCGACAGCACCCATAAAATGTGTCATTATATAATATTTATTATGAATTTATCCACCTAATTAATCATATGTCTTGTAACTCGGCTTCAGTTGGATTCTGTTCCAATGATCTCATTATCACAGCACCAGGTTCTTTTATTGTTATTGTACCATCACCATCTTTGTCAAACAATCTATAAGCGCTTCCTTCAATTCTGAACAGGAAATACAAACAGATCAAAACATGAAACACGTCCTCGTTACCACACAGACTGCAGTGTCCCAAATAGACTATCTCGGCGGCGAAATATATGGAAAGCATTGACTGTCTTATAAGTATAAGATGAACGTTGGTGTGTCCAAATAGCAATATATTTAGCCACTTTGTCAAAATATTCAGTCAATATGTCATTATATGATGTGCATTTATCAATATATATTATGTCAAACCATCCCTATATGAAGACAACAAGACATTATATCAAGCCGATGTGATCTTATATTAAGTTAATGTGTCATTATATGATGTGCATTTTTTATCAATACATGTATATTATGTCAAACCATTCTTATTTGGAGTCAACAAGACATTATATCAAGCCGATATGATCTTATATTAAGTCAATGTGTCATTATATGATGTGCATTTATCAATACATGTATATTATGTCAAACCATTCTTATTTGGAGTCAACAAGACATTGTATCAAGCCGAAGTAATCTTATATTAAGCCTATGTGTCATTATATGATGTGCATTTATCAATGCATTATGTACGTCATACCATCCCTATATGGAGTCACAAGACATTATATCATGTCGATGTGATCTTATATTAAGTCAATATGTCATTATATGATGTGCATTTATCAATACATGTATATTATGTCAAACCATTCTTATTTGGAGTCAACAAGACATTATATCAAGCCGATATGATCTTATATTAAGTCAATATGTCATTATATGATGTGCATTTATCAATACATGTATATTATGTCAAACCATTCTTATTTGGAGTCAACAAGACATTGTATCAAGCCGAAGTGATCTTATATTAAGTCAATGTGTCATTATATGATGTGCATTTATCAATATATATTATGTCAAACCATCCCTATATGGAGACAACAAGACATTATATCAAGCCGATGTGATCTTATATTAAGTTAATGTGTCATTATATGATGTGCATTTTTTATCAATACATGTATATTATGTCAAACCATTCTTATTTGGAGTCAACAAGACATTATATCAAGCCGATATGATCTTATATTAAGTCAATGTGTCATTATATGATGTGCATTTATCAATACATGTATATTATGTCAAACCATTCTTATTTGGAGTCAACAAGACATTATATCAAGCCGATATGATCTTATATTAAGTTAATGTGTCATTATATGATGTGCATTTATCAATGCATTATGTACGTCATACCATCCCTATATGGAGTCACAAGACATTATATCATGTCGATGTGATCTTATATTAAGTCAATATGTCATTATATGATGTGCATTTATCAATACATGTATATTATGTCAAACCATTATTTTTTGGAGTCAACAAGACATTATATCAAGCCGATGTGATCTTATATTAAGTTAATGTGTCATTATATGATGTGCATTTTTTATCAATACATGTATATTATGTCAAACCATTCTTATTTGGAGTCAACAAGACATTATATCAAGCCGATATGATCTTATATTAAGTCAATGTGTCATTATATGATGTGCATTTATCAATATATATTATGTCAAACAATCCCTATATGGAGACAACAAGACATTATATCAAGCCGATGTGATCTTATATTAAGTTAATGTGTCATTATATGATGTGCATTTTTTATCAATACATGTATATTATGTCAAACCATTCTTATTTGGAGTCAACAAGACATTATATCAAGCCGATATGATCTTATATTAAGTCAATGTGTCATTATATGATGTGCATTTATCAATACATGTATATTATGTCAAACCATTCTTATTTGGAGTCAACAAGACATTATATCAAGCCGATATGATCTTATATTAAGCCTATGTGTCATTATATGATGTGCATTTATCAATGCATTATGTACGTCATACCCTCCCTATATGGAGTCAACAAGACATTATATCATGTCGATGTGATCTTATATTAAGTCAATGTGTCATTATATGATGTGCATTTATCAATACATGTATATTATGTCAAATAATCCTTATATGGAGTCAACAAGACATCCATAAGATAAAATTGTACAATAATAAAATTGTTCATAATTATACATAAATGTACATATATGTGTACATGTATACACACATACTTTTTGTTGGGGACGATTAATTAATCTGATAGGAGTTTTTTATGATAAAATATGTACAGCATGTATATTCAATTACTACAGTACATCCTCTCCAGAGCAGCCCTGTCTTTAACAACAACATCCCTTCAGCAACATCATGATTTCTCCCAGCTGTACCATTTAACAATTAATGTAACCTCTCTAGAGCAATAACCTGGTCGAGAACAGCATATTTTGCTTCTCCCAACGGGTGTTGCTTAGGAGAAGTTGAACTGTATGTATTACTCATTGTGTATAATGTATTTGCATACATATTTGTAATCCACGGTAACACCAGAGCAGACAGGATATTCCTTGTTAGAGAAACATCTGTTATCAGATTTTCTTTACGTCTGATTAGTGTATATGTGAGAACATATGTGGCCAATTTATAAAGAAATAAAGTAGCTTGTTGTATATATAATCGATATATTATAATGTAAAAAGAAATATGACAGAAATGAAATACCATTTCATATTTCTGTCATATTTCTTTTTACATTATACTAATTTTTCGGATATCAAGACGCTTTCTAGCGTTTATAAAAGTAACGGGTTACTTTTATAAACGCTAGAAAGCGTCTTGATATCCGAAAAATGATCGAGAGAAAGAGTCGAGTATCTGTGACAGTGCGCGATACAGAAACACCTTTTTTCAGCAATTCATTAAATTTGGGTGTTTAACTTCGTATATTTCATGGGTCGACCCCACAAAATAAATACCCAATTATAGTAGTCCAGTGTTTCTGTCGACGGTATGGCAACAATTAGATTAGACGTTGACAATATCCTTTCTAGACATTTCTTTTTTCAAGTTTTGTCTCTATTTCGATGTGTTATTGTTGATATAAATGTTACTGTAGATTAGGTCTTTATATCTTCGTGTACTTGGTTCGTGGAGTTGATTGAAGTTAATGAAAGCTTGGTTGGTGGGTTTATATGTTTGTAAGGAAGTTCTGTAGTTGCATATTTTTATGTCCCCGGCACTTTTTCTACATTCGTCGTGCAAATGTTAAACTAGTCCCCGTTTCATATTGCAGTGCAAGTCCATGTTAGTTCAGTTTCCATGAGTACTTTCAGTTGTCTCATTGACAAGTTAACCTCACTACCTTTTAGAGGTCATTAACTCTTGTCTTTTACTACAGCTTTTGCATCTAATGGGAATTACATTGTTCTAATTTTCATTGTTGTAGACTATTGTGAAATGACAAGAACACGGTTAGTAGGTTTTAAGTGTTTTTATTCTTTTCGTTTTAAACAAAAGATGCTTGACAACTTCTCATTCAACAACATAACTATCAGAATCTGTGTACATGTTTTTGTCAGTATTTATAGAAACGTGTGTAAATGAAATTACTACAACTACAAATGTATTAAGAGACAACATGAACATATAAACACAGAACAGGAAATAAACAATGAAAGACATATAAACATAAAAAAAAAACACACAACAATAATAAAGTTAGACATCATATACATATAAATGTAAGAAATGATAGGTCAACATAAACAATAGTCTAGAAAATAGTCAGTGACCTGTCACGTAACTAACATGAAAGAAGTACATGGATATGCATGAGAAAGAATTATTGTATTGTAGCCTGTAAAAATGTGTATATATGTTCTTGTCTGATCACATGTATGAGTTCCATATATAACTTCTCGCACTATATGGTCCTTCTTATTTCGACATCATCATTTTAACAAACTCTGAAATATAAAAAAGTAACACTAAAATACAAAAAAATGTATGACCAATAAATTGATGAAGTTTCTGTCAAGCTCTATTGTGTTTCTGACATCATGCTACTTGTACCTTTATTTCTTGTACATGGAAAACATTGTACCAATTATCTAACATCATTGTTTTAATAGAGACTTCTTAGTTAGAATGGTTTACCTTCATAATTAACTTGACCATCGCCATCAATATCAGCTTCCCTAATCATCTCATCTACTTCTTCATCAGTAAGTTTTTCTCCGAGATTTGTCATCACATGTCTAAGTTCAGCTGCACTAATAAATCCATTTCCGTCTTTGTCAAACACTCGGAATGCTTCCTTTATTTCCTCCTCACTGTCTGTATCCTTCATTTTCCGTGCCATCATTGTAAGGAATTCTGGGAAATCTATTGTTCCGTTTCCTGTCATTAAAAAATTGAACTCCGTTATATGGTCCACAGCAAACAAAATGTATAAGAAAAAGAGTAGACATGTGCTTAATTTACGATATTGCTACATTTGTATTTGGGTTATGTATTTTTATCAACTGTCATGAAATAAGAAGATAAAACAAAACATTATAAAAATCCTCGTACCATCAGCATCCACCTCATTAATCATGTCTTGTAACTCGGCTTCAGTTGGATTCTGTCCCAAAGATCTCATCACAGTACCAAGCTCTTTGGTTGTAATTGTACCATCACCGTCTTTATCAAACAAACTAAACGCTTCCTTGAATTCTAAAAAACAGCACCAACATGATCAGCTACACCACAAACAGTAAAAAAACACTATTCTATATGATTTTAACAACAATCTTGGTTGCAGAAACAACAATAGTCTTATTTTTTTGGTAGTTGAAGTGGCAACAATAACAACACGAGAATATCAAATTAAAGAACACATTATAAACAATTATAATGAGCAGCATAAATTGATGAAAGAAACAACCATTTATAGCACTAAATAGATCAAAACATAAAGACTTATTGATAGTTTATGCATTTTATACCAATATTGTTTTATAGCAAATGGATTGATATATATGTATGCTACATTTATATACAGATTGATATACAAACGTAGTGTAAGTACCTGCAATCTGTTCCTCTGTAAGTTGGTCTGCCTGAAATAAAACAACAAATACATGTACATTGACAATCGATAGGCTAATACATGTACATAGATATGATTAGCTATTTACATGTACATAGATAATGATAAACAAATACATGTACATAGATATGATAAACTAACACAAATGTACAAGTACATAGATATGATTAGCTAATACATATACATAAACAATGATAAACTAATACATGTACATATATAAACTAATACATGTACATATATATGATAAACTAATACATGTACTTAGATATGATAAACTAATACATGTACATAGATATGATAAACTAATACATGTACTTAGATATGATAAACTAATACATGTACATTGATAATGATAAACTAATACACGTACATATTGGTGGTAAACTTATACATGTACACGGATAATGATAAACTACATGTACATATAAAAACTAATACATGTACATAGATAATGATTAACTAATACATGTACATAGATAAACTAATACATGTACATAGATAATGATTAACTAATACATGTACATAGATATGATAAACTAATACATGTACATATATAAACTAATACATGTACATAGATAATGATTAACTAATACATGTACATAGATAATGATTAACTAATACATGTACATAGATAATGATTAACTAATACATGTACTTAGATATGATAAACTAAGACATGTACATTGATAATGATAAACTAATACACGTACATATTGGTGGTAAACTTATACATGTACACGGATAATGATAAACTACATGTACATATATAAACTAATACATGTACATAGATAATGATTAACTAATACATGTACATAGATAAACTAATACATGTACATAGATAATGATTAACTAATACATGTACATAGATATGATAAACTAATACATGTACATATATAAACTAATACATGTACATAGATAATGATTAACTAATACATGTACATAGATATGATAAACTAATACATGTACATATATAAACTAATACATGTACATAGATAATGATTAACTAATACATATACATATATAAACTAATACATGTACATAGATAATGATTAACTAATACATGTACATAGATAAACTAATACATGTACATAGATAACGATAAACTAATACATGTACATAGATATGATAAACTAATACATGTACATATATATGATAAACTAATCCATGTACATAAATATGATAAACTAATACATGTACATAGATAAACTAATACATGTACATTGATAATGATAAACTAATACATGTACATAGATAAACTAATACATGTACATAGATAATGATAAAATAATACATGTACATAAATAATGATAAACTAATACATGTACATAGATATGATAAACTAATACATGTACATATATATGATAAACTAATCCATGTACATAAATATGATAAACTAATACATGTACATAGATAAACTAATACATGTACATTGATAATGATAAACTAATACACGTACATATTGATGGTAAACTTATACATGTACACGGATAATGATAAACTACATGTACATAGATAAACTAATACATGTACATATATAGATAACGATAAACTAATACATGTACATAGATAAACTAATACATGTACATAGATAATGACAAAATAATACATGTACATAAATAATGATAAACTAATACACGTACATAGACATACGCAAAGCATGATTGTTCTAGCGTGGCAACCAACCAAAACTGCACAATTTATCGTTATTTTCCTTTTACATTTTGACATTCCTAGCATTGAAACCTAAATAGAGTTCGAATCAATAAAAAATATACTTGTGTAAGTAGTTTTATGGATAGTGAGATTTTCTGGAAGAAATATCGAGGCAAAACAACCATATGCTTATTTGGAAATGTTCAAAAGAGCGGCCGGAAATTTATGCATGTATGCATTCATGCCCAAATATAGAAAATAAAAAAAAACGACTAAACTAATGTATTAATGTAAAGAAAATGATAGTCCTACTATCTTTCAGGCTAGCACAGACGTTTAATATATTTAAACGTTTAAAACGCCATAATTTATTATACAGTTGTATCAGTACAAATATGTAAGTTACAAATAAACAGCTTTAACTTATGTCGAATATAATTATGTATCAGTCATTTGAAATGTAATTGACATTTCTTGACATCTTCGAAAACAACCGCCAGTTTTCACCTTCAATTTTTACCTTTAAATTTCACGCGTTTAACGTCATATTCGATAAAAATACAGCCCCTCCGTATACAACAATATGTATATAAATATAAAAACAACATAAAAAGTATGGATGTAAAAATACAACAACTCACCATAGTGGATATAAAAGTTCAGTCCTCAAGCACACAAGTGTTGTTTCTCAAGACGTTATAAGTTAAGCTACTGTTTATGGTTTGTAATTATCTTAGGATATGGTATGTAATATATGCGCAATGCGACAAATACGTCAGCGAGGACAGCCAAGCTTTACTCACCGTACTGCTCTGTTTCATCCGACATAATTATGTTGTCAGATTTTTACATGGTCTAGTGAAGATATATATATATAACTACTTTCATGATTAGGAAATAACACTTGCGTGTGTATGTGAAAGAAGAGTTGTTTAAATTCACAGTGGCAAATTGTTTTATACCTGTATTTAATTGACAAGCCGTCGGAAGTTTATCACAGGGCGTCACGTGACCTCCTTCTTTCAACGTTCACTTCCGTGGAACTTTTTAGATAATCATGTGTTCACTTTTTTATCTATGTTGGATTAAACTACTGTGTCATTATGTAGCTGAGATAACAGTTACTCTCCCTGTCATATAAATGTGGCTTGTAACAATAGTTCTGGGACAATTAAACCCAGAGGCATTCCAAAACGCCGAATTATGATTTGCAGTGTAAATATTGTGATAATTTGAAACCTTAGTATGCAATTTATTCGACAGAACTTGTATAAATGGTTAAGAACGAATGTATGCGTTAACGGTATACTCAATATCCAGTTTATTCTACCTCTGAGGGCCCAAAGTTTTAAAATCCGATCGTTTCTGTTACCATAAATCAACCGGTAACAGATGTTCTACTAATGCAATGACAAAGGGCTGTGTGGACCTGTCAGAAAACAATACTCTTCGGCTTTTACGTACAGCTACACCTTTTGCAGACTCCGCGGAGGTTTTGCTGTACTGATTAGACTTTGGACTAATGAATCATGTTTTTCTTGACACTTTTAACTCACATTTTAACCCGAAAAGATCGTGATATTGATTGTTTTGAAGTACTTGGCCTAAGTTTCGCCTTTTGCTTATGTTTACATTGCAGAAATATGTATGGGGAGGCGTTTGTTAGCAACATGACACTTCTGGTTAATGCTGGACTTACCACACCAATCTCACCACCCGTTTTTTAAAGACTGACCAATAATTCGGAGGATATGATGTATTTCAAGATATTGAAGTCGGTTTATATAACGACTGTCTCTCCTAGGCTGCCACAGGTCTTGCGGGAGATTGAAGTTAACGATCACAGTGTATTCAACAGACGAAGAAGGTTGTATATGTTGAAGAATCGGTGTAAACAGACGCGTGGAAAACTTTTTACAATGATTTCATCGTTTATATATTTGGTAGTAAAACAGAGGGTACGACTACAGTTGGTTTAGAGTTAGATGAAGACAATATAATTGGTAGACATTATCCATGACCCTATCCATCAAGGTGGTGATTTATTAATCGGGTGGAAGGTGGCGATATCACATCTGGCTATTGCTTACTGGAGAAATTACGGTGTTCCACATGTAGGTCACAATGTAAAGTTTGCTGACCTAGAAGAAAAGTTCTTAAAGAATAATGAAATCACATTTGGTGACTACAAAAATGGTCCCGCATGGTGTACATGGTGGTAAGTTGAACCAAAACCGCGTCCGGTCAATAACTGTAGGAGGATTTGGCCAAAGCTACCCAGATTAGGTTTGAAGGTTGGTCAACATCAATGTGTACACTACGGTAGCGCTATGCCCTGAGGTCAGTATGTCAAGTTACAGTGACTTTCAACAAAAAAATCTTGTCCGACCAATAACTTGAAAACAATTTGCCCTTAGGTCATCACATGTAAATGACCCCTATAGAGTTCGAAGTCAGTATATCAAAGGTCTTACTATCCTATCCAGATGACCTTTATGTGGCATCCATGTTTCACATAAAAAATCTTGTTATTATGTGCTTTTCTAGTTTTGGTTTGTTTGTCAGATATTAATAAAAGAGTTCATAAAAGAAACGTGTTTGGGTAATAAATGTACTGTATTACATATTAATGTTTAAATTTCAGATAAAGACATAGTGAATGTTTAATGTTGTGATTTGTGGTCACAACATTTTTCCCAATGAAGAGTTGCAGAAGAAAACAGAAACTGGCTGACAGCAGATATCAAGCAGAAGGCTGAAAATGGACCGTGTTTCATGGTCTCAATTGGAGGCAAGGGTAGTCTTTATGAGGACTATGAGTGGAGAATGTCAACAGTTTATGCTGAGAGAGTTCTCATGTTCAGTTTAAACATCACTCAGATACAGTGTTACGTATTAATGAAGATGATCATTAAAACATTTCTACAAATAAAAGACGAAAATAACAAAGTCATCATTTCTAGTTTTATTTTTAGAACAATTTTGCTTCATTGTGGAAGTGAAAGTCCTTCAAATATTTGGCAAAATAGTAATCTGTTAGTGTGAAAACTGAAATCTTGTGTTACTAATGAAATGTGTCAACATTTTCTCATACCAAAAAACAATAACATGTATAATGAAGGGACAGTTAACCATGTAAAAGATGCCATTCTGGAAGCTATAGATGATCTACTTTCTAATGGTGGAACAATTCTATTATGGATAAAAATAGATGACCTTGGTAAAATACTTATAATAAAATGAGTTTCATTTTGCATGGTTTAACAATCATCACTGAAGCAGCAGAGATACCAAAAGAACACGTTAGTTCTGATGAGTTACTATCTTTTCTAATTCAATTTCGAAGATAAGTTATACCATCTGAAAGGATGAAGGTGTATTTGAGAAAATGGGTGGTTTTATTGAATGAAATGTTGATGATGGAGGAAGTCACAGAACAAATAAAATTCATTGAAAGTCATTTGGAAGCTGTGCAGTCATTCTTACCTAATGATGAAAAAACTGCGGACAATTGTACTACATTTGTACAACACTTTAAAACATTTAATAAATACGCTCACAGGACAGTGATAAAAACACATTTGTATTTAAGTTATTTCTCTTGCATAGCTATAATTAGTACCATCATTTTCAACCTTATTTCAGTTATATTGTGGTGGGCAGTTATAACAACCAGCTTCCCTCGATATCATTTAGGCCTTAACCAGTTCCTAACCAGTATCTAACCACATCCTATCAGCAAGCTACTGCCAAGATACCCCACATGATTCAGAGGTGGAAGACAATTTAACATAGTATGTAATGTCTTCAGTCAAATTTGTCATGGACCTCGTGAGCCTCACCCAGGGTTTGAACTCACAACCTCTTGATCAGTAGACCTGAGTTCAGTGGGTAGGCTGGGTAAAAGTATATTTATCATGAGAACAAGAGAAGGCTTCAGAAGGCTAGCATCAATGTATGATATCTCCTGATACAACCTGTTTCATTAGAAGTGAATCATGGTTAGCATTGTATTTTGTCACCTACTTGGCAGCACATCCCTAATGGTTATCAAACGTACACATCTATATGTCTACACACAGACAGGTTCATTCAGTTATTTAGTATTTTATTTTCAGTTATTTATATCTAAAATAATATTAATATTGGCACAAAATGATATCACCTGTATGTTAAATTAAAACATTATACTTTGTACAGATTAACAATGCCATCCTAATTACTTGATGAATCACAAAGAAAAATCTGTTTGTCTGCTAATAGCTTCAATCAAGGTAGTAGATACAATTTAAGCCTCATATGTACATCTGTACAATGGAAATTTCAAGAACAAATCAATCAAAAACATATACCTTAACATTCATGGATCCTTCTTAGCTCATCTTTATACAGTAACATTATCTTAGTAACTAACGGACAGTAGGCTACTAATGATGCAATGTAATATCAGATATGTGAACAGTAAATCCAATAACAGGCTCTCCTTTGACCCTTAAAATGGCATATTGACTCTTGGAATTATAAAATTAAGCTTCTGATTCTTGAAAATTGGAACCAAAGGGTCAAATACACTATATATATAAATTATATAACATTAGTAGGAAATTTTGTTGACTCTTCAAATTTCTATTAGATGAGGGTCATTTTGACCCCCAATACTTGAAGTCTAGTGAGCATCCTGAATTACTTGTATACACATTAAACATTGTGAATCAATACACTGAAAACACAATAGTCAACATATTATTTATTTGTTTCTTCCAACAAAAAACAGTCTAATCAAACAAACTTTAAATGCTGGCCACAACAGCATAAAATTCTTCTTATACCATTCCCTAAAATTGAAAAAAATACAAAATAATTGCATGTGACTGTTTTATTAGTTTTTAATGAAGAAAACACATAACTATCACATTGCAGCATTTCAAGCCTTAGACACTTCTGATGGTTTTATTTAATTGTTGATTAAGTAGCAGCTGACATTTTTAAAACAAGCATTTCTTCCACAAAGATCATGCAGCTGTAGTTATACACTTACAGTAATTAAAACAACTTATTCAGTATCAATTTAAATGATGTATCATAAAATATCTGAAGTGATCTATATACAGTTATACTATATATATAAATATCTGAAGTCATCTATATACAGTTATACTATACATGTAAATGTCTGAAGTCATCTATTTACAGTTATACTATATATATAAATGTCTGAAGTCATCTATATACAGTTATACTATATATATAAATGTCTGAAGTCCATCTATATACAGTTATACTATATATATAAATGTCTGAAGTCCATCTATATACAGTTATACTATATATATAAATGTCTGAAGTCCATCTATATACAGTTATACTATATATATAAATGTCTGAAGTCATCTATTTACAGTTATACTATATATATAAATGTCTGAAGTCATCTATTTACAGTTATACTATATATATAAATGTCTGAAGTCATCTATATACAGTTATACTGTATATATAAATGTCTGAAGTCATCTATATACAGTTATACTATATATATAAATGTCTGAAGTCATCTATATACAGTTATACTATATATATAAATGTCTGAAGTCATCTATTTACAGTTATACTATACATGCAAATGTCTGAAGTCCATCTATATACAGTTATACTATACATGTAAATGTCTGAAGTCATCTATGTACAGTTACTTACTTGTTATACTGCATGTGTAATTTGTAATTTTCATCAAGAAATTTCTTATAGAATTCAGACATTTCTTCAGGAGTCAAAGACTTGACATCAGAATCCTCCTCCTGTTGGCTTGCCAATCTTTGTTTCACAAACTCTTCTTTAAGCTAAAATAGTTCAGACATAAAACAGCTCATAAAACTATATACAAATACATTAAAAACCGGAATTTGCAAACAAATATTTGAAGCAGTACACATGGGTATTGATAAAAGGCGGTGTTAGTCATTCATTCATTGATTGTGAAACAAATTAAAAGTTATGCCATCCTCTTCTATATATTCACTTTAATTTTCATATAGTTATTAACACAGTGTACTACAAATATGGGAATACATTAAACCAAACATAGTAATCTATTCACCAGATCAAGAACATTTCCCCAAATTTGTCTGCATCTTCCTTTTTATTGCTTTACCCTGCTATACCAGAACTTAAACATTCTTTTAACCAGACAGACAGCATCAGACACATTTCTTTCAATCAATATAAATGTTGTTATCTACTCACAGTAAAAAATGATTTATTATGTTCTGTCCAAAATTCATGATGCCATTCTTGAAGAGCCTGTCGTTGTTCACGATATTGTCTTTCTACCAATGTTTCTCTTTCAGGAACATGGAATTTCATTTGTCGTATATTTGATACTTTATCTGGGGGACCAATCCAATCATTTTGTACATTAACAGGGGCTGGACATGGAGAAGTGATTTCTGAAGAACCCTGTATAAAAGAATACAGCAACACATATATTTCACAGATATTGATTTCACAAAGATGACAGTTTAATGATACTATAGATGTAGTTATAACTACATGAGAGTCCAACTAAAAAAAATAAATACTGTTTGTGACCATGAAGAGGCACTTTTTCATTTGACACCATCCCGCAACTATACATTAATAATAATTAGCCTAGCTTATTATTCGGCTTTCCAGTTACTGATTTCATAAATGTGTAACAGTCTTGGTTCGTTTTTATGATCCGTTCAACATGTATTGTATGTATATTAATGTACCGCTTGATCACTGATCAAGGTTTGAAGACTTGTGTTCAATTTTATATACGTTTGGTGATAATTGTTGAAACACTGGATCAAAATCCAAGGTTCTACTGTTACTAATTGAATTAACTTACAACTAAATATATAAGGACACAGTTTCTGGGTTTACTGATGCTTTTACTTTCTATGTATTTATAAGTTGTCACAATGTTTATAACTAAAACAAGATTTATCGATTATAATAAATAAGGTGAACAATAAATAAGATGAATCAAATACTCCACAATCCTAACCTAATTTAATTTTACATATATAAAGACCATGAATTTAGAAGGAAAGAAAGATAATAATTTAGTCTATGAATTTAGAGCCCTAGTCAAAATATTATAAAAGTATCCCTTAAATTTACAAAAGAGGTGGCAAAGTTCAGACAAGGGTAGGATCTACCTTGCAAATGTCAGTGAACTGAGCACTGAGTACTGGTAACTCAGCCTTATATACCCTTTCAGGGAAAGAAATCATGAGAATTTCACGAAACACTCTTTTTGAATGACACAGGGGTATTCTAAAACATGTACAGTGTACACATAAACTGATGGTTAAACAATGTCATTTTAAGTATATCAAGTGAATAAAGAGCCCTTGGACACCCCAATGACTAGATAGTTGAACAATATTATAATTTAATGAGTGCTTGAATAAACATGTGTAGAAGGAAAAATACCTTTAGATTAAATGTATTTATGAAGAATAAAAATGGGCTTGTTGTATTAATAATCAATCATAGATGTTGGAAAGTAACTTATGCACTTATCAATGTTTTCCCCCAGAGGGGGGGCGGCGGGATTATATAGGGGAATTAGACATTTGAGGAAATTGGCTGTCAAATTCCCCTCCCATGTGCAGACAGTCCTGTCTAATTCCTTGGGGGTGTGGATGTTCTTGATTTCAAATCTCCAAAGTGGTAGATTTTCATTACAATGAAAATCTGGAAAAATCATTTTAATATACATAAAATGTGCCAATCAAAACAAATTGTGTGGGCTTCCAGGGCAGAAATGTAAATGAAAACACGAACAAGATATACACACACAAAGATATAGTGTTGATTATCTTTATTATTGCAAAAATTTCCAAACATTAAAAATCATTCATGGTCTTCTTTCTTCTAAATCTACCAAAGAGGGACACATGTACTGGTGCTGAAAAAAAGAAATGTTGACATCGTGTATTTTAATAACAAAGATTGTCTAAACTACAAATATTAAACAAGATGACATTGATCTATTTGCTGAGTACCAACTCAGCCCTGGACTATATATATTTCCTATACTAAGCTCTATGTCTTTTTTTTTTAAATATTTAAATACATACAATCAAGTGATCCCAATAGCAGGGTCAATTTTGACTCCAGGGCCATATTTTGATTGATTGATTGATTTCGACATAGGAAGCATGGTTTATAATATATAGATAAAACATGTAACATATAGATTAAAATAATAACAATATTAAGACAGAAAGATAAAAATAAGACAAAATTAAATCATGACATGCTTCCAACATCAAGGATAACACAAAAAGAGCACCAGCGCTTGTTTCCATTGTGGTCCTTGTAATGGGGGCATGACATAGAGAGGCAAACTTGAAAGATGCTGAGTAATAAAACACAGTAACTGTTGAACATTGGAATATAATCATCACAGCACTTTGAAGTCAATTTGATAGTATCAATAAATTAACATACATTCATATTGTTTGTTTCATCGGGCTTTACGCTATTATCAACATTATTTCAGTCATATCGTGGCGGGCAGTTATCCTAACAAGCTTTCCTGGACTTCATTTAGGCCTTAACCAGTACTAACCACATTCTATCTGTAAGCTTCCATACATTCATGAATAAACATCCATTGTAAATTAATGAACAAAACATAACACAGAAACAATTAATTACCATAATACTGGTTAAGTAAAACTAAGTATTTGCAAATTGCACTGCAAACATACCATGGGATCCAATGCTTAAAATTCAAAAATTAAGATTTTGATAAAAGGTAAGACATTTCTAAATCAAAACCAACAACTAGACTTAAAAAGGTTGATTGTTAGAAATGTAGTAGATATCAACTAAAACTGAACTGTCTGAATACATGTCAGATATATCTGATTCTAGGCATTCTTTGTTGGAAGATATTCATATGTACAGTCATGTACATAACTCTATTGAAAAGTATCATTCACCTGAATTACTTTTCTTTATTAACTCAATAACTGTATTCTCTGTTTTGAGTTCGAGTATGCCCATTTCAAAGATATTTCAATCACTATGGTCCTTTACTGCATTAGACCCTGGAATCAATAACCAGTACCTGTAACTAACTAATCTCAAAAGTTGGTCTCTTTATCATTTTTGCCAATTTACTCACTTTCTACCATACATCAGGGATTTTTTGCAAATGATACATTCAGGGCTACATATTAAATGACTACTGCTACATACAGCCCCTAAATTAAAATGATGTAGGGCAAGGAGTCAGAAAACAGGAATTACACGATGTAACAGTGCAGGTTTCTACCTGGATCTGGTATTGTGTCTTGCTCCTGCTCAATCCTGCTCTTACCACTGAATACGCCACTGATTACTCAGTGTCTTTGCAGCCTACAAAATATATCAAACAATAAACATATTTAAAATAGTCATTTTTTACAGTATTCACTTGTGTGCAGCATTTTATTTTAATACAGATTTCACTTCTCCGTTGACGTTTTTCTGCAATCAATTGACACAGGTGTAGGAGTGTGTGTTGGTGTTTGTGAACATTGCTTGATTGACTTTGGGATTTAAGTTGTTTCAACAATATTTCTTTTGACGATACTTTTGGGAAGGTTTAATGTCTCTAAAGATGATATGTCTTCCCTTAATCATTTATAGACAGTGTGGCTTTGAGAAACAGCCACAGCACATCATAAATAGTATTAAGAAACTAAAATTGCTCTAAAAGGGCCATTACTAAGAAATCAGTATCATAGATTTCAAACACAAGTATAGTAAAATAACTATATTATAGGATTATGATGAATGAAAAATAGAGTTCTGCCAAAGAAATGATTTTTTAGCTTTTCAGTGGTTACTCATTATAAAGTGCTTTAGAAATATTTTTTATACCTTCTCCTTTGCCCATGTCTTCACTCCTCTTCATCTCTTTGACCTGACCATACACATGTATGATCTAGCCAGATGTTTACCTAGAAAAATGAATTACACTCTGTAACTGACTGTCTAGGGAGCAAAAACAATAGTAATACTTGCTATTTCAAGGGCTATAGATATAAGTTTGCATCAGCATGTCTGTTTTAAAATCAAATGAATAAGAAAATCTCTACAATACACATGTATAAGAGAAAGTTTTAAGAGGTCAATGGGTAAATCATAATGAAAAGTATTTGTCTGTTTGCAGAGGGTTACTTTGTAAATACATAAATATGCCACTTTTTTATAAGTTCAGTTGTAGACAATGACAGAATATTAAATGAATGTTCATACAAACTTGTATTTATACAAACATCAGTACACAGTTAAGTAAAAATTTCTCATGATGAGATTTAAAGTATAAAAATATTATGCTAGTCATATTTTCAAGGTCCTCTGCTTTCTTGAAATATGTATTGAACATTTACACTAATGCCATTATGATCAATTAACTTTATTAGGTATTCTGCTGCTGAAATGTTTTATCAACCTATCCAAGCACTGGGACAATAAAAAACATGACAATCTTGGCCTAGGTAAACATATAAACTTAAAATAACCTAACCTCATTTACAGGAAGGGTGCATTTTTCACTGAGGAAATGTTGATTTAACTTCAAATTCATTGAAGTATTTCTGCATTATGTTGGATGGTGGAACATTATCACCCTGGAACATTGATAATTAAGTAAAAACAACTTTACCAAACAGTATGTCAACATTGGAATTATAAACTGATCTTGAGTTTGTTTTAAAATGACATTTACTTAAAAACTTATTTTAACTTATAAAAAAATGCAGTACACACATAGTTCTTTTTTGGACAAAAAATGTAATCCTTCAAAAGCATTAATATCATCCCTCTATTTTCCAGTCTCCAAGCAATCACATTCTGATTTGGCATGAACAGCAAGCACAAATTAATTAACAGTGTTCGAGTCACACACTAGTACATAATTATATCATTCTGTTACCTATTTCTTTTCTGATACATTTTGGTATCTGTATAGAACATACCTTCAGTAAATCTGACGCTCCCTGCTGTCAGGTAATAACCACCACAAGTTTCATGGTCTAGGCATTTTCCTGGCCCTCGACATGGGTCTGGAACAGGGAATGAAAAGAAAGTAACTGGAGGTCTCCCAGAATAGTATTATACTAAAGCAACAACTGTTCAAAATGGAAAACAAAAGTATGTGATATTATTTATGTACCCATTGGTGTTTATAGCAACAACAGCAATATGTAGCTTTGTTATTAATATGCGCTCTATCAAAGTAAAACATTTCATGAACTAAGAGCCAACACCATCACTCAACGAATGTGGAATAATCACGCTGTTATACCGATTAATATTCATGTATATACTTCATTAATTACTCATAATTACATATTCATAATCTACTGCAGATGGCAATTTTTAGAGTTAAACTCTTTGACTGATGGTGTTGGCTCCATACATCACATTGCTGATGGCACCAGCACCTGGTCACTGGCTTAATCACATTTGAAAAAATGGGAGTATTTTGTTTTAAACTGACCTCTTAGAAATAGAACTATTTTTTATGTTGAAGTAAAGGGGAAGCTGGGACAATGTTGGATGCATGATTAGAGGGGTTAGCATCCACTTCACGCCAATCACGGAAGAGAAATCGTTCCAGATGTGTAGAGATTCTCGTGAAAGAAAACACAAGAGTTGATAATTGATAAAAGTCTGAGTGACACAAACAATTTTTTCAGAAAAAAGTTTCTATGCATATATATAGATGCAAAGGTTTTTACTCCAAAACCAGAGACAATCATCAATATGACTGAATTTCGGCAATAAAATTATCCAAAAAAACACTGGAAGTGGAAGTAAAGCAAGAACTTCGAAAATTTAGAAATATATTATATATAAAAGCATTCATACCTTTGAAAGCAGGTTCTAACGAGCCCAACCCATGTCGCTGTAGAAGTCTAATATACCTTCTAAATCTAAATAAAACGATGACAAACCGCCATTCAACTTTTTTTTAAAACGTTGCGTACAAGTAACACAACGTGAAAATAGGCGACAGTCTATATTCCCGTCACCGGTCCAAAAACTCCGGGCCAAGTCTATTTCCCATCCATGTGACTACGTTGTTTATCAAATTCCCGTACATCGGGAAAGTCTTGATGTCTAATTCCCCATGTATCCCCGCCGCCCCCCCTCTGGGGGAAAACATTGATAGGTGCATTAAAAGTCAATTATGCCACAAATAAATTGGAAGGGCCATCCTCTCAGGCTGTGCAAACTGGGGTCCAATAAGTGTCACAAACAGTCTAATTGGTTGGGCTATATAGTCACAAGATATGTTGCATTACTAAGACTACAGTTAGTAAGTTTTGTTCATTAATAATACATTACTTGTCATCTATATAAACGATGTTTGAATGATTTTAGACTCTTTTTGCAATGTTAATTGTCATTGTAAGTGAACAATATACATAGACAAATTATAGTTCTCACAAACAGCCTAATTATTGACCACTGCAATTTTATGAAAATATTTAGGATCTTGACAAAAAAATTGATCCTTTATCTTGCCATTTTAAACTCACGAAACAAAAGAACCAGATATAAATCTAGTATATTCACCGCTCTCTTAGCTTTCAGTCGTGAGTACGTTTGGTGAATTCCTCTCGGCAATCCAAAAGTTTCGTTACGTATGAATATTTGTTGACATTTCAGTTTTCTCAAGGAGGCTGCCATTTTGAAAGTTAGCGTTAAAATCCCCACAACCCGTTCCAACCGGTATGCCTGAAGTGCGTAATGTGGCGGAAAACGGCGTAAAGTGGCGTAAACGGCTCGCCACAATAACGACTCGCCACATAACGACTCGCCACACTTTAAATAACGACTCGCCACAAAGTAATAACGACTTGCCACAGAACCTGAAATGAGTGTTAAACCATATTATTTACTTACTTTTATAGATGTTTTATCATCTTTACTAATTTGGGGTTTCTCTTATATTAGATTTAATAAAGGACTTTGTATTATTAATATTTGTATTAAAATTTTCTCTATTCATTTAAAGCCTGTTGAACATGACTTCTTTTAGTGTTACGTATATATATACAAACATCGTAATTTGCACTGCATGGATTCGGCATCATGATTCGAGTTAGACATCAAAGTGGTTATGATATGTTTAATTATAGCATAAATTTACATCAAATTAGTATTCTTCACTGTTAATAAGTATGAGATATATAGTTCCAAGGACTGTATGTATATAAGTCCTTGATAGTTCTAATTTTAAACGCCTAATAACATAAAATTAACGAAATATGCGAAAGAAACGACGTAAAGCGATGTAAAACAACAAATGTATGGATGTATTATATAAATATCACACCCCACATAGGGTGATAGAACGTAATGTTCACCCGAGACAAATAATGTCGACCGACATTACTTTGTCAAGGGTGAACAATACGTTCTATCACCCTATGTGGGATGTGATATTTATTTTATTATACCGAACAAAACAATATTAACAAACATGTTAACAAATATAACGAAAACTATAATAGAAATTGAAACGAAGCTTCTTTCTGACACCATAGTTACTTTTGCTGTCAAAATGTCTACTGCAAAACCGGATGTCAAAATAAAATTATATTCTACTAAGTGCCTAAAGTGTCTAGATAAGGATAGTATTCGATACGACAGAGACAGAATAAAACCTGACACCCGGTAATATCGCGTGAGCGCGTGAGGGCAGTTTCGTTATGGCAAGCGGGCCGAAATGTAATGTCAGAGGGTAACATTACGGATTGTCACCCTCTGACGTCACATAAGACTATAGAGTAAATAAGTCACGTGAGGTATAATAATTTATATTAACGCACTTAACAACATAAACTATTAAATGAAATATGCAATAAATATTGCAATTTTATTCGTTATTCAAAAAAAAGTAACTGATACTGCATGAGCATGTAAGTGGCTGCGAAAAAAAACGGCGTAAAGTGGCGTAAAACAACAAATACAATTACATGGATATACAAAATGTATTATACATTTAGTTCTAAACGCGCTTAACAACCTAAAAATAGTGAAATATATCTGATACGATCGACTCGTGTACTCCAGAAAATGCTCTGTTAGTATTACTAGTAATAAGGTACTTTCTCTGTTTAATATTGTTGGTAAAAAACACTGTATAACATGTACAGCTATTAAGATTTTGAACTTGATAAAGTCTGTGGTTTTAAATTTCAAAATGTGCACAACTTTCTGACAGAAATCCAAAGATGACAAACATAATTATTGTATTTGTTTAAAGAATTAAAAAAAAAAACCTCAATATATCGATCGTGGCTCCCATATATTGGATATCACGGTCTGGATAATGTTTAAGTCTATGTGCCCTTTCATTTTTAATATTGGTTCGATTTAGTTTTGTTTGTCCAGGAAGTTTGTTGGCACTGACTCCGTATTTTCAATTGGTTGTTCAGGTATATCTGTGAAGACTCACACAACTTGGACAATTGATGTCGCCAGTACAGAAAATGATGACGATTTTCAGTGGAAAGGAAAAAAGTTTACACTTTATTTCTTGAGAATAATTAATATGAATACATGCATTTTAAACTATGATGAGCTTACGTTTTGATGAATGAATAGCTGTTTGGGTCTACTACATTGTTACGTGCAAATATATACGTTAATCAGGTTAGATAATGCTTCTCATTTTACAATATGCAATATCATCATTTTTCATCACCGTTCGTAGACCGACGGATTGTGTCCCATTAGCGTCGTATAGCCACACTGAAGCATGCTGCCTCGGCTATAATTTGGAGAGCAACAACAAAAAATAAATAAAATTGGGAAATCAATTTACTGAAATGTTTGAATAGGCTAGTTACAGCATGTGTTTTAAGTACATGTATCATGCAGGTTCTTTTAACACAAAATTATCGGAATCATGGATGTTATAATTTATGGCAGTTTTGTTACAATAAAGTTATATTTTAACATTTTTCATGTATGAACATTCTTTGATGAAATAAATCTACAACAACCGATAGCACGCCCGTTTAACTCACAACGAGTGTAATCTATCCTTCTGCAAAAAAATCGTTGTGAGGAACGTCCGTTCCTCGTTGTGATCACCCATATTGTTTGTCAAAAAAGTATACAAAAGTTGTTCCAAAATTTTGAAGAATACCAGAGACAAAGATCTATGTATCTGAGAATACGTACAGGCCATTGTGTACAAATATCGAAATACAGTTAGCTAGCTTTGGGTTTTCCAAGTACGCACATCTTGAGATAGTTTCAGTTTATTGTATAATAAGGCCACCGGCTTCTACACAAACATACAATGGCATATACATGCACAAAGTGAAACATAGAGAAGGTCATATGCAATTACTATGCAATTATTAATGATAAATTACAGTACATACAATTCATATGTATCGACAGTAATATTCCTCCGAAAATAGGATGGTATTTAATTCTTAGATTGTTGTACAGAGGACAAAAACACACAAAATGGATTTCATCTTCCAATTCTACTTCACAATATGGACAGGTGCGCTGTTCTCTACTTAAATTAAAATGCCTACCCTTTTCAATCATCAAACTGTGTGTAGAACTTCTAAAATTGGCCATTGCTTTTCTAAATTTATCAATTGTAATATAACATACATATATACTAACATTAAATATATGTTTATAGTGACTGTAATGACCTAACTTGCTTGTATTTCTACAACGTTCAACCCATTTTTGTACATATTGGTCTTTTATTCGTTGTACAAATTTCATTAAAAATAATTGATTGTTTCCAACATTTTAAGATTCCCATACATACCCATAGCCATTTTCATACAAGCACGTTCTGACATCAGTTACCCAGGTATGAAAACCAATACTGTCATAATACTTTAACAGTTCATAGCATAATCTTACATATCTAGAACTTTGCATTCTAGTTATACGCAATTATTAACTTATACAACGCTTCAAGCAAAAACATGCATGGGGAATCTATCAAGAGACTATCCACCCGTTCGGACATACGCGATGCTCGTTTAAACACACGCGGCTTGATTGACTGATCAGTTTTGTTATCGTTACTATAAGTGTGTAGCTTTCCTCCATTAATGCAGCCCAATAGACCCTTCTGTTTCACTAGCTTCAGCTGTTGTCGTTGATTATATGTTAAGTCGTTTGAAATTCTGATTCCTTTATCACGCAAAGCTTCCCTATGTTTGAACAACTCAAACTTGTCATAACAATTCGCGAATTTTGCAATTACCATCGTCGGACTTCCTTCCCTTACACCTACACGCCGCGCCATCAGTATCGCACTTTTGTCACAATTATCTAATACACTAAGAACTTCTTTCTCAACCTCACTTTTCAGATCCTCCCCTTCTACTTCATGCTCTTCTAGACCAAAGATTCGTAGGTTACGTTCCGAGTCTAGATTATCCAATTCTAGTTCAATAGCCGAGAACCGTGAATCATTAGTATCTTCTTGCATCGATAGAGCGCGAATATCTTCCTTAATTAAATCATGACCATAATCTACTTTCTCCATTATCCCCTCCACACGTTGTAAACGCTCAGTAATACGGACTTGATTGACTTCAATATCCTGAACCTTTCTACGACTAGAACTCATTTCCACTTTCAGTCCCTGAATATCACTTTTTACACCGATAACTTCATCTTTAACACATTGAACTGTATCTAGTATTGCTTTGGTATTAGTACTTGCGATGTCACCGGTCGGCCCAGGATTGGGCTCCACATCAGAAGATAGGATAAGTCTACGCTGTGCTTATGTCCCATATAGCCCACCATAGTATGGACATGCCTCACTTGTAGTTTACTGGATTTGGAGAGATAGCCATTCACAATTAGAAGTGTATGTAGTTTCTGACAATATATGCATGACCAGCTACCACGCAATATTGGATAGATACTATATACAGAATGACCATGCTCAAAGCAAACATCCAAAAGATAGTATCTGTTAAAACCGTACGACAAGGACACTCAGGGTGGCTTGAAAAAACGAGAATGAACTTCTCGTCTTGTCAAATAAAACATCCAAAACGTCAATCCTGGTCATTATCTTTACATGTCCGTACTCGGAAAACTCATAACCAGTTAACTAGCTGCATTTCGATATTTTTTACACAATTTTAGGCCTGTATTCTTCATAATTTTAGAAAAAACTTACCATGTTGACAAATAATATGGGTGCTCACAACGAGGAATGGAAGTTCCTCACAAAAACTTTTCTGCCGAAGTTGTTTGAGGTTTGGGTAGCAGTCAAATCACATGCAAATGAGCTAATGGAATAGTGAATGAACCTCTAACAAACCATGAAAATGACGGCCAAACAAACAACTGTATGGTAATATTTCTTATTAAAGTTAACAATAGAGTAGACAGACAGAAGACGTACGTGTTACTGGGTTCCATTGGAGACGGTTCCCTGCGGGAGAGGGTTTCCTTGTAGGTGTGAGTCCATGATGGGGTGGGGTCCGTGGGGTTGAGGGTTCCCTGGGGAAGAGGGTTCCCTAGGTGGGTACGAATTCCCGTGTAGGGGTAAGAGTTCCCGTGGGGAGGGGGTAAGGGGGTTCCTGGGGTGTGAGGGTTCCTGGGGTGAGGGTTCTTGGGTATGAGGGTTTTTGGTGCGAGAGGGTTCCTGGTGTGGATCTGTGTACATAACAAGTGTCCATTTGTTAACCCATTTTCTGTTTTTATTTGGTATCTCATTTAAATAAGGAATCACCAAAAAGGACAATGAACATTATCGAGATTTCATGTTGCCGAAACTACTTTTTAATATTTTTCCAGTATACAATTTTATAAAACATATAACTCTTCAAGATGAATTGACCAAGCAGTTTTTTAATTTGACTTTTGACGGGTTGAACTTGATATAAATTATCTTAGATTACGTATATTGTTTGTATCAAGATCACTTTGCTTCTGTTCAAGCTGACATTGACTTTACTTACTTTATGTCACCATAATGGAACCAATTTGATAATCAACAAAAACGTTTGTTTGATCATTTGACAGACATTTGATAATTTAAAAAAAAAAAAACGTTCCGTAGGTCCTCTAACAGCTATATCTTCTAATATACCATAAGCTTAATTCTTTTATATATTTTTTAGCCACAGTGTACAAAGAATACAATTATAGTAAATTGTTTGTACATAAATATCTGTTTTATCTTTCTGTAAATAACAAACGTTCTGTAGGTCCTCCAACATCTATATCTATACCATAAGCTTCTTTTATAAGTTTCTCCGTCTTATCAGCTGCTTCTTTCATCTGTAATATTTTATCTCTGTCATATACCTCTTTAAGAAGCTTTAAATGTTCTTGTTCAGATGTTTTTCTATGAAAGTTTCCTTCTTGTAATTTTACGGTACAGTCAATGTCTCTTTGTGTTATATTTACACGTAAGAACTCAGCAAGTTTCCACAATGTGTCTGACATATTCGTCTTCAATTTCTCATACTGTACAATATGAACAGGTCCGGTAAAATTTTGTACTGATGCATTTATTAAGTTGACATACCATCTTAGTGACCTGGGAAACACACTGGACATCACTGAAATATCACAACTTGAAAATGTGTCAAACATTAGGATGGCACAATTCTACTAGTATTATTCCATATATTCGTACTGTAAAACATAATTGTATACAAGCTATTTTGTGGTAATTGTCTAGGCTTGACAATCTTACATATATCACACCGCAATTGTAACATGTATTATCACACATAATTTAACAGTAATGTACACATATGTATATTCTATAGTTTAGGAACCTCATTTAAAGCCATTGGTCAAGCGCATTCCAAATTGAAATTCAAGTAAAGTTATCGGAAGCTTTGCTTGTATTTTATGTTCGAAATGTACAATGTACATTTACAAGGTTTGCAATCTTATTTTAATGATAAAAACTCATTTTATTGTCATTTTGCTGTTATAACTTACAGTAAATACAATATTTGTCACAGTTAACAAACAAAACCTACGTAAAACGAATAAGTACATGCACACACAAAATTAATAAAGATGCATATTTCAGAAAAAGAAGAGGTAAATAGCTCTTAGGATAAAAACGTCGCCTATAAAAAAACAGTACCGCGAGGACAAAACATTATTTGCGACTAACGGTCACTTATACAATAACATATTAACTAACGTCTAGGATATAACTATATTATTAACCAAAGGGGTTTGACACATACATTTTGAGCAAATAAAACACCTTACACTATACTATTGTTAAATTTCTGCAAGAATCTTTTTATATTAGGAATGAATCTTTACAAAATTTAAATTCAATTGTGATCTCTGTTTCTGCAGTCTTTATCCCAAACCAACTATAGCTGTATTTGTGTCCAGCCATATTCGTGCAAATTATATTATAAATGTATATTGACCGTAGGAACTTAATGCCGATTTTGTCAAAATAAAGTATATACTATATATATTGACCCTTTGTTATTAATATGTATATATGTATACTATTTCTCCCAGCACAAGTACACATTATAATTAGTCGATCATAACCAGGATGGAAAGATGACATTTCCTCTTAAATTTTGTAGGTCACAACGAATCATTATTTTTATCGATTTATTTTGTATTGCCAATAAAGGAAAAAATATAACAGGAAGAAAATATTGATCGCAAATTGAGTATGCCGCACAATGTTTATTTAAAGTGTATTCTGTACAAAGCAAATAAAGAACATTACGTGCCGCTTTTCGTAATAAGATTCTAACATTAACTCTTGTCAAAAGAACACAACATGGATTGTATGATTTGAAAAGATGTACAGAGTATAAACTAGCTGATATATAGAAAAAAGACTTCAGAGCTTTGAAGAAATCAGACACGCATACGGTAAACCAATATTATAAGCACGTAATTATACCCATGTGTTCATTTTTTTACGCAAGTTTATTTATTGATGTTTTAGACAGGGACAAAGGGCATATCGAGGGTTCAGCGCAACAGTGTTGTAACTCATATTGAAATAAGAACAAGTTACGACAGTGTTGCGCTGAGCCCTCGATATGGCGATTCATGCTAAGACTTGGAATACTACACGACGATGATGAATAACGGTGTACATGATTATAGCACGTTATAAATATTTAATATACCACCTGGGACTCGATCTCGGAGACTCGATAGTTTAACTTTTTCATATAACATTGGTTTGGAGACTAAAGACGTATCAACCAAACTTAAACAAATTGTAGACCTAAATAGCGCTCCACAATATATTTGTACTTAAGCAACCAATCACAGACTAATATACAGGTAAGTGACTTTATAAACAGTAATTAATAGACTGTCATGTGATTGACTTTATAAACAGCAATTCATAGACTTCCAAGTGAGTGGCTATAAAAACAAATCATAGACTTATATACAGATGAGTGACGCTATAAACAACAAATCATAGACTTATGTACAGGTGATCGAGTGACTTTATAAACAACAAATCATAGACTTCCAAGTGAGTGACTACATGTATAAACAACAATTCATGGACTTATTTACGGGTGAATGACTTTATAAACAACATATCATTGATTTATGGACTACACTGACATCTTGTTCAAATGTTTGAGATACTTTAAACCTATAAAACCCGGAATCGACCGAAGTGACGTTTTTTACCATATTTAATTAAAATACAATAGAGACACAAATATTTTTCAAGTTTGGGAAAGTTCGAAATATCAGCTGCTGGCTAACTATACACATAAAAGATACATGTAGTACAAACCCTGTTTTAAAGCTGAAGTAGGCGCTTGTCCAGTATGTCGACTTAGAATAAAGTTGGCGTATGAAACAATCGCATCGTATGGGTTTCTAATCAACAGCACTATTTTCTTGAAGTTGTATTCTTGCGCATGATTTGCCTCATGCGTTTTAACCACAATAGATTTGGATATTTCAGTATAACATTCAAACGGGAATCCATTTATCCTAAGGATGTCATCGCAATAACAGCTTGTAGTTGCTAAACCTGAAAATATGTCTACATGGTTACCTTTAGAAATATTAGTCAGAATGTCTTTCTTACAGCTGTCCAGAGCCCGCCCGGTTAGCTCAGTGGTAAGAGCGTTTGTCTACTGCATGATTGATCAAGAGGTTAATGGTGAGTTCGAACCCCGAGCGAGATTCACAAAGTCCGTGACAAACTTGACTGAAGATATTACATCCTACAGTAAATAATCTTCCACCTCTGAATTATGTGGGGTAGCTTGGTAGTGAGGCTTGCGGATTGAATGTGATTAGTACTTAGTTAAGGCCTTAATGAAGTCCAGGGAAGCTGGTAAGGATAACTGCCCGCAACGACATGACTGAAATAATGTTGAAAATGGCGTTAAATCCGAAGAAACAAGAGCTCCGCGGTCGGAGACAAATGCCCCCCAAACAGGGCCTTGACACAGAGTTATCGCTCAAACGATTTTCAAACTCCATGACACAGTGACCTTGATCTTTGACCTAGTGACCCCAATTTCAAAAGGGGTCATCTACTGTCCAAGGCCAATGCACCTGCAAAGTATCAGGCCCATCAATCAATCTGTTGACGAGTTATCGATCGGAAACGATTTTCACACTCCATGTCACAGTGAACTTGACCTTTGACCTAGTGACCCAAGTTTCAATAGGGGTCACCTAGTGTCCATGGCCAATACACCTGCAAAGTATCAGGCCCATCGGTCAATTCATCGACGAGTTATCGATCGGAAACGGTTTGCACACTCAATGTCACAGTGACCTTGACCTTTGACCTAGTGACCCCAGTTTCAATAGGGGTCATCTACTGTCCAAGGCCAATGCATCAGCCAAGTATCAGGCCCATCGGTCAATCCGTTGATGAGTTATCGATCGGAAACGGTTTTCACACTCAATGTCACAGTGACCTTGACCTTTGACCTAGTGACCCCAATTTCAATAGGGGTCATCTACTGTCCAAGGTGAATGTACCTGTGAAGTATCAGGCCCATCAGTCAATCCGTTGACGAGTTATCGATCGGAAACTAACTGGTCTACAGACAGACAGACAGACAGACCGACAGGCTAGCAAAACAATATACCCCCTCTTCTTCGAAGGGGGGCATAATAATGATAATACAACTGTCAGGACACAGGAAGAATTTTAGGTTAATCATTGATCATACAATATATATAATGCCGTATCAGAAGTGCATGGAAGACAGAGGTGTTCCGTCTATCAATATATTTTCCTTTTCTGAATGATATGCCAGGAAATATTTTGAACAATGTTTTTAATGTCTTTTTTGTACTCCGTAATGATTGTCTTGAATATCTTTTTAATATCAGAAAGTGAATCTTATCATTCAGTTGATTACACTTACCAGACACTTGTTGTATAAGATGTCGAGTCCAAGTATTTCCAGATCCGGGGAAACTTAAAAGTCCTGTTATTGGTAACGAATGTGGAGATAATTCTATTTTCCTTTTAGCGCATTTTTCCATTCCAATTACATGTATGTAACTAGTTTGTGCTACACGCTGTGATATTGGCTTTGATGTTTTCATTACAAAGTTAACATTTAATTTTTTCTCTGGTTGAAAACAAACAGAAACTATAAGATAAACACATGCCATAATGAGACAAAGCACAAATACTCGGCGTGGTTTAGGTAACATTTTTATTACCAGTGATCTCCTCCGCAATACTTCCAACATCCTAAAGACTTAAAATAAAATCTTGTTCACATAAAACTAACACATTTTATTATTAAACATTTCTATTTAATCAGCTATCTGTTCCTCGATCCACATAATATGACTACATGGATCACACTAATACTCGATTTTGAACTAATAACTTATTAATCAAATCAATATGAAACCATTGACTGAACATTGAATTCTAAAATCGTTATACCGATTTCCAGGTACATACTCGTAAACTGTATTAATTTTTGTGTGTGTCAATACGCGTTTCATCATTCCAATATAACAAAATACTTGACTATTCTTTCATAAAATATGTTTTATTTATGTCATGTGTTGTCGAACACAGTTGATTTTTTAGATATGAATAAACTGTCTATATATGTATAATGCTAAAAATGTGGTTTTTATACGTTTAGTGAACTTAACAAACAACATACTGAAGACACTTTCTGCCATCGGTGACAGATGTAATGTGTAAGGATCGGTGACTTAAAAAAGAATTCTTTTGATTAAAGGATCGGTGACTTTAAAGTTTAATGAAAGGAATTATTTTTAAGTCACCGATCCTTACTCCTTCAAATAGCTTCTCGGTCTTTATCAAAATAAAATGAATGAAAGTTGACAATAGGTTTATTATTGATTGGTATTTAAAAAAATGTCTTGAACAGTTATTAACCAGTCATTGTAAAATATCGATACATATTGTTTCTGGAGTAAAACAATAACATTTATCAACAAGGTACATGTACTTAAATATATGTCTTAAATATGGAAAAAGAGGAAATACACAAGAACTAAGTTTAAAAGTTAAAATAATAAAAAGATACCACACCATTTTAATTATGATTGCAACTGCATACGGTTTAAAACGTAAATGCAGTCATGGTATAGTTATAAGAATCTAAGAAACATGATTTTAAGGTATGAATCAAAGTACTTGTATTGTGCACAGCACTGTTAAGACTATTTAATATAAAAAGTTCATGATCCCAAATTGCACGTAGTATTTCTAAAAATAGTGTATGTTGTCAAAAGAAGTCATGAACATTTAAATGGTCTGTACAGATTTAATCTCAAAGGGTTGTGCACATTTAATCTCAAAAGGTAGAGAGATCCACGGTATTGGAGTCACATCCTCGAAAGTTATCTCTCATAAAGTCACCATCATCATCATCTTGAGTAATCCATAAGGAGTGTACTCGCAACATAGTCTATTCAAACATGCGCAACAGGCAGGACTGGCTTTGGTGGATTAACCAAAGTTGAAAATTTTTAAGAAATAAAATTTCCCCTATTTACATTTAACATCTAAAAAGATAAAAATATGATGAAGATCTAGTGGGTGTGTTGACTAGCCAAGGCTGATTGGAATGCAACGAGTCTGGCCAGGTCAACGATTGCTTGAGGCAATTGGTTCCAAATTCTTCTTCTTCTTCGAAATACTGTACTGTATCCCTCTCTGGGGCATTATCGTACATGGTGTATGTACAAGGTGGCGTGCGGCGTTCAAATGTACACGATAAAATGATAAAAAGATAAAAGACTCTGGTAATCTACAGTCCCATGACCAGTCCTCCTTGAAGGCATCAAGGCTGACTGCTGTGGTCTGGTGCTGGGGTAGCTGGTTCCACAGTCGAATCGCCGAGGGAACGAATGAGAATTTCATAGCGTCAGTGAGGCAGAAAGGGATGAGGAATCTGTGTCCATAGCCATGGCCACCAAACGTCAGAGGGTGGAGGAACTGCTCAGCTGGGATGTTTAAGAAGTTATGTATGATCATGTAGACCATTACCAGCTTGGCACTGGATCTGCGTTGCTGCAATGTGGGCCATCCCAGCTCTGACATCATCACAGTGGTGCTGCTGGTTGTCTTATTATCCCCTTTTACTAAGCGGGCAGCTCGCCGTTGCACAGCTTCCAGCTGGTTGATGTTGGTGGCGGTGTGTGAATCCCACACTGTGCTAGCGTACTCCAGGGTGGGTCGAACAAGTGAATGCTACGATTGGGCATTGATGTCTTGTGGGCAGCTTGCGATGTTTCTTCGTAGGAACGCTAAAGAGTTGTTGGCTTTCTTGGTAGTGTATTCTGTGTGTGTGGTCCAGGATAAGTTGTTGGCTATGTTGACCCCAAGATACATTCCACTTTTGACAGGTTTAAGTTCCGAATTGTGTATCTTGTAGGTAGTGATGACTGGGTTTCTCTTACGGGTGAAAAGCAACGGACCAAGGACCGTGCCCAGGGGTACACCGGATGTCACTGGGGAGGGGGCTGATGTGTGACCTTCGACGACTACCTGTTAGCTGCGTTCAGACAGGAAACTCTAATCCAGCTTAATTAGAATGTTCCCTCTGATGCCATAGTGGTCCACCTTGGAAAGAAGTCGCCAATGGGGCACAATATCAAATGCCTTATTGAAGTCTAGCAGGATGGCGTCGACTTGTTCTCCGTGGTCCAGTGCTAATGACAGGTCTTGAAGTGTAAACAGGAGTTGACTTTCTGTTGAGCGCTTTTTCTGAAAACTATGTTGTGAGTCAGATAGTATGTTGTGGTGGTCGAGATGTTTATTATCTGGCTATGGAGAATTTGTTCCAAGAACTTACTACATACTGATGTAAGGGGGATTGGTCTGTAGTTTGCAGGGTTACTTCGGTCGCCCTACTTGAAGATAGGGGAGACATTTGCTTTCCACCAGGCTGATAGGACCGTTCCTTGTTGCACAGAGGCATTGAACAGTAGGGTGAGTGCTGGTGTGATCATCTCAGCATAGTCCTTCAGGAACTGGGTTGGTATACTGTCAGGACCTGAGGCCTTGTGGGGGTTGAGGTTCTGGAGGAATTTCTAGTAAACACCCCAGTGAACTGTTGGTTCAGTATTGTGCCCTTCTTACTGGGTCGCTGTGGGTAACACCGTCACACTTCAGTGGCGAAATACCTGAGCCAACAGACCGTTTCCCTTTAATGAAGGAGTAGAGCTTCTTTGGGTTTTCTGATATCATGTCCCTGACGTATGCTTGGTTTGCTTTTCGGCATTCGTACTGCTGTTCCTTGTGGAGTGTCTTGTAGCGCTGTACGTGCTTGAAAGAAACTGTTTTGATAGACTGATGTTCGTGCACGAATTTGACACAGACGATGGTTATATATGGTATCTGGTAGATCTAGACTTTTGGAGGGGTGGGTCTGGTTTATGTCTACAAGATTATGCAAGATCTTGAAGAGCATGGTAATTCTGGTGTCATTGCGCCGTTGTTGTAGCGTGTCACATTTTAGGTCTGATAACATGCCAGTGACGCTGCTAGTACGTGACTTATCGTGCTTCACGAATCTTAATTGCAGTTCGCCTCTGGACCATTTCCAGTTGGTTAATTTGGTGATCAGTGTATGGTGACCAGACACTTGAGGCGTATTCCCCTGTTGGTCGAACATAGGTCTTGTATGTAAGTGACTGCATGATGGCCCAAAGTATCCTAACTTTTATACTGTAAGCAATGTTTTGATCTTGTCGGGAAATTAATTGGTTATTTCAAGGTATTTTTTTGGCTGAAACTTAATGGTATTATGGATGATCTTGTACAAGTAAGCCATTTGTAGCTTGGTTCGCCTGCTTTCGATCGAGTGTTTTATACACACTCCAGCTTAAATCGTCTAGTATTGAGGTGAATTAAACTATTTGTGTTTATGATCTTATCATAGTAACATAGGCATTAGTTTTTTTTATTGGATTGGCAAGGAAGCTCAAAATGTTTGCCTTTTAGTAATCCTGTTGATATATCCATGGTTACTCCAGGACATATTTACATTAGATATTAAAACCATGCCGTACGGTACTTTATTGAGGAGTTCTAGACAGTGTGATGCATTTTTTAGTGGTATTTGCATCGCCCAGGTTTACGCAGGGACACTACATTATGTGTAGACCTAATCAGAGATGTGTAATATATTACATCAAGGACTTAGATATATAAGTCCTTGATTACATGTAATATGCCTGGGGGTACCCTAGCTATGCCTGGCCTAATAGGACAGACCCTTATTGTACTTCGGTCGCTGATACCTTATCAGACACTTATGACATTAATTGAGCTTATATTTTAAAAAGCAACGCAAATTGGAATTTATGTTTCAAATTGCATGAAATACGCATACAAATTTTGCATAGGCCCCAGACGAAATCTTGTCCCCACATATCGTCTTTGTGTCGCTGTGTATACTCAATGGTAAACTGGTTCCCGCTGACTTGTCTGTAGTAGGAACGAGAACCAGTATTAATTCAATGGCTGACAGCTCGGATAAAATCACTTCCACTTCCAGAATCCTTTTGTAAAAATAATGTCTTTCGAGGAGTTGGAACAGGTTATTCCATTTAACAATTTGCAACGTGTTGTATCCGTTTAGTATACTAACGCGGGGTATTATCGTAGATCTAGTTAAGATTATATATGTTAGATAGTTCGTCCCTAAATCATTTCGAGTCATTCGACTCATGTTTTACAAATTACGGGATAACAGCATGACTGATATGGCCTATATCTACGTATATGTTTTGCTTTTAAATGTAAAAGCAGAGACGTATAATACAAAAAATTACATATATTTCAATTTTGGGGTTCATTGTTGGATGCTTTCTGCCGGCGACCAAGAACTTATAATAGTGATTTGGATGATTTTTATGCAGGTACAGTCGATTGTTCAACACCACTGTGAAATTGCCGTTGGATACCTCTTCTATTATTATAGATAGTATTACTATGCAAATGTATGAAAACATTGTGTCAAGTACCTCTGTGTGTAACACTAGGCCGCATATCCACTGCATTGTTTAATTTTCCAGAGCACCAGGAGATCACAAAAAAAATCTAGAGATGCCACAGCGTCCTTAAGCGAATAAGGCGTTGCTACAGGGTTCTCAATAACAGCAGGCTGCAGGCCAATTAAGCCGCTTAGAAATGTATTTGGGCCGGTTAGGAATCTCAATAGAATATATTGCTAGAAAATGCATGGACCCCCCCCCCCCCCTAGCAGGCCTGTTTGTCTAGCTTTTGGGCCTGTGGCCACAAACTTATTGAGAACCCTGTGCTATGGAGCTCATGGAGCTCCTGTGGTGTTGTAGAAGACCTTAATGTGCTGCTATGGTGACCCCAGTCCCCACTGTGTTCTTACTAGAATGCTGAGCAACAGCATTTGTTTTGTGCATACTCAAAGTCCATGTCCTCACTCGGTGTTTTATAAGATCCCAATGCGTCTTCTTGCGATACCACTGCGTGCTGCGGCCATGCATGAGATTGAACTGTGCACATGGCCTTACTCAGTTACTGTGACATGAGTTTAAAATAGATTATAGTAGATAATAATTATAAAATATGAGATGGTTTGGTCAGTGGACTTGTGATGACAGTGTTTGATGTTATATTTTCAGGATCCATTTGATACCCATGAATTTGTTGAGAGATTAGCATGGCGTACAATGGGAACTAAAGCTAGAAGTCAACATGAAGAATTTGATCCAATGTTACTCCACGGTGCATTTGAAAAAATGATTGCTGATTTAAAGGTATGCTTCCTTTGTTTAAGCATATACATATCATGGCAGTCTTATCAGTATTGTTTTTATGAGTTGTACCATAAAATTCCTAATATACGCCCCTGCCCTAATAAACGCCCCCCTGACAATTTTCGTAAAAAAATCTACTCACCAATCTGAACACAAGATTTAATCCAAATCCATCCATTTAAAAAAAAACACAACAGAATCCAGTTAATCAAAACTCAAAACTTTTAAAATAACGTTTTAAACAACTTCTGAATATATTTACAGTGCCATATTCAGTCATGTGTGTAGGAGACAGTTAATGACCAGAGCTGTTGTAGTCCGATGCCTGGTCATCTGAATCACTGTTTTGATCAGATTCAGACAGCTCTGTATAGCCTCGTTAGCCACATTTTCAATAGGTTAGTGGATCGTTGGGTAAGTGGCGATCCGATCAAATCCAGGATTCAACACTTACGATCCACAAATTGAATCACGATTCTTTTGTTATCAAGTAACCCATCTAAAATTTAAAAAATGCAGTCCTGAAGACAGTTAAATCTAATTTATTTTAAGAATAATGAAGAATGCACTTTCAATGTGTTAAAAAAACAAAGTCGCGAACCACAAATCTTATAGTAAAGACGATTATTGATACTTGATTTTTTAGCTCACATGTCACAAAGTGACAAAGTGAGCTATTAGGATCACTCTCCGTCCGGCGTCGTGTGGTGTGTGTCGTGCGTCGTCAAACTTTTTGTTGTGACCACACTAGGGGCCACATTTTTGGCTCAATTTTAGCAAAACTGGGTCAGAACGTTAATATCAACAAAATCTCATACGAGTTCGATATTGGGCCATTTGGGGTCAAAAACTAGGTCACCAGGGCCAAATAAGGGAAAACCTTGTGAACACTTTGGAAATCACTGTTTTGACTTTATCTTCATGAAACTTTGTCAGAATGTTTATCTTAATAATATGTAGGTCAAGTTTGATAATGGGTCATTTCTGTAGTAAAATTAGGTCACTAGGGCAAATTGCTGGAAAACCTTGTGAACACTCTAGAAGTCACTGTTTTGATTGGATGATCATGAAACCTTGTCAGAATGTTTGTCTTCATAATATTTTGGACAAGTTCGAACATGGGTCATCTTGGGTCAAAAACTAGGTCGCTAGGTCAAATCTTATGAAAAACCATGTTAACACTGTAGATTTCACAGTTATTATTGGATCTTTACCAAACTTTGTCAAATCGTTTGTTTTAATGATATAACGGTCAAGTATAAATATGGGTCATTTGGGGTCAATAACTAGGTCACCAGGTCAAATCTTAGGAAAACTTTGTTAACACTGTAGATGTCACAGTTTTAATTGGATCTTCACCAAACCTTGTCAGAATGTTTGCCTCAATGATATGTGGGTCAAGGATGAACATGGGTCAGCCGGGTTCAAAAACTGGGTCACAAGGTCAAATCTTAGGTAAAAATCTTGTAAAAGCTCTAAATGTCATGGTTTTGATTGGATCTTGACCAAACCTTGTCAGATTGTTTGTCTTAATGATATTAAGAACAAGTTCAAATATGGGTCACCTAGGGTTAAAAACCAGGTTACAAGGTCAAATCTTAGGAAAACCTTATTAACACTGTAGATGTCAAATTTTGATCGTATCTTCACCAAACCTAGTCAGACTGTTTGTCTTAATGATATGTTAGACAAATTTGAACATAGGTCGTCTGGGGTCAAAAACTAGGTCACCGGTTCAAAACAATGTTTTAATGAGTGAACAGTGATTGTCATGTGAGCGATATAGGGCCATCTTGGCCCTCTTGTTCAATTTGATTCGTGATTACCCGAGTAATTACTCGCCACAGACCTAGTTTTCAAACACATAAACCTTCACTGATTTAACCGCGTTCGTACACAGTATCGATCGATTACGTCACGGATAGCTCTGCCAGACATGTAAAAGCGACAGAGGTCACATACTCCATATACTGATGCTGTAAACATGCAATAATAACGCATGGCTTGATTTGACCCGTTTTTGCTGATTTCTGGATTTAGGAAAAAACTAACCTTAATTAGCGCCCCCCCTTTTACTAAATGTTACGCCCCCGGGGGCGTTTATTAGCTCACCTGATTCATCAGGTGAGCTTTTAGGATCGGTGAATGTCCGGCGTCCGTCCACAATTAGTTTGTTTACACTCTAGCAACTGCAGCTCTTTACGAATCTTGATTAAACTTGCTCACAATATATATGGCCACAATGTCTCAGCTAAGTTCGATTATGGGCAAAATCTGGTAATAACTTCTAGAGTTATGGGCTTTTGAATTACAAAATTTGCTATAATTGGCTTGTTTACACTCTAGCGCTTTCATTTATTCACCAATCCTGATCATATTTTTAGGAAATGTGTTTAACCAAAAGATCTTGGACAAGTTCGATTATGGGCAATATCGGACCAGAACTTCAAGAGTAATGGGCCCTTGACTTAGAAAATTTGCTATATTTGAGTTTGTTTACACTCTGGTGCATACATTTATTCACCAATCCTAATAATATTTTCAGTAAATGTGAATAACCAAAAGATCTTGGACAACTTCAATTATGGGCGGAAACGGACTCAAACTTTAAGAGTTATGGGCCCTTGACTTAGAAAATTTGCTATATTTTAGCTTGTTTACACACTAGCGCCTTCATTTATACACCGATCCTAATAATATTTTCAGTAAATGAGTATAACCAAAAGATCTTGAACTGGTTCGATTATGGGCGGAATCGGACCATATCTTCAAGAGTTATGGGCCCTTGACTTAGCAAATTTGCTATATTTTAGCTTGTTTACACTCTAGCTCCTTCATTTATTCACTGATCCTAATCATATTTACAATGAATGGACAAGTTATGTTATGGGCGGAATTGGACCACAACTTCAAGAGTTATGGACCCTTGGATTAGAAAATTTGCTACGTTTTAGCTTGTTTAACAGTATTATTCCTTCATTGTTGGTTTTGATCTCAAAATCTATGTAAAAATGAGTTTTACGAGATGGAAACTATATTACCTGGTCATTGATTATTGGCCTTTGTTCTCAGGTGAGCGATAAAGGGCCAATGTGGCCCTCTTGTTAGGAATTGTACGGTATTTTGGTTTTACTGCCTTTTAGAATAGGTGAACAATTAGTTAAATTCATTTGAGTTTACTATTTAATAACCATGTAGTTAACGGAAATGTTGATACATGTAAGTTTAGCAATCCTTAAAAAACAGAAAAAAGACAGAAAAAAACTTAATGCCTCAAACAATATGGTTCATTTATAAATGAAATTATGCTACTATTGGAAACCTATGAATATTATAATGTATCAGATAAAAAAAATTTTTTTTGGTCAGTTTAAATATTGAGCATTAAAGCATTAGCAATGTGTAGATATTGACCGACATAAAGCTTAAAAAGACTGAAACTACTCTGTATATTTTGTTCTTGTGTAATATTTACAGCATAAGAATGGTATGGTACAACAACGAGTGGACAATTTAGAAGAGGAATGTAAGGAGGAAGAAAAGAAACATTGGGCCCGAGTTGTTGATCTCCAGCGAAATAATCAGGTTAACAAACATCAGTTTATATGTTATATATCAGACTTCAAGAAAAACTTTCTTAAGTGAAAATGCAAACTTTAAATCTTAATTTTTTTTGTTCTGAAATACAATAATATGTTGCTGAAAAATTTACTGAACCACTGACCTTTTCAAATCTACTGGACTGATGCCCATTTTAGTGGCCTTGATCCAGGGCTAAATTGACTGATATATTTTTGTAATTTTGGATAATATTGTGACTTCTTGGAAATTAATGCAACAGAAGTGCTGCAGTTGTAATATTTTATGTTTTGTCTGTATGTATTCTAGATATTTATTGTTCTTAATTGCTCTTAAATACAAATTTTAGATAATAATTTGCGCATGATATTTACATTTTTGTTAAATATCTAATTTATATAGAGTTACATATTGTGTGTACTTACAGGCTGCGTATTCACAATTTCAAGGTTTAGATGAGAGGATAAATTTAGTTGCCACCCAAGTTGTACATCTTGGAGATCAACTTGAAGGTGTGAATACACCAAGAGCTCGTGCTGTGGAGGCACAAAGGTTGATGGATTATCTGTCAGAGTTTCTAACTGATGAGCCTCCAAAATCTGCAGTGTTCACTGATGCCTTCCAGGTAATCTAATCAATACCAGTCCACTGGCGAATCCAGGAGGGGAGGGGGGGGGGGGGCACCTGGCACGTACCCCCTTAAAGTCTCCAACCATAGATAGAAATAAAATATCATTCAATGAAATAGCATTCAGTTTTCAGTTCTGAAATGCTCCGACCCAGAACTCACCAGAATTCACCATTTCACTTCTTCAAATCAAAAATTTTCATCAACTCCCACTGGCTATATTCCTAAATGTTACGTCCCTCTAGCCTGAAATCCTGGATCAATTAACCTTTTACTGGTGAAGTACCTTACTATCTACTGCTCAGACTCCATAGATGAGGTTTAACACACCCCTTAAAAGCATAAAGTATTTCATATAACTTGATAGTCATTGTGTCACTGAAGTGTTGGATTAGTATATATAGTAATTTTGAATGAAAGTATTTGTAAAGCATCTATTGTTAACACTAATATTATCGTCAGGGTATTTTTCTGTAACTTACTGTGACTATTTTTATTAAGGTTATATTATGTCTTTCAGTTACAAATAGCTGCTGAGATTATACAGAAGTTACACATGATTGCCCTGGAGTTACCTAGTACAGAGAAGTATGTTCCTCCTTGTGTAACTTTGTATTATTCTTAAAGACTCTAATATTATGACCAGGTGTTTTATTACACATCAACAGTTGAAGGTCAACATTGGCTGTTAATTTAAGGAGTCAGCAAAATTTCCTATTGTTGTGATAACAGATTTGACCATTTGGTACAGATTCTCAAAAGTCAGAATCTTTATTTTACTAATTTCTAGCGTCAAAATATCAATTTAAAGCCCTGGTAACAACTGTTAATGAACATTGTATTACTGGGTAGTTTTGTATAACAAGTTGTATAAATAAGTTATTGAATCAATAATGCTTGAAACATGGTTAGTTTGCTGCAGTCAATTATATTGTAAGTAGATAGTAGAACATGTGAATAGTAAATTTATCTTATAAATTTAATGCTGTTGTAATATGAATACATGTAAATATAATTGATGATTTCAGATTTGTAAAGGCAAGAAGAAAAATTGCTGGTGAGCTTATTAGTGGCTTTCTTATTTACAAAATATAATGAATGGATAAAAAATCCTCAGTACTCGTTACACAATTTGATTTACCAAGGGTTTTGACATCTTGAAAGTTTTGTTAAATGCCATTTAAAGAATTGTATGTTTTTTTATATATATTTTTGTTCAATCAGTGGTACTGTTTAAATCAAAGTACTATTTTTATACTTCACTTTATGCATGTTTTACATATAGACAGAACGAAATGGTTTATTAAGCAAGTTCCAACAACTTATATTTACTACTCATGATGAATAATTCCTGGGTTCTGACAGTTCCTCGCACCGAAAAAGGGATTGTGAAGGTTTTGGTCAAATTCCGCCACTGACGGGATTCAAACTGCAACCTCTGAGTTAGGAGTCTGATGCTCTACCACCTCACTACTGATCCTCCTAAAATGGTTAACATGAAATCTTGCGTGTTGTGTTGTAATCTTTGTTTTGATATTTCAGATAAATATGATGCTATTGAGAATGAGTTGATTGAAGAATTTAGAATAGCACAACATGCTGATGAAAAGCGTAAAATGAAAAAATGTGCGGCTGTCTTGGCCAACTTTAAGGTAAGATTATCTTGCAAAAGGGGAAGAAAAAAAACTTGATGTAAATTGAATTTTAGGGGATAACTGCATGATTTTTAAAGAATTTTCATGAGGGTTCGAAGATGCCTATTAACAGCCCCTGCTAAAGAAGGAATAAAAGCCCTGCATTATCCTTGAATTTGGGAGCTGGGCCCTTAGTACACCTATTTAAAGCCTACAAACATTTATTGATGAGCCATTCTAGAAAATTTCCAAGGAATATTTGTGTAATTGTATGTAATTCTGTAAACTTAAACATAATAAAAATACAAACTTGTTATGGTACACACTATTTGTTATGGTACACACTATTTGTTATGTTACACACTATTTGTTATGGTACACACTATTTGTTATGGTACACACTATTCTATTTGTTATGGTACACACTATTTGTTATGGTACACACTATTTGTTATGTTACACACTATTTGTTATGGTACACACTATTTGTTACGGTACACGCTATATGTTATGGTACACACTATTTGTTATATTTACAGGGACATGGACGATGTATAGACGCTTTTATTGAAGAGACACAGAAGGTCAATATATTTATTAATAGTTATACATTTGTAATTATTTTTAGAATAATTTTGTAAACAATATGTTGTGTTTACTTTAAGACATGGAGAATTTATGAATCTGTGTTTTATTTGATTTGGTCACATTGACAAATCTTAATGTCTGAGACGTTTTCTAAGTTTGGTAGGAAATGAACCAGCACACTGACTGTATGAAGACTATCTGCTGAACATGCTTGTTGTGCAAACTTACTTGTTTAGAGGCTGTGTTTATATTTTGTCTTTATCACCATTTTGTTTGTCTTTGTATTCATAATTATGTAAATTTCTGTGGACACCTTCCTACATTTTCTTAAATTGAACTGTCTTGATTTTCAGGGATGTTTTATGAGCTCTGATCCATTTAGTGAAGTTTTACCACTCTGCAGAAGAAGTAATGAATTAATACATGAAGTTTTCACTAACCCTGATGTTGTTATGGGAAAACTTGTTCAAAATATTTATATCACCAAATTACAGGTAAACAAGTATATAAAAGATACATACTGTAATTAAACACATCTTATGTAGGATTTCATATGTTTATGCCCAGTATCAATAGATCGCTGGCATACTATACTGGCATACTATACTGGTACCGGCATACTGTACTGGCATATTGTACTGGCATACTGTACTGGCATATTGTACTGGCGTATTGTACTGGCATACTGTGTTGTCATACTGTACTGGCATATTGTACTGGCATACTGTACTGGCATATTGTACTGGCATACTATACTGGCATATTGTACTGGCATACTGTACTGGCATATTGTACTGGCATACTGTACTGGCATATTGTACTGGCATACTGTACTGGCATATTGTACTGGCATACTGTACTGGCATATTGTACTGGCATACTGTACTGGCATATTGTACTGGCATACTGTACTGGCATATTGTACTGGCATACTGTACTGGCATATTGTACTGGCATACTGTACTGGCATATTGTACTGGCATACTGTACTGGCATATTGTACTGGCATACTGTACTGGCATATTGTACTGGCATACTGTACTGGCATATTGTACTGGCATATTGTACTGGCATATTGTACTGGCATACTGTACTGGCATATTGTACTGGCATATTGTACTGGCATATTGTACTGGCATATTGTTTTGGCCTCTTTGTCTGTCTATCCTTGACCTTACCTCAAAACCATTCCACCTACAGTCATCAGTCTTCATATGTTGGTTCCTCATGACAACCTCTCCTGGACCTGTACATTTTAAAGTCAATAGATCAAAGGGTCATTGAGGATGGGACATTGTGTTTTAAAATACACATCTTGTTAAATAAGCTGTTGGCGTATATATACTTCTGTATACTTAAATACTGTAACAATTCTTGTAATTTGCCAAAAAACTTCAGGAATGATTGTAATCATTGTGTTAGACCTTGGAATCTATCATTGTGTGAAGTAGGATATTTATTTTGTATAAAATTAACCATTAAATTATTTCAGACATTTATACAAGCCAAACTTGACCATCAACAGGACCCAGAACAATACTTGAAGGATTTCTTTGCTATTTATACAAGGTAATAATTCATCAGTATTTATACAAGGTAATATTCATCAGTATTTATACAAGGTAATAATTCATCAGTATTTATACAAGGTAATTTCATCAGTATTTATACAAGGTAATAATTCATCAATATTTATACAAGGTAATATTCATCAGTATTTATACAAGGTAATAATTCATCAGTATTTATACAAGGTAGTAATTCATCAGTATTTATACAAGGTAATATTCATCAGTATTTATGCAAGGTAATATTCATCAGTATTTATACAAGGTAATATTCATCAGTATTTATACAAGGTAATAATTCATCAGTATTTATACAAGGTTATATTCATCAATATTTATACAAGGTAATAATTCATCAGTATTTATACAAGGTAATAATTCATCAGTATTTATACAAGGTAATAATTAATACTGATGAATTATACAAGGTAATAATTCATCAGTATTATACAAGGTAATATTCATCAGTATTTATACAAGGTAATAATTCATCAGTATTTATACAAGGTAGTAATTCATCAGTATTTATACAAGGTAATATTCACCAGTATTTATGCAAGGTAATATTCATCAGTATTTATACAAGGTAATAATTCATCAGTATTATACAAGGTAATAATTCATCAGTATTTATACAAGGTAATAATTCATCAGTATTTATACAAGGTAATATTCATCAGTATTTATACAAGATAATAATTCATCAGTATTTAAACAAGGTAATATTCATCAGTATTTATACAAGGTAATAATTCATCAGTATTTATACAAGGTAATATTCATCAGTATTTATACAAGATAATAATTCATCAGTATTTATACAAGGTAATAGTCATCAGTATTTATACAAGGTAATAATTCATCAGTATTTATACAAGGTAATTTCATCAGTATTTATACAAGGTAATAATTCATCAGTATTTAAACAAGGTAATATTCATCAGTATTTATACAAGGTAATAATTCATCAGTATTTATACAAGGTAGTAATTCATCAGTATTTATACAAGGTAATAATTCATCAGTATTTATGCAAGGTAATATTCATCAATATTTATACAAGGTAATAATTCATCAGTATTTATACAAGGTAATAATTCATCAGTATTTATACAAGGTAATAATTCATCAGTATTTATACAAGGTAATATTCATCAGTATTTATACAAGATAATAATTCATCAGTATTTAAACAAGGTAATATTCATCAGTATTTATACAAGGTAATAATTCATCAGTATTTATACAAGGTAATATTCATCAGTATTTATACAAGATAATAATTCATCAGTATTTATACAAGGTAATAGTCATCAGTATTTATACAAGGTAATATTCATCAGTATTTAAACAAGATAATAATTCATCAGTATTTATACAAGGTAAAAGTCATCAGTATTTACACAACGCAGTAATTCATCAGTATTTATACAACGCAATAATTCATCAGTATTTAAGTTGTTTTAAAGGTTAGAGTGTCTTGTACATTTTCCATTTAATGATTTTGTGATAAACATGATCACTGTGTCTTAATATTGGTGCCATGTTTATATGGAATCACCTGCCTGTCCAATTATTGTAGTGTTAAGCATCATCTCATTATTTTCTTGCACGGAAGAGTATTGTTAGAGTAGTGAAGGCTGAAGTCAATGCTTGTCTTGTATTTTCAGAACGGCCAAGTTGTCAAGTGATTTGTCAGAATTCAAGATTGGCAATGATAGTTCCTTCCTTCCTAAGATGACCAAAGTTATCTTCCAGAAACATCTGGATAATTACATCAAGTAAGATTGATTTATTTAGAATGATCATTAGTACAGTAGTATGACAGTTTTACAAGATTGAACTGGTAAAATGAATATTATGACAGTAATATGATGGTTTTACATTGTTCATTATACCCCCGCAAACGAAGTTTGAGAGGGGGTATATTGGAGTCACTCTGTTGGTTGTTGGTCGGTCGGTCCGCATAAAATATCACAAGTTTGTGGAGCGAACTACTATCACATTCTTTAAGCGATTGCCATGAAACTTTAATATGTTATCACCATAAAGTGTAGATGTGCAAGACACAATTTTCATGCCCAGCGATGCACTCATTGCAGAGTTATGCCCCCCTGAACTTAGCTGTATAGTGTACTATTGCAGTATTAGTGTCAAGGCGGCGGCGAGGGTATTAGTCACCTCTGTGACAGCTCTAGTTTTTACTTGCTTAAACTCTATTAACATACCAAGTATTTACTCTGTCGACATAAGCTTAGTTGATTGATTAATCAAGAAGGCAGGTCATGTGGATATGAAAACAATTATGATGCCAAACATTAATATTGATGTCATTTACCTGTAATTCAAGATATTTATGAAGATAGTGTATTATGCAGATAGTCATTCAGGTAACTTCTACACAAATAGTACAACTTACCTTCCTGGTTACAAACAAATGTTTTATATAAGACATTGAAATAGTTGCATTCATTTACTATGCCATATATGCTATGAGTGATAGCGCTGACTATTAAATGGTAAAATGTGTTGACATGTTGTTTTGTTTTTAAGCTTTGAGACCAAGTATCTACATGAACGTTGTGGTGCAATATTACAGAGATATTATGAAGGTAAAGATCATCATAAGAAGACCATACAATCAGGAGGGTATGTTACACATACATCATACTGTGTAGATTATATGTTCTCAGCGACCATTTTAGAAGATGATGATAAACATTGTGAGCCTGACTTGTAACATAACATTGTCATGCCAGGTCTCAGACTCAAACTTTGTCATTGGTTTATTTTATCACAGTATTCTAAGCAACTAAGCCGAGGCTTCAGTTTAAGGTTTTGTCTCTCAATTAACTTAATTATTATCAACTTGGTATGATTTGCACTAAATGTCATTGGAGGTCATGATATGATAACATTATGACTGGTTGTTTATTGGCACTAAATGTCATTGGAGGTCATGATATGATAACATTATGACTGGTTGTTTATTGGCACTAAATGTCATTGGAGGTCATGATATGATAACATTATGACTGGTTGTTTATTGGCACTAAATGTCATTGGAGGTCATGATATGATAACATTATGACTGGTTGTTTATTGGCACTAAATGTCATTGGAGGTCATGATATGATAACATTATGACTGGTTGTTTATTTGCACTAAATGTCATTGGAGGTCATGATATGATAACGTTATGACTGGTTGTTTATTGGCACTAAATGTCATTGGAGGTCATGATATGATAACATTATGACTGGTTGTTTATTGGCACTAAATGTCATTGGAGGTCATGATATGATAACATTATGACTGGTTGTTTATTGGCACTAAATGTCATTGGAGGTCATGATATGATAACATTATGACTGGTTGTTTATTGGCACTAAATGTCATTGGAGGTCATGATATGATAACATTATGACTGGTTGTTTATTGGCACTAAATGTCATTGGAGGTCATGATATGATAACATTATGACTGGTTGTTTATTTGCACTAAATGTCATTGGAGGTCATGATATGATAACGTTATGACTGGTTGTTTATTTGCACTAAATGTCATTGGAGATCATGATATGATAGCATTATGACTGGTTGTTTATTGGCACTAAATGTCATTGGAGGTCATGATATGATAACATTATGACTGATTGTTTATTGGCACTGAATGTCATTGGAGATCGTGATATGATAGCATTATGACTGGTCGTTTATTGGCACTAAATGTCATTGGAGATCATGATATGATAGCATTATGACTGATTGTTTATTGGCACTGAATGTCATTGGAGATCATGATATGATAGCATTATGACTGGTCGTTTATTGGCACTAAATGTCATTGGAGATCATGATATGATAGCATTATGACTGGTTGTTTATTGGCACTAAATGTCATTGGAGGTCATGATATGATAGCATTATGACTGATTGTTTGCAATCATTATTCTTACAATTGTTGACATATAAATGTGAGTACAACCTTGTTGTATTTTTGGTGTTAAAAGTCATTTTTAGCTTGTCTGTTTTCAATCATTGTGGTGTTGTGGTGCAAAACTTAAATGTAGCTCGTAACTCAGAAACTATAAGAGGTAGCAACATGAAACTTCATACTGGGTAGATCTCACTGAGGCAGTGAATAGATGAGTATTGACACCACTTGCGGTGCTCATGTAAACTTCGTAATTTGAAGAATGATATTAATGTTCTTGTCTTTTATGATATCATAAAGTTTTTATTAGTCAAATATTTTTGTTTATTTATTTTTTTATAGATTGTCAGAATTACGTCGAGATTTACAAGCTAAGATAGCTAATGTGAATGTGAACATAAACATAGGACCAAATGTGGAGAATTACGGTGGTGAAACATTCCTATCACAAGAAGTTTCTATAAATGTTTTACAAGAAACAAAACTAGCTTTCAAGAGATGTCAGTCTGTAAGTATTTTGGTATATCATATAGTGTGTTGTTTATCAGTCTGTAAGTATTTTGGTATATATGTAGTGTGTTGTTTATCAGTCTGTAAGTATTTTGGTATATCATATAGTGTGTTGTTTATCAGTCTGTAAGTATTTTGGTATATATGTAGTGTGTTGTTTATCATTTAAATGACAGTAAAAAAACAATAGTTTGTGTCTGTGTGTATGAACATATGACTTTGTGTTAGAACTATAGTCAAACCTGTGAACAAAGGCCACCCTTGGGAAAGGCAATATGTGACCTTTATTGACAGGAGGCCTTATATCAGAGGTCATTTTGTTCTAATTAATCAATGGTGTTTTTTTAAAGACTTTTGTTCACAGTATGGCCTTTATTTGTAGATGGCCACTAACATAGGTTGGACTGAACATGATTATATGGTTTAACCCTTTACTTCATGTAGCCGTATATTCACGTGTAGACCGCTTACTTCATAATCCCGGCATTTTGCGGGTAGACCGTCTACTTCATAATCCCGGTATTTTACGTGGTTGATTTTTGAAGTTCAATAAATCATTTTTCCGAAAATATCGGCGATTTTTTAAAACAACGATTGTAAAATTCAATATTTCATGAAGACGTAACGTTAACAAAAAAATATTGTTTGTATATAAAATTATGTGGTTAACTGCGTTTAAACACAAGACAGGTCGCGCGTACACGATGACGTATCGTGTTGAGATTACACAGTATACAGTCTGCAGACGCGCGGTTCATTTCTAATGACAATTTTGCCGTGGAATTTTAAGTCAAAGCCAAAAAACAGTAGAACAATTATATATCTTAAATATTTTCAAACAAAAATGACATAATAAAGATAATAATCAGTAGTTCGCCGTGTCTCGGGTGCAATAAAAGAAATATACAGTGTCAATGTCTCGTGTGAAAATCAAATTCAGATTAACAAATAACATGTGCTAATTGATGCGGTCATCAATGGGATTAAGTTGGCTATCAGTATGGGTCCCTAATTATATCATCAAATTTTAATGTCACCCGGAGTTTTATGGTGCCGCATTGTTTTTACAGCTGACACGTGTGACAAATTTCCATATGGGATTTAATCTTCTCATGGGCGGGGCTTATTTATTGCAGAACAATATGACTCTACCAATCAAATCAATTTGTTGTTCAGCCTAAATAAATACCTTTCCCTCCGAAATATCGCCGTTTTTTTATTCCAAAAACTATAATTTCTAATATTCCATGAAGACAAATCACCAACAAAAATATTTCGTCTATTATTCGGTGAAAGTTGTAAATACTATGTAAACACAAAACGAGTCAGGTGCGCGCCGATCACTAGACGTATCATGAACACAGAAGTCTGCAAGCACATGGTTTATTTTTGACATGAATTTAATATGCTGGGAGATTTGTTGAAACATACGTAAATATTATCCTTTATTCCATATCATCAAACAAATTTGATGCAGTAAAAGTCATATACGACTGTTTCACTCGTCTTTGATGTAAAACAATATTCAAGTCACAAAGACTCGCCGCGAATGCGTGTGAAATACGATTAAAAACATAACGAATTCGGTGTTAATTGATATGCCAAATTATGATCAACTAGGTTAAAGTTTTTTGTACTATGGTACACTTTCACAACCTCTGATTGTTTAAAAAAAACATCCTTTGAACTTGACACATTTATAAGACACTCTGTCTGGGTCACGATGACCTTGATTGTTGGACATGAATTCCTGCACGTGCACCGTCAATCACTGGCACTGAGCCAAGTTTTACCTTTGCACATTTATTTAATCTCGAGTGTAAAGTATTGATTTTTACATCCCTAAGTATTATTTAGTGGAGATTGCAATAACAATTCTTGCATTAAGATTTTTTATTGTATGTCTTGTAGTAAACAGAAAGGGCAAATTAAAAAAAAGGATAAGGAAAAAACATGGACCTTGTGTCAGTTTGTACACATTATATTGCCCTTAATATTTGCCTAACATCAGATATTTTTGCATAGCAAGTAAGATAAATTAAATACCATCAATTTGGTATAATTCAGAAATTATAAAACCATTATTTAGCATTACAATGAAGTGATAAAATGACCAGGTGTCAATAGAAAAAAATCAGAAAAGGCAAAAATATGCTTACAGATTTTTTTTGCAATTTTTGTTCCCCTTTATTTCTTTTAATATTTATCCCACAGTTACAAAAATTACATCATACAAAAGGTTATTAAATTATGAACAACTTTTATATTTACTATAATTTGATGGGATTAATATTTAGTATAATAAACCAGTGATGAAGTAGACATGTGTCAAATCAGTAGCATTTCCCAATAACCTGTATGAAGACAGTGTACCAAGTTTATCTGATCCACTATTAGTATACAGTATGTATATTGACTAGGGGGCTATGAAGTAAAGGGTTAATGTTGTTATTTATCTTTTATGTTTCAGTTGTCTGGTAGTTCTGATGTACCTGGTAATGCTGTGAAGATATTAGATATATTGATCAAGTATCTTGTTATAGAACACATAGATTATGCTGTTGAGCTAGGTTTACAAGGTATTGTATACATTCTGTTTCATCTGTCGTCCTATTCAAGTGTTGAATATCTTAAAACTAGTAAATGTTCTCAGGTGCAATGAATCATGTTAGAGAAAAAATCTGATGGCTAGATGAATGATGATCTGTTATTGAGTTGCAGTTTACACTCATAAGGCCATCCTTAAAAAAATGTTTGTTTACCAGAATATTTTCATAGAGTAGGTAGGTAGGAATTATATTTTTTTTTCAATTTATTTTTTAGATTGAACACAAAGTGCATGTCAGTATGTTATTGTTTTATCGATAAAATCAAAATAATTCCTGAGAGCCAAAAAAGTTGGGTAGGGGCCTGTTTTGGTGGGTGTGTAGTATTACTGCAAACATAATATTTTTAAGGATGGCCTGATGTAGTATCCTCATGCTGCTCTGTATTGTACTTTCCACTACTCAGATTATAACTGAGATAGCTGATATTGATGGTTTGTTTATTATTGTAGGAATCCCTGTTGCAGAGCCCAAAGTAGCTCCACAGATCTATTTCTTTGACACAATATCACAAGCCAATACATTATTTCATTTGTTTGAGAAACAGTTTATGGATAGTGCTGTACCTTTGTTCTTGTGAGTATATTATACATGTTTACAATGTAACCTGGTGAACTTGAACAGTTTTAGTGATAGATATAAAGATGCTGTAACATGTTAATTCTTTAAATCTGTTTTGCATCATATTACTTGGAGTCAGCTTCTGACACTAGCATTAAATAGTGTTATCATATTATATAAAACTGTGCTTAATATTAAAACAATGAGTACTGTATCCAACACAAGCTGTTTGTGTTCTTTAGTCTTCTTGTTTTGTACTAAGAATTTAAATGAAGTATTTTGAAGGGAGAAGCTCTGATCATTATTACGAAACCCCAAAAAATCCAGTCATCTGAGAATTCCGGATTTTAGAGAACTTTTGATAGATATTGGAAAAAATGGGATTAATCTTGATTTTTAGGGAATTCTGGTTTTCAGGGAGACAAGTTTTCATGAGGTTTTACTGTATATAGTATTTCAACATTCTATCTGTACATTCTATTGTAAATTCAATAGAATAATTGTTTATCTCCACCTCTCAGGTCTACACCACTGTACGGTGACTGTCTACATAAGAAACGTGATCTACGAGAGAACCTCGAGACTAAGATAGACACGGGACTCGATCGTGCCACCTCATCTATATGTGGATGGGTAAAATATATCTTATCTAACGAACAGAAGAAGAATGATTTCAGACCTGATGATGATTCTGTGTTAGCTCAGATGGGAACAGCTGTATGTATAAACGTGTCATTGGTTACTTATACTATTTTGGTCATTAAATAATTACAGTTAAATATGCTTTAGTCCTAGAATGTGTTTAAAAGTGCTTTTAATCTGTTAACAAATAAATATATAAACTTAAAAAAAGAAGTCATAAGGTCATTTATTATTTTATTGTTACAAATATTTATTTAACTTCTGAAGGCAAAAACTCACTGATTTCACGAATAAACTTACCATTTCCAAATTTCCAGGTACAGGACTCAAATATACCTTATCTATCTGCAATGCCATTTTTTGTTCATTTCTTAGTTTCTTAACAATTTTGTCACATTTAAATGGTGGTCAGCATTCATACTGCAGATCAAGAAGAATTATATTGTTTGTCATAACATTTATCATTAGGTAAGATTTTTGAAGGGGTAAAACCATCAAATTCAGAATATATACATACAGAATATATATTGTAAATACTTTAACAGGGGTGTGATTCTTCCTCCTTTCAGCTGATTTCCTCTTTTTTGTCTTAAAATGTTTGAAACAAAAGGGTCCAGATTCTGTCTGACTTACTCAAAAATGATGAATTTGCAAGCATGAAGGGGTGGGGTTAGGGTATTTCAGCCTTTCTGCTCTTGGAGCAGTCACACCCCTGTTTAATCACCCGAGATCAATACTGGTAACTAAACTTATTAGATTGGTCAATTTGTGTAATAAATCATAGTTTGTTCATTATGTAAACATTGTCGCACATCATTGACAAAAGTAAAAATTCACACAAAAAGTCGAAATGTGCCATTGTTTACATTTTCAGGCAAGTGCAAAAGTTGTCAAATTTCTGACAAAACAACACCAAACTATAAGAGATAACCTTGATGGAAAGAATGTGGAGGCTTTGTTGTTAGAATTGGGAACCAGACTGCATAGAATATTATATGAACATCTCTGTCAGTTTACATATAATTCTCTAGGTAAGTTTTGTGTTGTTACCTTAATATGACCTTCCTTACACACAATAATTATACCCCCACTGTAAAATAGTTGGGCTATATTGGAGTCACTTTGTCTTTCTGTCCCAAAACTAGTCTGGGTTGTTACTTTGTCATTTATCAGAGGATTTTGAAATGTTAACCATCTTTTGATCATGTGTTGCGGCCAAGTACAACGCATGTACAGTACGGTTCAGGTGATTTGTCTGAAAATCGTGAATCACGCGGAATTAAAATCGCGCTAAGCCACAGGTAGAATTTTGGCCGTCGTGTTCAGAGCGACGATGAGCGACGGTGACTGTCACCACTGAAGGGCAATAATTCCCGTTGGATTGCCTGATATGTGTGAAAAATTAGCGTTGACATAAATTATAATCAATGAGTGTTGAGAACTTAATAGTAGTTGATGAGCTTTAATTAATCTGTCAGCTTTTGTATATTATTGCGCGAAATAATATTACATGTAAACAGTGGACTGGTTTTATTGATTAGAGCACCGAGCTACATAGGTAAAGTGAGAGACGGCGACTCGGTCTAAGTAATGATTCTCGCCCTGGTACTAGATATATAAAACACTAAAAATAGACATATGAATCTCGCCCTGTACGTAACGCTGCATATGTAAAACATAGCTACACAGTTTACAAATTCGCTTAGCAATCCGCCGGTTTTTCTACATATTTACTTCAAGAATGGATTTCCTACTTGACAAAATTTAATTAGATGTCTGGATTTCAGTCGGTCTTGGCCGATGGATTTAGTAAGTGTTAAATCCTGAATTATCTTACCATATGACTGTTTTCGGAAAATGAACGGTCAACAGATAGCGAAAGTAGAAGAAAGATTCACAATAGATGTCATTTTAGCTACTTAAGAGTCGGCTTTAGACGTTTGCGAATCACCCTGATCCATCGCTATCAAAGATTACCGACTGATAAATAATTAATAAAACGCGGTGAATAGCGACATTGCGGTGATTCGCATTTTTTTCAATATCGATGCCGCGATGAAAATCGCCGCTACGGGTGATAAATTACTGTTTACGAACGCGGGGAAATGCGAAAGTTGGACAAATGACCAAAACCGACATGTAGCTCCAAGGTCATGCTCACAATTAGAGTTCAAAAATTGCTATTTTGTGTCCTCTCAGTAACTTTGTCAACTATTGGTTGACTTTGTAAATATGTCTCATAAAAGTTCACCAATATGTGTCTTGCAAAATGGGGTATTTTTTCATGTCAACTCAATAACTTTTATCATATATGGATGGATTTTGAAAATACTTGGCAGAAATGTTTACTTATATGTTATGGTGTGTTATGCATAAGAGCAAGGGAAAATCTGCACCCAAAAAGAAATCAACTTCACATCTTTAATTAGTCCTAGGCCAATAACATTTCTAAAAAACCTTTATACCTCAGATTTTATTTTTAACAACAGTGTGATTTCACCTCATTTATATCAAGATTTGATTGACTTCGATCAAGCATCAAAGTTAGGTTAGGAGTTCGTAAATTAATTAATAGAAATATATGTTTTCTTTGTGTATAGTGATGGCATGTGGGGATATTCGTCACTCCTGTGACAAAGCTCTAGTTAGGCCCTACTTTTATGTATCTTCTAAGACATATGTAGATTGTATAAAGTCTTAATATTTTATGTTAAATGACAACTGTGGATCAAAGAGAAAGTGATCTCATTATGCCTACAGTGGGAACAATTGTTAATATTTTGCATTAGCAATCTGTTTACTGGTACAGTATAATGGTAAAAAAGAGAACATAACTCAAATTAAGTTGCAATGCGTTTCGTAGTTTACTTCGTCAGTTAACTAGTATATTGTAATGATGGTAAACATATGTGTCCATTACTGGTACATTGTAATACTATGCTACTATAGCTTATAGACAGTCATGAGTTCACATTTAATCTCAATGATTATCTTTTGTGAAATCCTGGCCATGTCTTCTATGCTGTAAATATTTTTCACTATTGATTATCTCCCCTTTTGTTACATCTTTCGCTGTTGGATTACCCCCGCCCTGGTGTTGAGAATTATTAGATAGGTTTGTGTATTACATCTGTAACATCTTATTGCAGGGGCCATGTTGGTGATCTGTGATGTCAATGAATATAGGAAATGCGTGAAGGAATTTGGGTTGCCATTGGTTACACAATTATTTGAGAAGCTACATGCACTGTGTAATTTACTTGTTGTGGTCCCAGAGAATCTCACTCAAGTTTGTAGTGGTGATCAGTTGGTAAGTAGGATTTGATCTTTCAAGATGTATAATGTATTATTAATTCTCCATGCATATATGGTTACTGTTGAACTGCTTTTAGGAGAACAATCAAACTGGAGAAAAATCACTTTGAGTTATCAAAAGTTTGAGTCATCACAAGTTGTTTTTTCTGTGATCTGAGTAAAGGTTACACTTCCTAATCTTCATGAGGGTTTTCCAAAACCTTGTTATCAGTATGGTTATTTAGTGGGCTGGCTGGCTTGCATGCATGGTCTAGCTGTGGATTTCCACTAGTTAACTTGGGTTGTACATTTCTTATAATAATGAAACTTGGTATGGAAGACATATGGCGACCTACATTAGAATTAAATTTTGGGGGCAAGGGTTAAGGTCAATGTCAGTTAGGTCACTATTAGATACAATTTAAGGCATGAAAATATTAATTTGTGGCATTGTGGTGCTACGGTTTCATATAACTAATTATTGACTCCAGATTACGTTCCTTCATTTTTCAAGTATGAATGTTTATATATTTTTCAGGCTGGGTTGGACAGATCCATATTGTTGTCATTTGTGAAACTACGAGCTGATTTCAAGTCAGCCAAGTTAGACACCCTTCTCAAGTGAATGTGATCATTGATTGATTCTTCAATGAATTATTTCTAACACTGTGTAAAATATATCTAGTCAAACATTGTATGGATTTATTGCATGAATGACTAGTTCTTGATCAATGAGCTATACTGAAACAATATGATGTGTCAATAAATGTGAAACAACATGTAAATAGTTTTAAATGTTAAATATTCCACTGTTTATGACTGTATTGTTGTTTTGTCATCAATGTGATGTTACCTTTCTCCTGTGAATACTTCCTGTTTTCATATTTCTAGTGATCTAATCCATTGTTTTACTGAATTAAGTGACATGTTTAGTTTGTATGTGGTGCATACTTTTATCTCATGATGTTAATTCAAGACTGATTGATTGATTTTTCAGTTGACTGATCTATCACTTGATAATTGATAAAATGATTGATTGATTTGATTGATTAAATTATTGATTGCTTAATCGTTCAATTGATTATATGAAATGATTGATCGCTGAAATGATTGCTTGATTGATTATATGAATTATTGATTATATGATGGATTGATTATATGAATTGATTGATGGATGGCTGGATTGTAGTGTATTACATGTGATAGTGGCCCTGAGTTGTGTATTGGACATAACACATCAAATGTCCTGTATTCTGTAATATGATCAGGTAATTTATGTCTCCAATACCAAATGTTATCCTCTGTTATATAAATGTCATAATTTTATACACATGGTCATTTTCTACAGCAAAATGTTCATGTAATCTTGAAATCTTACATTAATTTGCTCTGGGTTTTGTAAAACCTCGCATGATGTACAGTAAAACATCGCATGATGTACAGTAAAACCTCGATTATTGGTCGACCGATTATCTGAATACCAGTATTATACAATTTAGATCTTTGGTCTTGATAATGTCTCTATATATTTCAACTACAACGAATCCCGGTTATACAAATAGGATTTTATGAATACCTGGTGTAATCCAAAATACATTATTTGGCCTCTAACTTCATGAATGCGTGTATTTTCAAATCTGCAATTCATAACAATGGCTGATTGAGAATCAACTGGTATGTGATAAACAATGTGCAAAATTAATTCATATATGGAACATGTCGTCAGTTGGATTGTTCAAATCAATGATGGGTTAATAGTAATATTGCCATATTGTTTGTACCGATTTTATTCTAAATGCAAAGAAAATTTCTCTTTGATCTCAGACCAGTATGTATAATAAGTTAATATACGTACCTGGTGATCTATATGAAATGATTTGCATTTCAGCGTCATTCTAAATTTGAAAATGATTCGAACACAATTAAACAAAACTAACTAGAAAAGGATGATTAAGTGAAAAGAATGTAACAAACATAAACATATCAAGTCTTCTTAACAATTCATTGTTTTGAAGTGACGTCAGCGATGTCTAGTCGTAAGTGAAGTAAAGAATAAAGTATCGGATTGTGTTCTGTATAACCTGTATATGCACAAGTATTCATTTAACAAGAATTAATGTATCATTCGTTAACTCATATAAAACCAGGATAAATAGTTGATTTTAAAACTGTTTGTTGTTCATTTCATTTTACATTATTATCACTCATGTAACATCATGTTTGCAAACAGGAGTTAACTCCTTTGCAATATACAGACAGTACAGAATTTATCGTTTTCCAACCAGTACATCATACTGAAATGGGTTATTTAAAACCATGGATTATCAAATGATTTTCTGGACCCAGCGACATTCAAATAATCAGTGTTTTACTGTACATGTATAGTATGAAATACTGTATGTATAAGTTACAAATGATAAAATATCTATGTATGTATTCATGCTCTGGTACATTAATCTTCTTATTCCTTACTTATGTATGATGGTGTGAATGAGTTTTAAACATAATCAGTATTTCTAAGCAGACAATTATTTGATATATAAACATTGTTTGTTCTGTGGTCGTAATGTATTGAATGAACATACTTGTGTATATTAATATACGAGGGTTGATCCAAATGTTTTGTCTCTGCTTCGATTATGCTAAAATATAATGTCAAATTAAATTATTTTTGCCATATATAAATGCACCAATATGTTCTTAATTATTTTTAACAAAAATGTACCTACTTTCACTAAAATCGCGCTCGCAGGCGGTGTTGCAATAAACCCTCTGTGACATACCCGCTGCACCCCAAATTTACAGAATAAGTTATTTTGCTTGCCATATTGAAAAATTTTAATTTTTACAGAAATTACGTGAATCAGCCGTGGTTTTTCTGATGTGTATCATGTCAAAAAGTAAGCAGCAGTTAAATTTCAAAGGACGTCATTGCACGTTCACGCTTTAGCCATAGGAAGAAAAAAAATGTTGAAACGTGAAAAAAATGCCGCTACGGGCAATATCGCATTTTTGCTACAAGCTCGGAAAATCGCCTTTAGAAACAGTAGAAATGGTAAATGGAACATATGGTAATAAATCAGTAAATAGCAGACTTGTTTATAGATGGTATGAATGATTTCGAGAGGGAGATGTCATTGAGTCACTAGAGGATCAAACAAGGACCAGTAGGCCAGCAATATGAATGGAAGCGAACATGAGCTTTGTTTCCAACGCGATTGAGGAAGATTGGCATATTACTGTTCGGGCACTCTCTGAACGCACGGGTTTCAGTTACGGCACTGCACAGCGTATACCCACAGATGACTTGAAAATGAGACGTGTGGGGGCTAGGTGGGTGCCTGGTTTGCTCACTGATAAACAGATGTTACGGTGTGTGCAAGAATTTGAGCAGTTCTTCGAAAGTTTATTACTGTAACAGTACATGAAACCTTGCTTTTTCTACTACGATCCGCAGATGAAAATGCAGAGAACCAGTGGAAACAGGACAGCTCCCCTCCGTGTTTGAACATGGATGTACTCGGGATACAGATACTTTCTCACCCGCCGTACAGACTGAACTTGGTTTCGTGCGATTTTGCTCTGTTTCCATATATGTAACCGCATTCTCTCTGGACTCATATTCAAATGGTTTGAGAGTGTTTTTCGGAAGTGGGTTGCACAACAATGGCAGTGTATTGAGTGCGCTGGTCACTATTTTGTGAAGGAGTGACGTTATGGCGTCGGTAATATTGTAGCATAACGTTGTAGGTGCGCGGCGATGGTCGCACATGTGTTTCAAACGATACTTTGTATTTTATAAAGTATTTGTTAGTTGTACACCAAATCTGGTATGGTATTTTGTAATACAATGATTTACATGTACACCGACTTTGTTATATCTTAAATACAGTCTGAGTTACAGAGGCAGTGACAAAACTTTTGGATCCCCCTCATACATTTTAGTATTTATAATATTTTGTGTTTGGTTATGTGCAATATATTACTATGTATAATTTAACTGTGTACTGTTTTATGTAATTGTTGAATTTTATTGCTTCAAGTAAATAAATGATATATCTATGATATACTGTCTTGAATTATTTTAATAACATCATAATCACTGCTTTACTGTTTAAATTTCATACCTAAAATGTTTGGATATTAATTGGAATCAAAACTGACCTTATTATAATACGTCATGTGAAACAATTCTAAAATGTTTTTGTTATTGATCAGAAACAAAAATTTTAACGGATGGACAGGGGAACACATAATGCTATTCTGCCATTTCGAATGAAAAGTTCTGAGATATAAAGGACGAGTATGACTGTAAAAGTATGCACATGAAGCTTGATATACATTTAACAATAAAAAGATGGCACAGTAAAACATACTTGATTATATATTACTTTGTGCATAGTAAGTTAACAGGTTTGCTAGTAGGGAATTGTAATAAGTCCAGTTTGTAGTAAATCTTTTTAAACAGAAAACCTGTCCATGAAAACAATTGTCATATAACTTAACGAGAGGGCCAAGATGGGCCCTATATATTGCTCACATGACAATCATTGTTCACTCATTAAAAGATTGTTTTGAGCCTGTGACCTAGTTTTTGACCCCAGATGACCCATGTTAGAACTTGTCCTACATATAAATAAGACAAACATTCTGACAAGGTAAGGTGAAGATCCAATCAAAACCATGACACCTATGCAGACAAGGTTTTCTTAAGATTTGACCTCATGACCTAGTTTTCGACCCCAGATGACCCATTTTCGAAGTTGTCTTACAAGCAATAAGACAAACATTCTGACATGGTTTGGTAAAGATTCAATCAAAATTTTTCATCTACAATGTTTATTAGGTTTGCCTAAGATATGACCTCATGACCTAGCTTTTGATTCTAGGTGACCCATACTTAAACTTGTCCTTAATATCACTAAGACGAACAATCTGACATGGTTTGGTGAATATTAAATTAAAACCGTTACATCTAGAGCTTTAACAAGGTTTTTACCTAAGATTTGACCTGGTCACCTAGTATTTACCCAAGCTGACCCATGTTCGACCTTGACCCACATCATTGAGGCAAACATTCTGACAAGTTTTGGTGAAGATCCAATCAAAACTGTGACATCTACAGTGTTAACAAACTTTTCTTAAGATTTGACCTAGTCATTGACCCCAGATGACCCATATTTGTACAATTTGACAAAGTTTGTTGAAGATCCAATAATAACTGAAATCTAGTGTAAACTAGGTTTTTCATTTGATTTGACATAGCGACCTAGTTTATGACTGCATATGTTCTTCAAAGTCGATACAATAAATACATTTTTGAAGTACACTGTACTGTGCATATACCTCATCTAAATATATATTTGGGTCGTACATTTTTGTACACAATATCTAGTCATATTGAGTTTTAATGTATGTTCTTCAAAGTGAAGACAATAAATACATTTTTGAAGTACACTGTACAGTGCATATACCTCATCTAATGGGCAATCATATTGTACTGCATCATGAAACTTAGTTTTATTCTATTATGTAGATTTGTACTTGAAGTAAACAATAAACACACAGAGATCACAACAAAATGTCATCAGTATGATAATGAATACATGCCTTCACATTTAAATACTAATACAGTAAGTGAATACATGTCTTCAAATTTAATGACGTGAATGCATGCCTTTACATTTAATGACAAAGACAGTAAGTGAATACATGCCTCCACATTTAAATACTAATACAGTAAGTGAATACATGTCTTCAAATTTAATGACGCGAATACATGACTTCACATTTGATGACTAAGACAGTAAGTGAATACATGTCTTCAAATTTAATGATGTGAATACATGTCTTCAAATTTAAAGACGTGAATACATGCCTTTACATTTCATCAATAACACAGAAAGTAGATACATGCCTTCACATTAAATGGCAAAAACAGTAAGTGAATACATGCTTTAACATTTAATGACTATGACAGTAAGTGAATACATGCCTTCACATTTAATAACGTGACTACATGCCTTCACATTTAAAGACCAAGACAGTAAATCAATACATGCCTTCACATATAATGACTAAGACAGTAGTACATTATTGTACAATAATGACTAAATAAATAGTTGCCTTCACATTGATTGACTAATTGAATACATGCCTTCACATTTGACGACTAAATGAATACATTTGTACATGCCTTCACATATAATGACTAAGCCAATACATGCCTTCTCACACAACAAAATGGATAAGAGCCTTCAAGTGTACTAATGACTCAGATAATTTTTTCTAGAATAATTATCATGCTATTCTGTGTGCTAGTAAATGTAGGTTTAGTATAAAGGGCTGCTATGAGATTGCTCAGATTGAATGAGACATAGCAGAATCTTAAATAACACATTCATCCCCAAATGAGAACTTGTGTTTCTTTAGACACAGCCATTTAGTATGAATATAAGTCCGTAAATGTCATACTCCCATGTTTTTTTTCTCCGGAATGAAGTCTCGTGCGCCTTTTAAGATGTCCTATTCTGACAAAACAGGAACCACAGATGTCACAAAGAAAAGGTTTTTCTCCAGTATGAATTCTCTTGTGCACATTAAGAGATCCTGTTTGGGTGAAAGAGGATCCACAGATATCACATTTGAAAGTTTGTTCTACTGTATGAATTCTCAAGTGCAGCTGAAGACAATCCATTCTGATGAAAGTGGATCCACAGATGTCACATTTGAATGGTTGTTCTCCAGTATGAATTCTCATATGCTTCTTAAGATTAAAATTTTGGATGAAAGAGGAACCACAGATGCCACAACTGTAAGGTTTTTCTCCGGTATTAATTTTCATGTGCCCTTTAAGATGATCTTTATAGGTGAAAGAGGAACCACAGATGTCACATTTGAAAGTTTTTTCTCCGGAATGAATTATGCTGTGCCTTTTAAGAAGTGTTTTATTGGCAAAAGAGGAACCACAGATGTCACATTTGAAAGGTTTCTCTCCGGTATGAATTCCCATGTGCTTCTTAAGATGTTCTGTTTCGGTGAAAGAGGAACCACAGATGTCACATTTGAAAGGTTTTTCTCCGGTATGAACTCTCATGTGCGCCTTGAGACTTTCTTTTAAGCTGAAAGAAGATGCACAGATGCCACAATTGAAAGGCTTTTCTCCGGTATGAATTTTCATGTGCCTCTTAAGATGTTCTTTTCTGGTGAAAGAAGATTGACAGATGTCACATTTGAAAGGTTTTTCTCCGGTATGAATTATCATGTGCTTCTTAAGATATTCTGATTGGGTGAAAGAGGATTGACAGATGTCACATTTCAAAAGTTTTTTCTACGGGATGAATTCTCACGTGCTTCTTAAGAGTTCCTGTTTCGGTGAAAAAGGATCCACAAATGTCACATTTGAAAGGTTTTTCTCCGGTATGCACTCTCATGTGCTTCTAAAGACCTTCCGTTTGCTTGAACTGAAAATAAACAAGAGGGCCACATTGGCCCTTTCTCGCTCACCTGAGAACAAAGGTCAATAATTAATGACCGGGTAATATAGTTTCCATCTCGTAAAACTCATTTTTACGTAGATTTTGAGATCAAAACCAACAATGAAGGTATAATACCGTTAAACAAGCTAAAACGTAGCAAATTTTCTAATACAAGGGTCCATAACTCTTGAAGATGCGGTCCGATTCCACCCATAACTAAACTTGTTAAGTAACTTAACCAAAACCATAAGGTCATACACATTCATTGTAAATATGATTAGGATCGGTGAATAAATGAAGGCGCTAGAGTGTAAACAAGCTATAATATAGCAAATTTGCTAAGTCAAGGGCCCATAACTCTTGAAGATGTGGTCCGATTACGCCCATAATCGAACTTGTTCAAGATCTTTTGGTTATACTTATTTACTGAAAATATTATTAGGATCGTTGTATAAATGAAGGCGCTAGTGTGTAAACAAGCTAAAATATAGCAAATTTTCAAAATCAAGGGCCCATAACTCTAGAAGTTATAATAAGATTTTGCCTATAATCGAATTTAGCCGAGACATTGCGGCCATATACATTGTGAGCAAGTTTAATCAAGATTCGTAAAGAGCTGCGGTTGCTAGAGTGTAAACAAACTAATTGTGGACGGACGACGGACGCCGGACATTCACCGATCCTAAAAGCTCACCTGATGAATCAGGTGAGCTTAAAAGTCACTATTTATTAATACGTTAACAAGGTATATTTTAACAAAAAAAAAAAGATTTTTGAAGCATCAAAAAAGTTTTTGGCATAAGATATTTCCAGTGATCGATTATATTCATAAAACATGTTAAAACAACATTCATGCAAAATCCCAGAGAAATCCGTCTTCTAGTTCACGAGTTATGCCACAAAATGTAAATCAATGCTTCGGGACGATCACTATGGTGATATTGACATCCACTATATTTCCGATATTTAGTCTTAACCGTTGAGTACAAACTTAATGAACAGGTTCACTTAGAGAACACAACTGTTGGAACACATTTACCCCTTTAACAATTGGTAAATTCGTTACATGTGAATGTTTAAGCAATAAACAATTTTTCGGCTTTAATTTTCATCCGCGATAGACTCCATTTTGGTTCATATGACGACTGTGCTATCCAGTTTGTGACAACAATTTTCATTGACCGATTTCAAAGGTGTTTTCCCAGGTGAAATGACGTATATACAAGAATTTGGTTCCCGGCCAATGAAAACAAACGTTACAAAATACACTGGGATTTCTCTAGAGTCATCGAAGTCACAATGACAGAATGAAGTTTTTACGTCGATATTTAGATAAAATCGAAATTTAAACGTTGAATAACATGTTATGAAGGTAAAATAATGTAAGCTTTCAATGCAGGAATATGTTTTTGTTCAATTACGGCTGTGAAAAGTATATTCATTTGCATGAATTCACCGGAATCCTTGATGAAATTGAAAAACAAGTCACCAGAGAATTTTCGTTGGAATATACCTTGTTAACATATTAATAAATATTTAAAAAAATTGTTTTTCACATTTCTATAATCTATTCATGATACAGTAACCTGTGCTATAATAATGTAAACAAGCTAAAACATAGCAGTTTTTTTCAAAGTCAAAGGCCCATAACTCTACAAGTACTAGTTCAATTTCAACCATAATCAAACTCATCAAACACCTTTAGGTTATACACATTCACTATATGTTCAGTATTGGTGAATAAACGAAGGCGCTATCTAGAGTGTAAACAAACTCAAATATAGCAAATTTTCAAAGTCAAGGGCCCATAACTCTCGATGTTCTGGTCCGATTCCGCCCAGAATCGTACTTGTCCAAGATCTTTAGGTCGTACATAATTACTTTAAAAATGATACAAGAGGGCCAAGATGGCCCTATATCGCTCACATGACAATCACTGTTCACTCATTAAAACATTGTTTTGAACCGGTGACCTAGTTTTTGACCCCAGATGACCCATGTTATAACTTGTCCTACATATAAATAAGACAAACATTCTGACAAAATTTGGTGAAGATCCAATCAAAACCATGAAAACTACAGCATAGACAAGGTTTTCCTAAGATTTGACCTCGTGACCTAGTTTAACACCCCAAACGACCTATGTTCGAATTAGTCTTACATATCATTAAGACAAACATTCTGACTAGGTTTGGTGAAGATACGATCAAAATTTGACATCTACAGTGTTAATAAGGTTTTCCTAAGATTTGACCTTGTGACCTAGTTTTTGACCCTAGGTGACCCATATTTGAACATGTCCTTAATATCATTAACACAAACAATCTGACAATTTGGCCGAGATCCAATCAAAATCATGACATTTAGAGCTTTTACAAGATGTTTACCTAATATTTGACCTGTGACCTAGTTTTTGACCCCGGCTGACCCATGTTCAACCTTGACCCACATATCATTGAGGCAAACATTCTGACAAGGTTTGGTGAAGATCCAATTAAAACTGTGACATCTACAGTGTTAACAAAGTTTTCCTAAGATTTGACCTGGTGACTTAGTTATTGACCCTAGATGACCCATATTTATACTTGACCGTTATATCATTAAAACAAACGATTTGACAAAGTTTGGTGAAATCTACAGTGTTAACATGGTTTTTCATAAGATTTTACCTAGCGACCTAGTTTTTGACCCAAGATGACCCATGTTCGAACTCGTCCAAGATATTATGAAGACAAACATTCTGACAAGGTTTCATGATCATCCAATCAAAACAGTGACTTCTAGAGTGTTCACAAGGTTTTCCTGCAATTTGCCCTAGTGACCTAGTTTTTCACCGGAAATGACCCATTATCACACTTGACCTACATATTATTAAAATAAACATTCTGACATAATTTCATGAAGATCCTGTCAAAACAGTGATTTCTAAAGTGTTCACAAGGTTTTCCCTTATTTGGCCCCGGTGACCTAGTTTTTTACCCAAAAATGGCCCAATATCGAACTCGTCCGAGATTTTGTTGATATTAACGTTCTGACCCAGTTTTGCTAAAATTGAGATAAAAATGTGGCCCCTATTGTGGTCACAACATAAAGTTTGACGACGCACGACGCCGGACGGAGAGTGATCCTTATAGCTCACTTTGTCACTTTGTGACATGTGAGCTAAAAATAGGTTTAAGGATTGGTAAAGAAATGATGGTGCTAGGGTGTAAACAAGCTAAATATAGCAAATTTCAATCAAGGGCACATAACTCCTAAGGTCTAAGCCCGATTTTGCCAATACCCAGGCCGAAACATTGTGGCCATATATATTGTGATTATGATTGGATAAGAGCAGTAGATGATGGAGTGTAAAACTAATTGTGGACAGGCGACGGACATTCATTGATCTTAACAAACATGTTTTTCGCGAGTGATTAACTTCATTTCATTTTTTTTTGTTCTGAAATGTATACGTGTGCACTTAATTTTAGCCATGTAGTGTGCAATGGCTTCGTTATCTCATGAATGTTCATGGAGCAAACTTCTTCCACATTTTTTCACGGGATTAAATTGAAACTTGAAATACAGTCGTACGAATAGTAGCGGATCACTAGTGTGTTGATTATTGTCAATGATTACTGCAATGAGTATCTTAATCTAAAATGATAAGAGGCACACTGCAAATTTATTTTTCTTCAGTCACAAAACACCAAAATAGCCTTTTCAACTACGAAACTTTGACCATTACATACCCTTCGGATATGAAAGTAATTGGTATAATAGCAAGTCAATATGAACAGTAAAAGGTCATGTGTCGTTCTTTAAAAGGGCGTACATTAAACGTATTTGAGCTGTCAAAACTGACTATTGTCATCATCACACAATTCTTTCTTTATAAAAGCATTGTTTGTATAATAATTCATTATTTGTTGTGTTATATAGAAAATAAATGAATACAAAGATATTGAGTTATTACCTCGACAAATAAAAGTAAATATAGCAACTGATGCAAGCTTACACATGCTAATGAAAAAGGTAATGAAAAGGCACTGAGAATTATTTATTTATCATCTCAAAATAACACAACAATACAAGTTTAATTAACATTACAAGTTTATTTAAGAACACAACTGATCTAGTTTGAGAAATCCATCATGTAAATTATTTGTGAACGGCTATTATTCATATAGACCTGCAAAATAAAACTAGAACTGCCACAGAGTGACTTAAAATACCACCACACACCGCCTTGTCACAGATGTATGCCTTCTAGTCGTACAAAATCTGTGCGATAATCCGTCATTTTATGTGTGAATGCTTGTTATTATAATGATGGTGATCAGGTAATTTAAAATCCCACAATAGATAACTAAAAGACAGGCTTATTTAAGGCCATTTTTGAAAATTGATATTCAAGTGTGACCATGACCTTGGAGATATTGACGTAATTCTATCACATGGCACATCGTCCCATGATGGTGAACAAATGTGCCAAGTGATTTTAAAATCTCAAAATGAATGACATAGTTATGGCCCGTACAAGCTAAGTCATGGCCATTTTTACTTTAGAACTCAAAGTGTGACCTTGACCTTGGAGATATTGTCGTAATTCTTTTGCATGACAAACCGTCCCATGATGATGAACAAATGTACAAGTAATTCAAAAATCCTTCAATCCATAGAGAAGATACAGCGTGGACAAAATTTGTGACAGACAGACAGACAAGACAGACTGACCGACGTACGGACCGACAAAGTTACTCTTATAAATATAATTATAATCATTCCGTTTGCACACATTATAATAGATACCATCTTGTTTCTTCTGACGATTTGAAGGTTAAAATATGACCATTTAGACAATACAGAATTTATTTAACTTTACATTGAAATTGTTTGGCGGTGGGTCATAATGCGGGAAGGCTGTTACGAGAATAGAGCTAGGCAATCGTGGTCTTGTAAACACACTTAAGTTAATTTTTTCTAGAATAGGTATCATGCTATTCTGTGTACTAGTAAATGCAGGTTTAGTATAAAGAGCTGCTATGAGATTGCTCAGATTTTATGAGACATAGCAGAATCTTAAATAAGACATTCATCTCCAAATGAGAGTTTGTGTTTCCTTAGACACAGCCATTCTGTGTGAATATAAGTCCGCAAATGTCATACTCCCTTGTTTTCTCTGGAATGAGTTCTCATGTGCCTTTTAAGACTTCCGATTCTGAAAAAAGAGGAACCACAGACGTCACAAAGAAAACGTTTTTCTCCGGTATGAATTCTCATGTGCAGCTGAAGACGATCCTTTCCGATGAAAGTGGATCCACAGATGTCACAAAGAAAAGGTTTATCTCCAGTATGAATTCTCATGTGCCTCTTAAGACGAACATTTTGGGCGAAAGAGGAACCACAGATGCCACAATTGTAAGGTTTTTCTCCGGTATGAATTCTCATGTGCTCTTTAAGATGACCTGCTTTGGTGAAAGAAGAACCACAGATGTCACATTTGAAAGGTTTTTCTCCGGTATGAATTCTCTTGTGCTCTTTAAGATGACCTGTATTGGTGAAAGAAGAACCACAGATGTCACATTTGAAAGGTCTTTCTCCGGTATGTATTCTCATGTGCCCATTAAGATGACCTGTATTGGCAAAGGAGGAACCACAGATGTCACATTTGAAAGGTTTTTCTCCGTTATGAATTTCCATATGCTTCTTAAGATATCCTGATTTGGTGAAAGAGGAACCACAGATGTGACATTTGAAAGTTTTTTCTCTGGCATGAATTTTCATGTGTCTCTTAAGACCTCCTGTTTGAGTGAAAGAGGAACCACAGATGCCACAATTGTAAGGTTTTTCTCCTGTATGAATTCTCAGATGCACTTTGAGATGTCTTGTATTGGCAAAAGAGGTACCACAGATGTCACATTTGAAAGGTTTTTCTCCAGTATGAATTGCCATGTGCTTCATAAGATGTTCTGTTTTGGTGAAAGAGGAACCACAGATGTCGCATTTGAAAGGTTTTTCTCTGGTATGAATTCTCATGTGCCTCTTAAGACTTCCTGTTTCGGTGAAAGAGGAACCACAGATGTCACATTTGAAAGGTTTTTCTCTGGTATGAATTCTCATGTGCTTCGTAAGACTTCCTGTTGTTGTGAAAGAGGAACCACAGATGTCACATTTGGAAGGTTTTTCTCCGGTGTGAATTCTCATGTGCGCCTTGATACTTTCTTTTAAGCTGAAAGAAGATGCACAGATGCCACAATTGTAAGGCTTCTCTCCGGTATGAACTCTCATATGCCTCTTAAGTTGTTCTGATTGGGTAAAAGAGGATTGACAGATGTCACATTTGAAAGGCTTTTCTCCGGTGTGAATTCTCATGTGCCTCTTAAGAGATCCTGTTTCGGTGAAAGAGGATCCACAGATGTCACATTTGAAAGGTTTTTCTTCGGAATGAGTTCTCCTGTGCTTCACAAGATTTTCTTTTTCGGTAAAAGAGGATCCATAGATGTAACATTTGAAAGTTTTTTCTCCAGTATGCATTCTCATGTGCTTCTTAAGACCTTCCGTTTGGCTTGGACTGAAAATAAAAAAAATGTTTATATTGTTTGCAGTGCTTTGAATGACCCGTCAAAATGACTAATACTTTTGTCTTTTTTTAGGTTTTCAAATTGATCTTTTAAAATCTGTTTGCACCTGTTTCATTAATAAGTATCTGAATACATGGCCTTTATCCAATACAAACTTGTTTTTTATACACCAGCAAATGAATGTTTGAGAGGGTGTACATGTATATTGGAGTCACTCTGTCAGTTATTTGGTCGCATACATAATCAAAAGTTTGTGGAGCGGAATACTTCCACATTCTTTATGTGATCGCAAATTCGCAATGAAGTTGAAAATATGTGATCACCATAAAGTGTAGATATGGAAGACTTTAGTGGACCAGAAAAAGTACATACAAACATATTATATAATTTAGCTAAACAAGAGGCCACGGTGTCCCTTTATCGCTCATCTGAGAACAAAGGCCAATAATAAATGACCAGGTAATATTATTTCCATCTCGTAAAACTCATTTTTACGTAGATTATGAAATCAAAACCAACAATAAAGGTATAATACTGTTAAACAAGCTAAAACGTAGCAAATTCTCTAATCCAAGAGCCCATAACTCTTGAAGTTGTGGTCCGATTCTACCCATAATCGAACTTGTCCAAAACCGTAAGGTCATACACATTCTTTGTAAATATGATTAGGATCAGTGAATAAATGAAGGCGCTAGAGTGTAAACAAGCTAAAGTATAGCAAATTTTCAAAGTCAAGTGACCATAACTCTTGAAGTTCTGGTCCGATTCCGCCCATAATCGAACTTGTCCAAGATCTTTTGGTTATACACATTTACTGAAAATATGATTAGGATTTGTGAATAAATGAAGGCGCAAGAGTGTAAACAAGCTAAATATATTGAATTTTGTAATTCATGGGCCCATAACTCTAGACGTTGTTGTCCGATTTGCCCATAATCGAACTTAGCCGAGACATTGTGGCCATATACATTGTGAGCAAGTTTAATCATGATTCGTTAAGAGCTGCAGATGCTAGACTGAAAACAAACTAATTGTGGATGGGCGACGGACGCCAGACATTCAACGATCCGAAAAAAAGCTCACCTGATGAATCAGGTGAGCTAAAAAGAGGACCAAGATGGCCATAGATCGCTCACATAAGAACAAATACACTATGTCTTGATAAAAACCAACAATGAAGGTACTATAATACTATAAACAAGCTAAAACATAGCAGTTTTTCAAAGTCAAAGACCCATAACTCTACAAGTACTAGTTCAATTCCAACCATAATCAAACTTATCAAAGACCTTAAGGTTATACAAATTCACTATATGATCAAGATTGGTGAATAAATGAAGGCGCTAGAGTGTAAACAAATCAAATATAGCAAATTTTTAAAGTCAAGGGCCCATAACTCTTGATGTTCTGGTTCGATTCAGGCCATAATTGTATTTTTCAAAGATCTTTAGGTGATACATAATTACTTTCAACATGTTTTAGAGATTGGTGAAGAAATGATCGATGGTGCTCGAGTGTAAACAAGCTAAATTTAGAAAATTTCAGTCAAGGGCACAGAACTCTTTAAGTCTAAGTCCGATTTTGCCAATAACCTGGCCGAAACATTGTGGCCATATACATTGTGACACAGTTTGATTATGATTGGAAAGAGCTGTGGATGCTAGAGCATAAGACTAATCCTGAACGGACGACGGACATTCGTCGATCCGATTAACTGCATTTCATTTTTTTCTTCTGAAATGTGGAACAATTATCACTGAAAATTTACTGGACCATCCACTTTTTCAAATTTACTGGACCAATTGCCATTTTGGTGGACTCGGTCAAAGGTCCGGGGCTAAATTCGATTACTGACATTCCCGAGGTATGTGCCCTTAATCTTAGCCATATAGTGTACAACGGCATTCATATCTCATGAATGTTTATGGAGCAAACTTCTCCCACATTTTTAAGGGACTAAATAGAAACTTGAAATACAGTCATATGAAAAGTAGTGGATCACTAGTGTGTTAATTATTGTCAATGATTACTGCAATGAGTATCTTAATCTAAAATGATAAGAGGCACACTGCAAATTTATTTTTCTTCAGTCACAAAACACCAAAATAGCCTTTTCAACTATGAAACTTTGACCATTACAATTTACCCAACCTTCGGATATGAAAGTAATTTGTATAATAGCAAGTCAACATGAACAGCAAAGGGTCATGTGACGTTCTCTTAAACGTATTTGAGCTGTCAAAACTGACTACTGTCATCATCACACATTCCTTTCTTTATAAAAGCATTGTTTGTATAATAATTCATTATGTGTTGTGTAATATAGAAAATAAATGAATACAAAGATATTGAGTTATTACCTCGACAAATAAAAGTCAATATAGCAACTGATGCAAGCTTACACATGCTAATGAAAAAGGTAATGAAAAGGCACTGAGAATTATTTATTTATCATCTCAAAATAACACAACAATACAAGTTTCATTAACATTACAAGTTTATTTAAGAACACAACTGATCAAGTTTGAGAAATCCATCTAAATTAATTGTGAACCGCTATTATTCATATAGACCTGCAAAATAAAACTAGAACTGCCACAGAGTGACTTAAAATACCACCACATACCGCCTTGTCACAGATGTATGCCTTCTAGTCGTACAAAATCTGTGCGATAATCCGTCATTTTATGTGTGAATGCTTGTTATTATAATGATGGTGATCAGGTAATTTAAAATCCCACAATAGATAACTAAAAGACAAGCTAATTTAAGGTCATTTTTGAAAATTGATATTCAAGTGTGACCATGACCTTTGAGATATTGACGTAATTCTATCACATGACACATCGTCCCATGATGGTGAACAAATGTGCCAACTGATTTTAAAATCTCAAAATGAATGACATAGTTATGGCCTGTACAAGCTAAGTCATAGCCATTTTTACCTTAGAACTCAAAAGGTGACCTTGACCTTGGAGATATTGTCGTAGTTCTTTTGCATGACAAACCGTCCCATGATGATGAACAAATGTACAAGTAATTCAAAAATCCTTCAATCCATAGAGAAGATACAGCGTGGACAAAATTTGTGACAGACAGACAGACAAGACAGACTGACCGACCGACGTACGGACCGACAAAGTTACTCTTATATAATTATAATCATTCCGTTTGCACACATTATAATAGATACCATCTTGTTTCTTCTGACGATTTGAAGGTTAAAATATGACCATTTAGATAATACAGAATTTATTTAACTTTACATTGAAATTGTTTGGCGGTGCGTCATAATGCGGGAAGGCTGTTACGAGAATAAAGCTAGGCAATCGTGGTCTTGTAAACACACTTAAGTTAATTTTTTCTAGAATAGGTATCATGCTATTCTGTGTACTAGAAAATGCAGGTTTAGTATAAAGAGCTGCTATGAGATTGCTCAGATTTAATGAGACATAGCAGAATCTTAAATAAGACATTCATCTCCAAATGAGAGCTTGTGTTTCCTTAGACACAGCCATTCTGTGTGAATATAAGTCCGCAAATGTCATACTCCCTTGTTTTCTCTGGAATGAGTTTTCATGTGCCTTTTAAGATTTCCGATTCTGAAAAAAGAGGAACCACAGATGTCACAAAGAAAACGTTTTTCTCCGGTATGAATTCTCATGTGCAGCTGAAGACAATCCTTTCCGATGAAAGTGGATCCACAGATGTCACAAAGAAAAGGTTTATCTCCAGTATGAATTCTCATGTGCCTCTCAAGATGAAAATTTTGGGCGAAAGAGGAACCACAGATGCCACAATTGTAAGGTTTTTCTCCAGTATGAATTCTCATGTGCTTTTTAAGATGACCTCTTCTGGTGAAAGAAGAACCACAGATGTCACATTTGAAAGGTTTTTCTCCGGTATGAATTCTCTTGTGCTCTTTAAGATGACCCGTACTGGTGAAAGAAGAACAACAGATGTCACATTTGAAAGGTCTTTCTCCGGTATGTATTCTCATGTGCCCATTAAGATGACCTGTATTGGCAAAGGAGGAACCACAGATGTCACATTCGAAAGGTTTCCCTCCAGTATGAATTCCCATGTGCTTCATAAGATATCCTGTTTTGGTGAAAGAGGAACCACAGATGTGACATTTGAAAGGTTTTTCTCTGGCATGAATTCTCATGTGTCTCTTAAGACCTCCTGTTTGAGTGAAAGAGGAACCACAGATGCCACAATTGTAAGGTTTTTCTCCTGTATGAATTCTCAGATGCACTTTGAGATGTGTTGTATTGGCAAAAGAGGTACCACAGATGTCACATTTGAAAGGTTTTTCTCCAGTATGAATTCCCATGTGCTTCATAAGATGTTCTGTTTTGGTGAAAGAGGAACCACAGATGTCACATTTGAAAGGTTTTTCTATGGTATGAATTCTCATGTGCCTTTTAAGACTTCCTGCTTCGGTGAAAGAGGAACCACAGATGTCACATTTAAAAGGATCTTCTCTGGTATGAATTCTCCTCATGTGCTTCTTAAGACTTCCTGTTTCGGTGAAAGAGGAGCCACAGATGTCACATTTGAAAGGTTTTTCTCCGGTATGAATTCTCATGTGTGCCTTGATACTTTCTTTTAAGCTGAAAGAAGATGCACAGATGCCACAATTGTAAGGCTTCTCTCCGGTATGAATGCTCATGTGCCTCTTAAGTTGTTCTGATTGGGTGAAAGAGGATTGACAGATATCACATTTGAAAGGCTTTTCTCCGGTGTGAATTCTCATGTGCCTCTTAAGAGATCCTGTTTCGGTAAAAGAGGATCCACAGATGTCACATTTGAAAGGTTTTTCTTCGGAATGAGTTGTCATGTGCTTCACAAGATTTTCTTTTTCGGTAAAAGAGGATCCATAGATGTAACATTTGAAAGTTTTTTCTCCAGTATGCATTCTCATGTGCTTCTTAAGACCTTCCGTTTGGCTTGGACTGAAAATAAAAAAAATGTTTGTATTGTTTGCAGTGCTTTGAATGACCCGTCAAAATGACTAATACTTTTGTCTTTTTTTAGGTTTTCAAGTTGATCTTTTAAAATCTGTTTGCACCTGTTTCATTAATAAGTATCTGAATACATGGCCTTTATCCAATACAAACTTGTTTTTTATACACCAGCATGTACATTGGAGTCACTCTGTCAGTTAGTTGGTCGCATACATTATCAAAAGTTTGGAATACTTCCACATTCTTTATGTGATCGCAAATTCGCAATGAAGTTGAAAATATGTGATCACCATAAAGTGTAGATGTGGAAGACTTTACTGGACCTGAAAAAGTACATACAAACATATCATATAATTTAGCTAAACAAGAGGGCCACGGTGGCCCTTTATCGCTCACCTGAGAACAAAGGTCAATAAAAAATGACCAGGTAATATAATTTCCATCTCGTAAAACTCATTTTTACGTAGATGAGATCAAAATCAACAATAAAGGTATAATACTGTTAAACAAGCTAAAACGTAGCAAATTCTCTAATTCAAGAGCCCATAACTCTTGAAGTTGTGGTCCGATTCTACCCATAATCGAACTTGTCCAAAACCGTAAGGTCATACACATTCATTGTAAATATGATTAGGATCAGTGAATAAATGAAGGCGCTTGAGTGTAAACAAGCTAAAATATAGCAAATTTTCTAAGTCAAGGGCCCATAACTCTTGACGTTCAGGCCCGATTTTGCCCATAATCGAACTTGTCCAAGATCGTTTGGTTATACACATTTACTGAAAATATTATTAGGATTTGAGAATAAATGAAGGCGCTAGAGTGTAAACAAGCTAAATATAATGAATTTTGTAATTCATGGGCCCATAACTCTAGACGTTTTTGTCCGATTTTGCCCATAATCGAACTTAGCCGAGACATTGTGGCCATATACATTGTGAGCAAGTTTAATCACGATTCGTTAAGAGCTGCGGTTGCTCGAGTGTAAACAAACTAATTGTGGACGGGCGACGGACGCCAGACATTCAACGATCTTAAAAGCTCTCCTGATGAATCAGGTGAGCTAAAAAGTGGACCAATATGGCCATAGGTCGCTCACATAAGAACAAAGACACTATGTCTTGACAAAAACCAACAATGAAGGTACTATAATACTGTAAACAAGCTAAAACAGCAGTTTTTCAAAGTCAAAGACCCATAACTCTACAAGTACTAGTTCAATTCCAACCATAATCGAACTTATCAAAGACCTTAAGGTTATACAAATTCACTATATGATCAAAATTGGTGAACAAATGAAGGCGCTAGAGTGTAAACAAATCAAATATAGCAAATTTTCAAAGTCAAGAGCCCATAACTCTTGATGTTCTGGTTCGATTCAGGCCATAATTGTATTTTTCAAAGATCTTTAGGTGATACATAATTACTTTCAACATGCTTTAAAGATTGGTGAAGAAATGATGGTGCTAGAGTGTAAACAAGCTAAATTTAGAAAATTTCAGTCAAGGGCACAGAACTCTTTAAGTCTAAGTCCGATTTTGCCAATAACCTGGCCGAAACATTGTGGCCATATACATTGTGACATAGTTGGATTATGATTGGAAAGAGCTGTGGATGCTAGAGTGTAAGACTAATTCTAAACGGACGACGGACATTCGTCTATCCGATTAACTATATTTCATTTTTTCTTCTGAAATGTGGAACATTTATCACTGAAAATTTACTGGACCATCCACTTTCTCAAATTTACTGGACCAATGGCCATTTTGGTGGACTCGGTCAAAGGTCCAGGGCTAAATTCAAAGACTGACATTCCCGAGGTATGTGCCCTTAATCTTAGCCATATAGTGTACAATGGCATTCATAGCTCATGAATGTTTATGGAGCAAACTTCTTCCACATTTTTAAGGGACTAAATAGAAGTTTGAAATACAGTCATATGAAAAGTAGTGGATCACTAGTGTGTTAATTATTGTCAATGATTACTGCAATGAGTATCTTAATCTAAAATGATAAGAGGCACACTGCAAATTTATTTTTCTTCAGTCACAAAACACCAAAATAGCCTTTTCAACAACGAAACTTTGACCATTACATACCCTTCGGATATGAAAGTAATTGGTATAATAGCAAGTCAATATGAACAGTAAAAGGTCATGTGACGTTCTCTTACACGTATTTGAGCTGTCATAACTGACTACTGTCATCATCACACATTTCTTTCTTTATAAAAGCATTGTTTGTATAATAATTCATTATGTGTTGTGTTATATAGAAAATAAATGAATACAAAGATATTGAGTTATTACCTCGACAAATAAAAGTCAATATAGCAACTGATGCAAGCTTACACATGCTAATGAAAAAGGTAATGAAAAGGCACTGAGAATTATTTATTTATCATCTCAAAATAACACAACAATACAAGTTTAATTAACATTACAAGTTTATTTAAGACCACAACTGATCTAGTTTGAGAAATCCATCATGTAAATTAATTGTGAACCGCTATTATTCATATAGACCTGCAAAATAAAACTAGAACTGCCACAGAGTGACTTAAAATACCACCACATACCGCCTTGTCACAGATGTATGGCTTCTATTCGTACAAAATCTGTGCGATAATCCGTCATTTTACGTGTGAATGCTTGTTATTATAATGATGGTGATCAGGTAATTTAAAATCCCACAATAGATAACTAAAAGACAAGCTAATTTAAGGCCATTTTTGAAAATTGATATTTAAGTGTGACCATGACCTTGGAGATATTGACGTAATTCTATCACATAACACATTGTCCCATGATGGTGAACAAATGTGCCAAGTGATTTTAAAATCTCAAAATGAATGACATAGTTATGGCCCGTACAAGCTAAGTCATGGCCATTTTTACCTTAGAACTCAAAGTGTGACCTTGACCTTGGAAATATTGTCGTTATTCTTTTGCATGACAAACCGTCCCATGATGATGAACAAACGTACAAGTAATTAAAAAATCCTTCAATCCATAGAGAAGATACAGCGTGGACAAAATTTGTGACAGACAGACAAGACAGACTGACCGACCGACGTACGGACCGACAAAGTGACTCCTATATTGCGCCCCCTACCAATGGTAATGGGGGTATAATTATAATCATTCCGTTTGCTCACATTATAATAGATACCATCTTGTTTCTTCTGACGATTTGAAGGTTAAAATATGACCATTTAGATAATACAGAATTTATTTAACTTAACATTGAAATTGTTTGGCGGTGCGTCATAATGCGGGAAGGCTGTTACGAGAATAAAGCTAGGCAGTTGTGGTCTTGTAAACACACTTAAGTTATTTTTTTCCAGAATAAGTATCATGCTATTCTGTGTACTAGTAAATGCAGGTTTAGTATAAAGAGCTGCTATGAGATTTCTCAGATCGTATGAGACATAGCAGAATCTTAAATAAGACATTCATCTCCAAATGAGAGTTTGTGTTTCTTTAGACACAGCCATTCTGTGTGAATATAAGTCCGCAAATGTCATACTCCCTTGTTTTCTCTGGAATGAGTTCTCATGTGCCTTTTAAGACTTCCGATTTTGAAAAAAGAGGATCCACATATGTCACAAAGAAAAGCTTTTTCTCCGGTATGAATTCTCATGTGCAGCTGAAGACGATCCTTTCCGATGAAAGTGGATCCACAGATGTCACAAAGAAAAGGTTTATGTCCAGTATGAATTCTCATGTGCCTCTTAAAATGACAATTTTGGGCGAAAGAGGAACCACAGATGCCACAATTGTAAGGTTTTTCTCCGGTATGAATTCTCATGTGCATTTTAAGATGACCTGTACTGGTGAAAGAAGAACCACAGATGTCACATTTGAAAGGTTTTTCTCCGGTATGAATTCTCTTGTGCTCTTTAAGATGACCTGTATTGGTGAAAGAGGAACCACAGATGTCACATTTGAAAGGTCTTTCTCCGGTATGTATTCTCATGTGCCCATTAAGATGACCTGTATTGGCAAAGGAGGAACCACAGATGTCACATTCGAAAGGTTTCCCTCCAGTATGAATTCCCATGTGCTTCATAAGATATCCTGTTTTGGTGAAAGAGGAACCACAGATGTCACATTTGAAAGGTTTTTCTCTGGTATGAATTCTCATATGCTTCTTAAGATTAAAATTTTGGATGAAAGAGGAACCACAGATGCCACAACTGTAAGGTTTTTCTCCTGTATGAATTCTCAGATGCCCTTTGAGACGTGTTGTATTGGCAAAAGAGGTACCACAGATGTCACATTTGAATGGTTTTTCTCCAGTATGAATTGCCATGTGCTTCATAAGATGTTCTGTTTTGGTGAAAGAGGAACCACAGATGTCACATTTGAAAGGTTTTTCTCTGGTATGAATTCTCATGTGCCTCTTAAGACTACCTGTTACGGTGAAAGAGGAACCACAGATGTCACATTTGAAAGGTTTTTCTCCGGTATGAATTCTCATGTGCTTCTTAAGACTTCCTGTTTGTGTGAAAGAGGAACCACAGATGCCACAATTGTAAGGCTTCTCTCCGGTATGAATTCTCATGTGCCTCTTAAGTTGTTCTGATTGGCTGAAAGAGGATTGACAGATGTCACATTTGAAAGGCTTTTCTCCGGTGTGAATCTGAAGAGATCCTGTTTCGGTAAAAGAGGATCCACAGATGTCATATTTGAAAGGTTTTTCTTCAGAATGAGTTCTCATGTGCTTCACAAGATTTTCTTTTTCGGTAATAGAGGATCCATAGATGTAACATTTGAAAGTTTTTTCTCCAGTATGCATTCTCATGTGCTTCTTAAGACCTTCCGTTTGGCTTGGACTGAAAATAAAAAAATCTTTGTATTGTTTGCAGTGCTTTGAATGACCTGTCAAAATGACTAATACTTTTGTCTTTTTTTAGGTTTTCAAGTTGATCTTTTAAAATCTGTTTGCACCTGTTTCATTGATAAGTATCTGAATACATGACCTTTATCCAATACGAACTTGTTTTTTATACACCAGCAAATGAATGTTTGAGAGCGTGGACATGTATATTGGAGTCACTCTGTCAGTTAGTTGGTCGCATACATTATCAAAATGTTGTGGAGCGGAATACTTCCACATTCTTTATGTGATCGCAAATTCGCAATGAAGTTGAAAATATGTGATCACCATAAAGTGTAGATGTGGAAGACTTTAGTGGACCAGAAAAAGTACATACAAACATATCATATAATTTAGCTAAACAAGAGGGCCACGGTGGCCCTTTATCGCTCACCTGCGAACGAAGGCCAATAATAAATGACCAGGTAATATAATTTCCATCTCGTAAAACTCATTTTTACGTAGATTATGATATCAAAACCAACAATATAGGTATAATACTGTCAAACAAGCTAAAACGTAGCAAATTCTCTAATCCAAGAGCCCATAACTCTTGAAGTTGTGGTCCGATTCTACCCATAATCGAACTTGTCCAAAACCGTAAGGTCATACACATTCATTGTAAATATGATTAGGATCAGGTGAATAAATGAAGGCGCTAGAGTGTAAACAAGCTAAAATATAGCAAATTTTCAAAGTCAAGGGCCCATAACTCTTGATGTTCTGGTTCGATTCAGGCCATAATTGTATTTTTCAAAGATCTTTAGGTGATACATAATTACTTTCAACATGTTTTAAAGATTGGTGAAGAAATGATGTTGCTAGAGTGTAAACAAGCTAAATTTAGAAAATTTCAGTCAAGGGCACAGAACTCTAAGTCTAAGTCCGATTTTGCCAATAACCTGGCCGAAACATTGTGGTCATATACATTGTGACATAGTTTGATTATGATTGGAAAGAGCTGTGGATGCTAGAGTGTAAGACTAATTCTGAACGGACGACGGACATTCGTCGATCCGATTAACTACATTTCATTTTTTCTTCTGAAATGTGGAAAATTTATCACTGAAAATTTACTGGACCATCCACTTTTTCAAATTTACTGGACCAATGGCCATTTTGGTGGACTCGGTCAAAGGACCAGGGCTAAATTCGAAGACAGACATTCCCGAGGTATGTGCCCTTAATCTTAGCCATATAGTGTACAATGGCATTCATAGCTCATGAATGTTTATTGAGCAAACTTCTTCCACATTTTTCAAGGGACAAAATAGAAACTTGAAATACAGTCATATGAAAAGTAGTGGATCACTAGTGTGTTAATTATTGTCAATGATTACTGCAATGAGTATCTTAATCTAAAATGATAAGAGGCACACTGCAAATTTATTTTTCTTCAGTCACAAAGCACCAAAATAGCCTTTTCAACTACCATTACAATTTACACAACCTTCGGATATGAAAGTAATTGGTATAATAGCAAGTCAATATGAACAGCAAAGGGTCATGTGACGTTCTCTTAAAGGGCGTACATTAAACGTATTTGAGCTGTCAAAACTGACTACTGTCATCATCACACATTTCTTTCTTTATAAAAGCATTGTTTGAATAATAATTCATTATTTGTTGGTTATATAGAAAATAAATGAATACAAAGATATTGAGTTATTACCTCGACAAATAAAAGTCAATATGGCAACTGATGCAAGCTTACATTTGCTAATGAAAAGGGTAATGAAAATGCATAATTTATTTATTGATCATCTTAACATAACATAACAATACAAGTTCATTTATATTGACATTATAAGTTTATTTAAAGTCCCATTTTAAAGCATATAAATTATCGGTCGTAATAGTTTCTATTTGTCCTATAACAGAGGAGTCCGGGGTGTTTTCCTCCTGTGCATTCTTTATATTATGACAAGAGAATATATGTTTGGGAAAGCATTATCGTATTTTTTTCAATATCATTGAAAAAAATACTACAAAATTACAAGAGGGCCATGATGGCCCTATAAATGCTCACCAGGAAAAAAGGTCATTTGGAGACGAACATTGTTTAAATATTTCTACACGAGTCCAAATAAAATCAAGTGACCCTAAGGTCAGGGCCAATTTTTACCCTAGGGCCATAATATGAACAAATTTGGAAGAGGTCTGCTAGACAATACTACATACAAAATATCTTAACTCTAGGCCTTGTGGTTTCGGAAAAGATTTTTTAAATTTTCCTACATAAGCCTATATAAATCAAGTGATCCCCGGGGCGGGGCCAATTTTGACCCTAAAGCAATAATTTGAACAAACTTGGTAGAGGTCCACTGGACAATGCTACATACCAAATATCTTAGCTCTAGGCCTTGTGGTTAAGGAGAAGATTTTTCAAATTTTCCTATATAAAATAGAATAAACCCCAGGGCAGGGCCAATTTTGACCCTGGGGCCATAATTTGAACAAACTTGGTAGAGGTTCACTAGATAATGCCACATACAAAATATCTAAGCTCTAGGCCTTGCGGTTTCGGAGAAGAAGATTTTTAAAATTTTCCTATGTAAGTCTATATAAATCAAGTGACCCCCGGGACGGGGCCAATTTTGACCCTAAAGCAATAATTTGAACAAACTTGGTAGAGGTCCACTAGACAATGCTACATACCAAATATCTTAGCTCTAGACCTTGTGGTTTAGGAGAAAAATTTTCAAATTTTCCCATATAAAATAGAATAAACCCCAGGGCAGGGCCAATTTTGACCCCGGGCCATAATTTGAACAAACTTGGTAGAGGTCCACTAGACAATGCCACATACAAAATATCTAAGCTCTAGGCCTTGCGGTTTCGGAGAAGAAGATTTTTTAAATTTTCCTATATAAGTCTATATAAATCAAGTGACCCCCGGGGCGGGGCCAATTTTGACCCTAGGGCAATAATTTGAACAAACTTGGTAGATGACTACTATACAATGCCATATGTCAAATATCTTAGCTCTAGGCCTTGTCGTTTCGGAGAAGAAGATTTTTTTAATTTTCCTATATAAAATAGAATAAACCCCAGGGCAGGGCCAATTTTGACCCCGGGGCCATAATTTGAACAAACTTTGTAGAGGTATACTAGACAATGCCACATACAAAATATCTAAGCTCTAGGCCTTGCGGTTTCGGAGAAGAAGATTTTTTAAATTTTCCTATATATAAGTCTATATAAATCAAGTGACCCCCGGGGCGGGGCCAATTTTGACCCCAGGGGAATAATTTGAACAAGCTTTGTAGAGTTCCATTAGACAATGCTACATACCAAATATCTCAGCTCTAGGCCCTGTGGTTTCGGACAAGAAGATTTTTTAAGTTTTTTCTATTTGTTGCCATAGCAACCAGAGTTTTTAATGAAATTTAATTTTTTGAACAACTTTGAAAGGGGACCACCCAAGGATCATTTCAGCAAAGTTTGGTTGCAATCAGGTTAGCGGTGTAGGAGATGTTGTTTTAAGTAAATATTGACGCCGCTTCACGACGGACGCAGGGCGATCACAAAAGCTCACCCTGAGCACATTCGTGCTCTGGTGAGCTAATAAAACAGAGGTCTTTTCCCGCAGTCATATTAGAGATATTTGCACACGGCATAAAGTGACATCACACGCTCTATATACATGTATTTTAAGTTTACAAAAGCAAAATTCACAGCAAAATGAGTGTTTTTTTAGAAGAAAAGGGGCTCGTTTCGTCAGTAATTATTATCTTGGGATAATATCAGCAATAATTATTGTTTGTAACTTTGTTTTTTTTGCATATATTTTTATAGCAAAAAGCTAACGGGACTTTAAGAAGCTGAACAAAATTAATCTAGTTTAAGAAATACCCCATGTAAATATATTGTGATCCGTTATTATTCATATCGACCTGCAACATAATCATTCCGTTTGCACACATTATAATAGAAACCATCTAAAGTAAAACCTCTCCAGAGCAGCTCTCTGTAGAGCAATAACCTCTAAACAACGGCCAATATTTGCTCAGGGTGTTGCTCTACAGAGGTTGTACAGTAGTTTCTCTTGACGATTTGAAGGTTAAACTATGGCCATTTAGATAATACAGAATTCATTTAACTTTACATTTATAGTGTTTGGTGGTGGGTCATAACGCGGGAAGGCTGTTAAGAGAATGAAGCTAGGCAATCGTGGTCATGTTAACACACTTAAGTTCATTTTTTCTAGAATAATTATCATGCTATTCTGAGAACAAGTAAATGCAGGTTTAGTATAAAGGGCTGCTATGAGATTGCTCAGATTTCATGAGCCATAGCAGAATCTTAAATAAGACATTCATCTCCAAATGAGAGTTTGTGTTTCTTAGACACAGCCATCCTGTGTGAATATAAGTCTGCAAATGTCATACTCCCATGTTTTCTCCGGGATGAGTTCTCTTATGCTTTTTAAGATGTCCTGTACTGACAAAAGAGGAACCACAGATGTCACAAAGAAAAGGTTTTTCTCTAGTATGAATTCTCTTGTGCACCTTAAGAGAACCTGATTGGGTGAAAGAGGATCCACAGATGTCACATTTGAAAGGTTTTTCTCCTGTATGGATTCTCATGTGCAGCCGAAGACCATCCTTTCTGATGAAAGTGGATTCACAGATGTCACATTTGAATGTTTTTTCTCCAGTATGAATTCTCATGTGGTTCTTAAGATGACAATTGTGGGTGAAAGAGGAACCACAGATACCACAATTGTAAGGTTTTTCTCCGGTATGAATTCTCATGTGCCCTTTAAGATGATCTGAATAGGTGAAAGAGGAACCACAGATGTCACATTTGTAAGGTTTTTCTCCGGTATGAATTCGCATGTGCCTTTTAAGAAGTGTTGTATTGGCAAAAGCGGAACCACAGATGTCACATTCGAAAGGTTTCCCTCCAGTATGAATTCCCATGTGCTTCATAAGATGTCCTGTTTTGGTGAAAGAGGAACCACAGATGTCACATTTGAAAGGTTTTTCTCTGATATGAATTCCCATGTGCTTCTTAAGACCTCCTGTACTGGTGAAAGAGGAACCACAGATGCCACAATTGTAAGGTTTCTCTCCGGTATGAATTTTCATGTGCCTCTTAAGATGTTCTTTTCGGGAGAGAAAAGAACCACAGATGGCACATTTGAAAGGTGTTTCTCTGGTATGAGTTCCAGTGTGCTCCTTTAGATGTCCTGTTTGAGCAAAAGAGGATCCACAGATGAAATATATGAAAGTTTTTTCTTCGATATGAGTTCTCAAGTGCTTGTTAAGATTTCCTTCCTCGGTGAAAGAGGTACCACAGATGTTATACTTCAAAGGTTTTTCTTCAGCATGCATTCTCATGTGCTTCTTAAGACCTTCCGTTAGACTTGAACTGAAAATAAAAAAATGTTCGTAACACATGCAGTGCTCTGACTGACCTGTCAAAATGGCTCATGGATACTTATCTTTTTCTGTATTCAAGTTGATTTTTTGTAATCTGTTTGGCCTGCTGCGTTAAAAAGTACTTTCAAATTTTTAACCTTACCGGAATACATGGCCTTTATCCAACAAAACTTTTTTGTTGTTATTTGGTACCAACAATAAAAAGAAATCACCATATTACAACAATCGCTCTGTTTTCATTTTTCTGCATACAGAACACTTTCCATTAACCTTCCGCCTACGAACACAGTTCCAATTTTTCAATTCAATGGGATAAAGACATATTCAAATAGTATGTGCATGTAAGTCAAAGTCAGATGGCTATGCAATAACGTAATTGAGCAATACAAAACAGTCATAAAAAAATCTAAATAATCCTCTCCCTTGGATTACTACAATATTTACTATCAGTACACACACTTCATGGAAGGATGACGTCATAATTCTTAAGCTGTATATGCTAATTTAGTCTGGTTCCTAGCTTCTAGTGTGCATGTACAGAAGACAATATAGATGCCATCATTGAATTCATAGACGATGCGATAACTGGGTGCCAACAAGAGTGGTTCATCGGTAATTGTAATCGATTAATTTAATGTTGATAACTTTTTCTTCGCGCAAGTCTTCATGTATGAAATATCACAGTAAGTTGAGTATACAGAGGCAGGTAATGTAGACTGTAAAATATTATGCCAATTCAGAACTACTTTTGGTGATCAGATGGGAATCATAAATCAAAGTACTGAAAGCACTTGGAAGGGAAACAACTTTAACAACTGCATAGCGCCTTTATTTTTTTTTTTTTTTAGCGGGTGTAGAAAAACTTTAAGTAGAACTTAAGTTTGCATCAAAATTAATGTGCAAACTCACCCTGCCCATAACTCTTGAAGTTGTGATTTGATTCCACCCATTACTACACTTGTCCAAGACTGTAAGGTCATGCACATTCATTGTAAATATGACTAGGATCGGTGAATAAATGAATGCGCTACAGTGTAAACAAGCTAAAATATAGCAAATTTTCAAAGTCAAGGACCCATAACTCATGAAGTTCTGGACCAATTCCGCCCATAATCAAAATAGTCCAAGATCTTTCAGTTATACACATTTACTGAAAATATTATCAAGATTGGTGAATAAATGAATGTGCTAGAGTGTTAACAAACTTAAATATAGCAAATTTTCAAAGTCAAGGGCCCATAACTCTTGGAGTTCTTGAAAAAAAAATTTTTTTATTGGTAATTGGGAAAAAAAGATACTTTTTTCCAACTGGGAATATGACCGAATTTTGGCTATAAAATTGCCCCCAAAAAATCCCTTTTTTCTATTACGAAATTCCGCATTGGGCCTAAATTAAAAACACGTTTGTTTGCCCTTTACCGACCCTGAATTTTAGAAGAGGGTCGGTAGGTAGGAAAAATATTTTATTTTATTTCTGAATTTGACCTTTACCTAGCATGAAATTACACTTCCATCTAGAAGCATCATATAGTCATCTTATGTATTCTGCTGCCATATAACCACAGGGATAATATTTGCTACCCAAACATATGAAAGAAAAATCCCCATTGGCCAAAACCTATGACATGTTATATGAGATTTCTCGTGTGAAAACAAGTGTGATAATATATATTATCAGGTAGTTGTATTTAGTTAATACAACTACCTGATATAATCAAACAATCAGTTTTTATGATGAATGTAATAATAAAGTTTGTACACACTGAATTTTCTTTATTATGTCAGATACCATTCCTTTGTCTGCATAATATGTAGTCTAATCGAAATTTATTTAAGTGAGAACTAAACAAAATATGATTTTTACAAGGGTATAGAATTATCATATTTTTCTACCAGTTAAAGACTCACATGATTTAGTATCAAACTGTTTTTTATCTACCTAGGCCGCCAGAGTTTTAATCACAATTAAATTTGTTGCTCAGATTTTGTCCTGGAAACAAATCTATACACTCTCATCAACTTATCAATTATTTTTGAGTAGTGTTGTATGGTAGGAAAGGAGACAAATCTCTATCACATAATTAATAGACAGTAAAGTTCTACAGTTTCTTCTGTGTCCTGGCAAATGGGGATTTCATCCTGAATGCATGTCACATGATTAAATATCAAAGACAGGATACACAATTATAACAGATTATCACTAAATACACATTATGATTCTAATGACGATGTATGGTTTGTTATCTGAAAAGTTTGTCATCCGAAATTCGTATACTTCATGGAAATATAAGTGTACTGTATAACGATCGTTCTTGAAAAATAACGAGTCTTTGATACTCTGTTGGCCATAATGCTTAATGAAACATTATATTAGATAACATAAGACTCAATAAGTACTATCAAAACATGCGTCTGTCCAGCAAGTGAATAACAATTTTCGGAAAATACTACACGGACCGTACGGTATGGTACGAACTTTATTCAATTCCACGGACGATGTAGAAATGGAGAACGATTGCGTCTGCGGTTTTTTTTCGCCATACTGGTGAAAAGTTACGCGATTTCTTGGAAAATTATGCGAGAATATCACATAATTAGGGTATAAACTTATCGCTGTAACCATTTATTATATACTTTACCAATGATCGGGAAAAGGAAACAGCGGAATGCAACTCAAAAGTGCAAATAAAAAAAAAGTTCTCAAAGATTTTGCAATAAAATTTTTTGGGTCGGCGGGATTTTTTCGGGTCGGTCGGTAAAGGGCAAACAAACTTAATTTTAATTTAGGCCTTGCATACAACAGAACGATAGAAATGTATAATTTGATAATTAAGATGAGTAAAAACTTATTTTTTTGTGAAACTGGGGCAAGTTTCAAACTAGAAATGTGTCCGTAGGACACGGATGTCCCCATTTCACACTGGACACAGAAATTAGTGTTTTGTGGCAAATATGTGAAAACAGCATAGAGCAGGTTGCATGGGAACGCTGCCCATAGTGTGAGGTAAAGATCACCTAAGGGTGGTAAACACACAACTACATAATGAACGTAAATATATAAGTGTCTACTGTGACCTTGACCTTTGAATAAGCGGCAGTTTTGCACATGACACGTCGTCTTAATATGATGAACATTTGTGCCACTTTATTTCAAAATCCAATCATTCATGACAAAGTTATGAGCCGGACACGAACATACACTTTCAATATATCCATAATAATATGCACAAAATTTTAACGTCCACTGTGACCTTGACCTTTGAGCAAAAGAAACAGCTGATGCGCATGACACATTGTCTTGATACAGGGGTTCTTTTTAGGAATGGGGGAAGACACTGGACGCTGGCGAAAAGGGGAAAAACACACGAAAGAAGCAAATTTGGGGGAAAATCCCTGTATTTGTAATACTGATTTTATAGTTTTAAATCTCCTAGTCCAACAGCCTCTATGCAGGAGTATTTCGCTGTCTTTTTGTATTTAAACTTGAAAGACATTAACACTTATATCATAGTCTTGCTCATTTAACAGACCTTGCCATAGTCACAACTTTTTATTAGATGAAAACCCACAAAACAAGGAAAATCAACATAAATACCATAGGTAAACAATGTACTTAACAGTATAGGTCTGGTTGATTTTCATGTCAAAACACCGTGTCTGAACTCAAACATTGCTAACTTTAATACATACCGTATTCCCCCTAATAAACGCCCCCCCCCCCCTAATAAACGCCCCCTACCCTTTTTTGCCAAAAAAAGTCGTAAGGACTTACCAGCTTTAAGTGTCTGACGTAAAATCCGTTTTTATTAAAGATAAAACACAATTAAATCCACTTTGAATAATTGTATTAATCCAAATTAACACGTGAACAATAACTAAAACCTAGCGAAACCGCGTGGTTCTATCACTTTTGTACAGTAATACAGTAGATCTATGGACCATTCGTGATGTTTATTAATGAGTTTTATTCGGCGATGTTATCCTTACAATACCTAAAGCGAAAGTAGGTTTTATGAAAATGATTACTTAGGTCATCTGGTCGATCTAAAACTACAATGCGCATTTTCATTAATCCGTTATTTACGTGCTTATGTGTACAGATCAACATAAACAAGCACTAACTGTGAAAAATAAGGGTAAGACCAAGTGCAATATATGCCTCGCGGCAATCTCATTTGTTAGAGGTGCGAAGTTGGCGATTCGAATCGCAATCAGGATTAACAATCATATCTAACACGTGACTTCCACTATTGACTTTTCAATGACTTAACGCCATCGACAAAATGTCCGAGGACATATATAAACCAGTCTATTCAACTATTCCGGAGGTTAAAATTGCAATTTATACACTTTTGCCACTCGTATAAAAATCCCTCTGTAAAAAAGTTAATGTCCATCACTTTCACAGTGTTTGCCTATTTCTTCCGCAAATTTAACGACTTTAAAGTGTAAGATTGTTTACCCCTCGACTCCATGAAAGCTACTTAATTGACATGTACATAAAAACTTACACATTGGCGAGATTACGTCAGAGGAGATTACGTCAGACCTGCGGTAAAGATAAAACAGTTACTCTGCAGCGACAGCGTGTTATTGATTTTTGACATGTAGTTTAACTAGTGCAACTGACTACATTATTTATCGTAGTAAAGCGCGCCGGGAATGACCGTTGATTAATATTGCATTAACATCGCGATAAGGTATAATAATACTGTTAAACAAGCTAAAACGTAGCATATTTTCTGATCCAAGGGTTCATAACTCTTGAAGTTGTGGTCCGATTCCACCCATAACTTAACATGTCCAAAACCATAAGGTCATACACATTCATTGACTTTGTAAATATGATTAGGATCGGTGAATAAATGAAGGCGCTAGAGTGTAAACAAGCTAAAATATAGCATATTTTCAAAGTCAAGGGCCCATAACTCTTGAAGTTCTGGTCCGATTCCACCAATAATCGAACTTGTCCAAGATCTTTTGGTTATACACATTTACTGAAAATATGATCAGGATTGGTAAATAAATGAAGGCGCTAGAGTGTAAACAAGCTAATTATAGCAAATTTTGTAATTCAAGGGCCCATAACTCTAGAAGTTATAATCAGATTTTGCCCATAATCGAACTTAGCCAAGACATTGTGGCCATATACATTGTGAGCAAGTTTAATCAAGATTCGTAAAGAGTTGCCGTTGCTAGAGTGTAAACAAACTAATTGTGGACGGACGACGGACATTCACCGATCCTAAAAGCTCACCTGACGAATCAGGTGAGCTAAAAAATTTTACCCTTCTTTTTTTACTAGGTAACAAGTCTATAGACCATGACCAGACAGGATTAATCTGATCAGGGGCAATAAAACAAAGAGATTAGACCTCATGTGGATTTGGGGGGTCACTTAAATATAGTAGCTATTCTATTTTCTTTCACTACATGAATCGATACAGACTCTACTATTTTGGTTGATGGAGCACACTGTGTCAGCCCGGAGTTGAGTTTGGTTCTACCACACATGGATTGGAATTTATCAATCGGTGCCGTTTGGTCAAGTTTGCCTGTCACAAAATCGTTATGAAAGTCAAACAATGACTATATATCGCTATAATAACATGCGAACCAGAACCTTTAATAGGCCGTTAAAAACATGTATTCATTTTCAAGATTTCGGCTTCAATCAACTGTTTGGTGTCAGAGTATACTCTTCAACATGAGAACACAAGAAGTTTACTTTGGGACAATATAAAATATATAGCATATGCTTATACAGCACATTTTTAGAAGCAAAAGCGAAGCGAGTGCTTCTATAGTTTTAAATCATTCCTGTGACGTCATCCTTTTGTTCTCACTGTCCAATAATTTTACGAATGGATCGCTCTCAATGGACAGCTGTCCGTTATTTTTTGTAATATTGGAGTGTAGTCGACATATTGGACTGCAACTCAAATTTGGACACTAAAAACGACGCATGCGTAAAATTATCGAATGCTGTAATGATCTGAAAATAAACATAGCTTACGAGTCTTGTCAAGGACTTGTTTATATGTATAGAAGTCCATGGTCTTTTTTAAGATTTTAATGAAAATCCAGCAGTACTGTATCTTGTACTCGTATTAATAAGCAGGCTGTACTATAAACTGCCCGATTAGCTCAGTTTGCAGAGCATCTGATTGCAAGTAGTTCGCGGATTCGAGCCCCGCATCGGGTACATTAATTTCCTCTTCCTATTACCTTTGGTGCCATGAATGTGAGACCAACCTTGGAATACTACACTGAGGATGAAGCAAAGATTGGGTTAGTCAGGAAACCTCTGATTGTCGTGATAAATTATTTTGAATTAAATAGTAGGATGAATGTAGCAGTACTGTACATTGTACTTGTATTTATGAATTGGCTGTAATATTGTTAACCCGATAAGCTCAGTTGGTAGAGCTTTCTGACTTGCAAGCAGGAGATTGCGGGTTAAGCCCCGCACCGGTTGCATTATATTCCGCCTTTTGTGTACAACAAAAATAAATGTGAAGAATCAACTGATCAAATTTCATAATACTCATTATGAACAAATTTTGAATACAATTCATACCTAAAAATATTACAAATCAAATCAAACGAAAGTGTTACACGGATATCCTACATAAACATTTTTTTCCTATTCACATCCTCCACATTGTTCCACGCTGTTTTACAAACCCACTCCCAACAAACGAATACATAGGAATGACACGGCTTGAGTCAATGCGAACAGGTTTGAATAAAATGTACATTCCTCGTGCTTCCCGTGCAGTGTGATTGAAAGAGTTGATTTAAAGGTACCTGCCGTAACGGCTTTTAAGCAGTCAAATTCACACGCTATCTTGTCTATTTATCTGGTCATCATAATGCAAGAAAAATGAATCATAAAGCCAATAGCCTTCTTTAGTGACTTTTAATGAGTAAAGTGTATTGACGGATGCCTTTAAAAATGATAAATTGTCATGGTCAATGAATTGTGTAATCCTATCGAAATGATTTAAGTTACATATAAACCTCAAACTGTCCATTATGTAAAATATTGGAGTGTATTCGGCGCTACGCGCCTCAAACACTCCAATATTTTACATAATGGACAGTTTTCGGCTTATATCTATCACATACACCCAGTTTTGTGACGCAATACATTCGTGTTGAAAAATAGTACCATCGGTTGTATAACTCTACCGATTGCAGTTATGATACAAGTTGGATATATTGCAGGATTATGTTCATTTTGAATAATTACATTGTAATGGCATTTCCCAACTGTAAATCTATTGAGTTTAATAATTCAGTATTCATCCGAATAAAAGGCTACTATATACATGGGAATCGCTAAAAGACACTTGCAGGGCGAGGACACCAGTTAACCGTAACTCTGCCTACCGGATAGATATAAAGTATGGAATGCTCTCGATCTTGCGGAATGAATTTCTTATTTGCAAGATGGGTTTGTATAATACATCTTTAATAAAATCATCTTCAACATAAAACTTAAAATAAATTAACACTCAACCACATCGCTAAAGTGTTAACCCTAATGAAGGAAAAACTAACTATTATTACATATAATTACCAAGTTTTAAGAGTCAGACGTGTTTTACAGTGAACAGGAAGTGAAGGTATGAGTTTACTATCAACTTTAACAGAATTGGGAACATGACAAGTGAACCTCTACCAATACATCTTCATTTGACTGAGCCATAACTGAATATTTTGAGGAAATTATTAGTCCAAACAATATATATATTTGAGTTTGTAACATTGTGGCCCAGAGTTGGTTGAGCTTTTTGGTATTATCTAATGCACATCTACCAGATATTATAAATTACATTAAAACTTTTGCTTCTGAGAGTACTCTCAGTGCTTTGATACTAATATGCGGCACCCATTGACAGATTGACAGGTTTTTCTCGCGATTATTTTTTTTATTTCCAAATTAAATTTGGCCGAATGGCGTGGTGGCACTAAAAAGAGGGGGCGGGCGGGGATAATAAGCAATTAATTCATAATGGCCTAACACATTTTTATTTTAGTGTCAATGCGGTGGTGGAGGGTATTAGTCAACTCTGTGACTCACATTCTCGTTGTGACACCTCTCAAACAAACCCAAATTTCAGGGCTTTTTTCACAGGAAGGTGAAGGGGCCTTTTCGTTAAATATGGGGAAAATAAAGCATATTTTTTTGCAAAAGGGGAAGAAAAAACTTGATGTTAATTTTAGAGGAAAACTGCATGATTTTAAAGAATTCTCTGTAGGGGAAGACGGCTATGAACGGCCCCTGCTTTAGCAGTCTTCGAAATTAGCGGTTGTCCTGTTGTCCGGGACAACCACTTTTTCATTCGGACAACCAAAATTTTGGTTCGAACAACCAACTTTTCATTAACAAATCAAATAAAAAGCATTTAAATTTTCAGTTTCGGGCAACTACATTCAAACCTTAATTTCACAGACTGCTATAGTAGGGAAAACAGCCTTAGATTTTATCATAATCCTATGCACTGACCTGTGTTCTTCTGCTTGGGGCATTATGGGTATGCAGGAACTACTTACAAAATGGAAGTTATAAACAATAACATAACGTGACATCACCGTATGGTACACTTTGGAGCCAAGCGTACTTCAACATTGCGTTTCATTGAATAATTAGTGTTATTGACAAAAGCACAAGAATAGAAATGGTATAATGTACTTATTTTACATAACTAAACACATTTTGTTAATAACATACAACCGATATGGTTGCTTTAACATTTTTTATCCTTCAGCGTAACTATATTTTAGCGTATGTATAACTATCTAAATGTGGATAGTAATCAGTTCTATCAGGGTCTTTCAATTGAATGGTCTGGAATCGTGCTCTTCAGGCGCTTATCTCTGTATAAACCAGTACTGGTATAAACATCAAGTTGTGCTGTCGATATTTATTGCTGTTCGCGAATGTCTCCGGACCGCCGATCACGACCGATGATATTCAGTTCAGTTCGATAACAATCAAAGTTTGCTGGTCCTCATGGCTGTTGAAATATTCGTATTATTTGGTATAAAATGACGCTAATTTCAGCGGGTACGAATAATCTTGCATGCGCATGTTGATTGTTTAAATGGCGGATCGACAACATTTTAGCGTAACTACACAGTATTCTCGCCTTTTAGTGCCAGGCGGGCTCAACAAAAAAATATGGGCAGTTTCCCCTAGCCAAATCCCCTAAAAAGTAAAATGTTCAGAATTTTCCCCTAACAAGAAGTTTTTCCGCATGATCATGTAATAAGAAGAAAAATACAAAAATATTAACAGTTTTCTCACCATTGTCACCAATATGAATAACATTGTAGTTTGATGGGCATGGCAAGGACTTATATGTAAGTATATAAGTCCTTGGCATGGGTAGTGAGAACATTTTGGAAAAAAATCAACTGCGTCACTGGCAGCGGACTAGACTATAGATCTACTATGCTCAGATCAATATCAGATATATAATTTCCTATCCAAAAAATGTATAGGTTTCCATATTATGCATACGTAAGTAAACGTGTATTTCATCTTAAACTCACCAAATTATCCCCACAGGTACACTTCATAGTAGCTAAAATGTCAGACGGCCATTTTGACTTTTGTCACAAATTTGAATTACTGGTTAATTTTGTTGACTTCACTTCTCTGTTTGACGTAATTGGTGGGGTCTGTAACATTCAAAATGTCTAGAACAACAAGGACAATGAATGAACTATGATGGCTATGGTAGAATTAAAGCCCTATACTTACATTGAATTCGCATAAAAGACGAAAATTTTGCCGGAAGTTATCGTTAGAAGGCGTAAACTGGTTTCCGTTCCATTGATGCAGGGCGCCGCAGCTGTTACCTCCCTTGATAAGTATATTAAGTTATACAAGTTAAATGTTTGTACGGCGCAAAATCGCATCCGGCAATTCAATACTAGAATGTGGCCTATGTAGCACTTTTTATCAGGATGTGCGAAGTTTCAGATCAAACGAATTTGTTATTTTGACTTTACTGATCCCGATACTAAAGTGATTATCTACTCTATCAAAAATACAAGCCGTTGATGTTTCATGAATCTCATGAATCTGGTCATATATATGGTTCTACCAAAGACCTATACATACATAGATTAGCAACTAGTCTAAATCTCTCAAAGTCACGCGGCAGATTGACAAAATCTCGCAAAATCACGTTTGCTTATTGCTCATTTCCTATTGAAGACATATTAAAGTAAATTATATCTTCCAATAGAGCAAGACATTCCCTACAAAATGATACCAAGTTGATAAAAATCGGAGCACAAAAGAAAAAGTTTTATGCAAAATACAAAGGCCCCTGCATGAACCTTATATCGTACATTTTGTCATTTTTCTGCTATACTGGTTGAATTTAAGTAATAATTTCAAAGAAATTTCTTAACAAATCATATTGAAAATATTTTCTTGCATCAGAAAAATGAGTACTTAATGACATGGTTGAAAATTCATTAATGAGATTTGCACAAATTTTAAATAGTTTGCAAAATTCAAAGATCTGCTGCGTGCAAAAATAGCATTTTCTACAGGTGCTTACAGGAGTTTCTTATCTATGTATGTATAGGTCTTTGGTTCTACAGTTCACGAGGTACTCTATATGTAGTCCCTGTTTCCACCCTAAAATTAAAATCAGGGGAAACTATCACCTCGATGTATCAGACGTTGCAATATCTGCTGGAGTGCATATAAAATATTTAAATAAAGTCTCCAAAAATAATATACTCCGTTGTCTGCTGAGGGTACGTTGTCGTAAAAAACCTGGTATAACGGCCCCAAACATAGATTTTCAACTGTAAAGTGACCATCTATATCGAACCATAAAGTGACCGTCTATGTCGAACCAATTAAGTCATCATTTCTCACCTGATCGGACATTTTTGGAATTGAGCTCCGAAATCGACATTTAATGAATGACAATTGCGTAAACAAGTCAGTGTCCACGCTCGCGATTATAAAATTAGTCTGTGTGAATATGTTTATAATGTTTTGTTTATTTGCGACATGTTGCTAAAATAAATACACCGAAACGTACGTATAAATATACCGTGTTCCGTATCTTATAACACGATTAAATGATTATTACAACACACCGACGATCGCTCCAAAATGTAATAAACACAGCGAATTTCTCTAATAATTTATACATCGAAGTTCATTTAGATCGAACAATTTTTCCTAAGTCCTTTGATATAAAGAGTTTCGGCTGCATTTATTGACAGATGGGCAGATTCATTCCCAGCAAACACCCGACGTTGTATCAACGTTGAATATGCGTTGTATTTAAGTCGCGACGTCGGCGACCTAAATCCAACGTTGATTCAACGTAAGAATCACGACGACTATACAACGTCTGAATAAGACGTCTGCATGACGTTGGAATATGGTCAGATAATGATTTTGTTGAAATCATAACGAAAATTGAATATTGTCATGAAAAAACAAAAAAAAAATATATAAACCTTGTTCTTTGGCATATATTATTATGTTAGGGATGAGTTAAAAATAGCAAAACACTCTGACATGTTTACTCCCCTTAAAATGTTTCATATTACCGATAGGCGTCGCTTCGAGGGTCCATGGCAGTTATTTCGAATTTTACGATAATTCTTTTCTACACTATTTGAAAATAGTTACATAAAGAAACGTTTGTCGACAATAATTTAAAAATATTCTTCATAAAACCTACAAAATAAATGGATTAAAATCGTTTAATTTACATGAAAATGGACAGATCTAATTATTCAAAACTACCAGCAACGGTTATATTGAATAGTGTTCAACGGTTCCAAGAAAAGATTTCGGGATAAGATACAAAGATCTGTCAAATTCGGATTTTAAGGTAAGTGGAATTTATTATTTAATTTGATGTGTGATTTAATTTTGATAAGTATTAAGAATGTCAGTAAAAAGATGCATATGTACATGCATGCATATATAATTGGAAATTCAGCAAACTTTTATTTTAAATCGAACAAGTAATTAATCAATCAATTCATAACTTATTGCACCCAGTATCGTGTTGGTCGCTTTTAATGTCGCTTATAGGTATTCAAATGTATTTTTATTTAAAAGTGCGATCATCTTTTGTTACGCTTTAAAAATCAAGTAAAACAAAACTGGTGAAATTACATTTTAAACTATCTGTTGTGTAAAGTCTAAATTCAAGACTACACAAATATTCACAATCACTGTTCTGGTATCAGTTACATGTACATGTCTTAATGTCCATTATTTCCAACAAAATTGAGCATGAAAAACAGCATGAGATTAATTTGAAACTATTCCAGAGAAGGTTTTATTACTGACAACTGCCAAACTGGCCAGTGCCCGAATTGATTGATGAGTCCTCAGGTCAAATGTTCTTCATGCACGTAGGAAATGTGTTAATGAAAATTTGAGAGAGATAATATTATGTTATTCATTTCGTGTGGGGAACTTGTATGCTTCAGACTTAATTAAGAAGGATGTTTGGATTTATTATGCCTGACATATATGTACGTGTTTTTGAGTTATGATCACTGGTTGATATTACATTGAATTCTTATAAATATAGTTTTATTTTCAATGTACATGTGTCGATCGAGTTACAGAATTTTTGAATAAGTAATACATGTTCATTTGCTCTTACTTATAGTTTATTATAATTGTTTACAGATTGATGTCCAAATTTAACATGACTGGGAACGATGGAATTCTACAGGTCAAGCTTGTTTAATTGGCGTTGTTCAAGGTAAATTTATCATTTTTTATTTCTGAATAATCATGGTTGTAAAATTATGTATGAGGACTACAACATAATACCATACAAACACTGATTAAGTAAAAAAGCTGGGCTTTCTCATAGCAAAATGCATGTCTATATAATACCGTTTGAGATTGCATTTGCCTATATTGAATATTATTAGGTTTATATTATATTAATTAGAATAAATTCTGCATGTTCAGTTTTCTGTGAGCTTGTGTAATTTTCTCTTTGATTTTGTTGCTTTGTATAATCCAGTCTTTAGAAAAACTTAATATGTATTCATCATGGCAGATTGATAACAGAAACACAGAAGACTGTATATTTTTCAAATAGTAAAAATTACTAGCTTGGATAGATGAAATGACTTCCGAAAATGCCCGCTGACTGAATATGCTTGCTCTTTTACTATTTCAGCAAATACTATGAAGTCTATGTCAAAGGAAACTGAACAGGATGCCAGCCAGGCCTGTCCACTGAAGTAGACTCCAGAATCACAGACAGGAAATCCAGAGGGATTAATTTATTAGTTTCTAACTGTTTTGTACATGTCATTTAAACGAATTCTTAAGTGTTCATGATCACTGAATAATCATCTACTGTGTGTTTATACAAACTTATGTACGGTATTAATTCGTGTCTACATGTGTATGTAATAATTTGCAAGAATAAATTAGATATATTAATTCAAAATTGTGAACAAATTTGTTTTTTTGTTTGACATTTCAAATGATAAATATATACTAGGTTGTATTGTGAGATTAAAAGTGAACTTTCTGATATATGCTATAGATCGACATATTAATTATTGAGCAATATTATTTTAATAGTGTTCAGTATCCTCATGAAGAACTAATTATACAGGATTATAGTAACTGGCGTCATTATGTTCTTTAATTGTTTGAACATCCCTGAGTTTTGTTGATATAATCACCTTAATTAGTTACAGGCGTGTAAATATATACACGTTGGATTTTGGTTGTATACAGGTTGGATTGTGGTTGCATACAGGTTGGAGTTTGGTTGTATACACGTTGGATTTTGGTTGTATACAGGTTGGATTTTGGTTGTATACACGTTGGATTTTGGTTGTATACACGTTGGATTGTGGTTGTATACACGTTGGATTTTGGTTGAAAACACGTTGGATTTTGGTTGTATACACGACGTTGTATTGACGTCGGGAAATGACGTCTAAAAAACTTTCATTTACAACCTAAATCCAACGGTCATCCAACGTCAGGGTACAACGTCTGTACAACGTTTTTACAACGCCAAGTGTTTGCTGGGATTCCCGTCGTTGTTTATCGAGCTCGCTCCATTCTTAGACTATAAATAGCGACTGCGTCATCAAGCTAACACTAGTTGGTGTGAGTAACACGTGACCTCGCTCTATTTCTGTTTTGTTTATATCACGTGATTACCATTGCGGATATTTCGGCACTGTCAGTAATCTGCTTCGGTGCAAGAAGTTGCGATTTTGCATTGCCACTTAGAAATAAGCATTCCAGAGTCAGCAAAGCGTGACGTAACCGGTGTGAGGAGTTCGGGGGTCTGTCTTAACATCGAATATGAGTCATATTCGCGAATATGAACGAAAGTACACGAATATGAACGATATTTTCATTATTTATGAGAATTTCGAAAGTATTTTATTTCTAAATAAAAAATAACATAAAAACAATAGGATATACCAAAAATCGTTGATTTTGGATCTAATTTACAGAAGTTATGAGCTGTTATATGGATACTCGCTAAGAAATTCATATTCGTGAGTGCGTGTATTGCTCCGAATATGAACAATATTTTTGTCAAATCTAAGTTTTTTATTGAAAGAAATCTTTAAAATTAAAACGAAATATAAATTATGCATAACGAAAAACATTGAATTTGGGTTAATTTAATAAAATTTCGAGATGTTATATGAAAGGACGTATAGAAATTCATATTCGTGTGCAGTATAGATCGAGTATAGAAATTCATATTCGTGTGCAGTAGAGAGTATAGAAATTCATATTCGTGATGAGCGTACCCGTATACACTTGTTGAGGTATAGAAAATCATATTCATGATGAGCGTATATATTCGTGTTGAGAGTATGGAAATGAGAATATAGAAATTCATATTCGAGTACAGTAGAGATCTCGAGTATAGAAATTCATATTCGAGTACAGTTGAGATCTCGAGTATAGAAATTCATATTCGTGTTGAGAGAAATTCATATTCGTGATGAGCGTATAGAAATTCATATTCGTGTTAAGAGTATAGACATTCATTTTCGTGAATTATGAGCGTATAATGAGGAAATCATTCAAGTACAAATTGACATTTAAACAATCCCCATATTTGGCAGTACTTGGTGGGAAGATAAAAGAAATTTCTAGAACATTCTATGTTTAATGTTGAAGCATGAAATGTTATTGGTTGATTGGACAGTTAGATTATAGAAATATATACACTGTACCCGATATAACCATAACTTGATATTTTAAAAAGTAAACTATTATCTAAAATTAGTCTCATGATAGACAATTGGTCTAAACAACTAACATCTGCGTGAAGGGGCTGGAAACTGCGACGCAGTTGGGCTTTTGTATATATAGAGGTACATCCACCAGGGTAGGTAGAAGTCAAAAGTAGAAGTCTAAGAGAGAATAGTTAAGACCATGCAGAAGTTAGAGACAGTTAGAAAACGATCATACCATTCTTGGAACTTGGGTTATTAATGTTTAATAAATGATAAAATCACAGCCGACGTTTTTGTTATACCAGGCACAGGCTACCGGCATATGATAACAGCAAAATAAAATTTGAAAAAAAAAATCTTACGAGTCTTGTCAAGGACTTGTATATATGTATATAAGTCCATGGTCTTTTTTAAGATTTTAATGAAAATGTAGCAGTGCTGTATAATAGTACTCGTATTTATAAAAATGTTGTCCTATTCACAGGCTACCGGCATGTGATAAAAGCAAATTAAAGTTTCACAAAAAAAAATTTTTTTTCACCTTATATATATCAATGGTAGTACACTACGTCATCGAGCACCTGCTAATGGATACACATCGTACACTTTTGTTGACAATATCTCCTCGACTCAAAATTAGATTTAATTATTTCTGAATGAAATCGTCAAATTGATATAAAATGATATCGCGCACCAAGGATTTACTGTTGCATATTATGTTTTCGTGAAAATGGTTTGTAGTAAGTCTCTTTAGTAAAGGCCTGAAAACGGGATAAGTTTTGACTTGTGCGTGATACGCTCCGTACTTTTCTTATAAAATGTCATAAAACATGACAAAACTTCTTTATCTCACTGTTTTAACGCATCAGGGAATATACCGAGTGTATATGGTAACAGTTTCTAGTTTGTTTAAGAATATTTAGCTTCAGAAGTCAATATTACTCAGGTTTAGTAGTATAAAAGGAATATGGTACTACCCGGACTCAATTTATGAAATGGTACTATCCGTACCTAGAATATTCAACGATTTCTTTTGGAGTAAAGTATGTTCACATACTCTTGCAATAATATTTTGTATGCGTAATTTCATTTTAGATAAAAAGTATACTGTAAAATGATTTAATGCATGCCTTCATACGATTTGCAATAAAGATATTTTGCGGTATTTTTTTCGATTTATTTCTGATACGGTATGTTTTATACACATCGTTTAATGGTAGCCTTTATGGAAATAGAAATGTAGCGGCTAGCTAGCTGCTACCTAGTCGCTTCTTTATTCGATAGCAATAACTAGTATAGCAGGAAGGTAGCAGGTGGTAGCTAGTATCTTTTATGTACCTGCTTCCTAGCCGCTACTAGTTGCGACTTCTGTTTTAGATAGCAGGAATCTGCTAGTATATAGCCAGGAGGTAGCAGTTATGTGATTTTGGGTAGCGCATCATGTAAAAAATTCTGTACGTGCGTCATCAAGCAAACACAGGTTGATGTGGGCAGGTCTAAATACAACTACCTGATGTGGGTAGACTATATAGTGACTTGGGTGTACTGTACACTGATGTTTTTTATGCTTACACCGACTTCTAAAGCAAACAATGAAATGTTTCATACAAATAAGAATGATATAAAATTACCCTAGCTGTAACTAAGATGTGATTATCTACTGTCAAACTCCTGACATCACGCACCCAGCCACAACAGAACTGATTTACTGCTTCCATCGATTTGTAAGCTTTCAATTCCTCGAATGTATAGGCACTCTTAGTGCTTATCAAAAACTTAACAACGTCGATATAAGTGATAGGAGGAAGGCATTTCATGTCAGTAGACAAGTCATTCTTACTGAGTTCATACGGATCTTTGTCACCTATCAACAATATCTTCTCTTCATATCTTCGCATAGAAACACTATCTAAACCATATCTTTGTACGTCTTCTTCGGAGGCTTATCACTCATTTTGGCAGTTTCAATAGATAACAACAAATAACTAACTATAAAATACTCGTATAAAGCTATGATTGTAACACGAACGTCGTCGATAAACTGATAAAATCTAATCTGAATGCTTGCCCAAAAAAATGGCGGACTTCCGGTAAAATCCAGAAATGCGCGCACCTGCTAACATTATGAAAACGGTATATACCAATGAATTATAGTATCTTAGCTTGTTTTCATAACACGTTTAGTACGTTTATACATACATATAACTGAATTCAAACGAATTTTGTAAAATACCCCCCCCCCCCCCGACCTCTTACTAGTATAGTACTGGTTTATAGAACGTGACTCATTTGCCTTAGTGCTATTTTAGGCATACATTAGTTAATTGTTCCAGGAAAGAAGTCATCCAGATTTATAGTGAATAGGGCTGCATACCGAAATGGACATTACATTCCAAGACTTTTTGTAATTTCCGCGGAGAGCTGACACGGTGTCACACCCGGTAAATGTGTTAAAAAATGGGAGAACTTATAACTTTTTGCCCAATTGTTTCGACAATTTATGCACCGGAAACCAACTTAAGTCTTTTGCTCTACCAAACTCTATCCAAATAGAGCCAGTATTGATTTCTTTGAAAACAGACACTGAAAGAACTATAATGTCTTTGTCAGAACCCATCAGCACGTGCTTTTTCAAGTCGTTATAGACAGTGTGTTTCATATACAAACTATCCTAGTGACAGCTTCTTCATGGATGCATTCGGTTCTTGCCATTGCTTTTAAATTAGGAAGATAAAGATCGAACACATTCTATCCGAGAGTGTCTTAGAAAGCAGCATCCAGGAATTGACACAAAAACATATGTAATGTAGCCATCAAACGTTTTCGCAACCCCCAAAGTACTAATATTCATAAATGAAGCGCCGTCAAAAATCAGGGCATCGACAAGAGGTTCGTCTATTGGGGTTTTCACGTTTTGTCTGACTACTTGAACGAGTTGCGACTTAGTTCGAATATTCAAAATGCCAGTGTTTGAAAGTGAATAAGGCTAAGCTTGGCTTGATCTTCGTGCTTCAAAAAATCATTCAAATCGTACTGATATTTCTGGCAAGACATAAAACGACGGAAAAAAGACCACAGTTTGCTTTCAATGTTACTGAAGATTTTACTCCCCAGACCTCATGCTTTAACTTTCTACTAGATACATACATCTTATGTCTTTAATTTAAAACTCTTTATTGGGAGATAAAGATATAATAAAATATTAAAGTCATATCAAGTTAATGAATAAGGACCCGAACGAACATAATTTATGTGGTCTAATGCAAAAATAAAGGGAACATGTTTGTATAGAACTTTGAAGTACAACATTTGCTTCTCTATATGATTGGACAAATATAAGTGTCATTATCTGAGTGCAAGAAACTGGTTCCAAAACTAAATCTGAGAACTTATCTTTTCTCGTATGTCAGACCAGACTTCAATCAAGAGACACTGAAGTTCATAACGGTTTCAGATTTATCTCGTACACTGTATTCACCAAATATTAATTTATTCAGAGCACAAGCTGTGGTCGGGTGGGCAGGTCGTGTTCTAGAAACATTGGATGCCAAAAAGGTTGATTCAGCAACATCAATGGTAGCGATACTGACAACCGTAAGTGTCGATATCCATCCACTATCTTTCAAAATAATACCAAGAACTTTCAGAGGCACCATTTCAACGTGCAAACCAACAAACATAACAACGAATTTCGCCAATTGGCACTGAATTTGTTTGGCAATAGCGAACAAAGGAACTTGACATGGATCGAGGAAATTGGTGGCTCCCGGACCTTATCGATGGAATGTTTTATGATGGCAACGGAATGAGCTTGCTCATGTAAGATGGGTAAGAGAGCATACAACGCTAGTTGAAACGAGGACACCCGCTTTTTATTGGCATGGAAAGCCGTCAAAGACATTCAATCAAAACCTTTTGAAGGCATTGATATTCAAAGTTCATATTTTGTTCGATGATGCTGGTCTGCCTGCATATGAGACAATGGAGATGGTGGATTAGTTTTGGAAAGTATGCTGGAATTACTGTACGGGTATACTAGTAGATGGTACCCCGATAGATGCGTACAAACGTGGTTGTTTTTCACCGTCAACCATCTTATAGGTATGTTGAAATAAAGAAATGCCCGTCCCTTGAAATGAGATTTTGACGTAGTGGAGAAAGAATTGTGATCAATATTATGTTGTGAAGGGTCCATGGTGTAGCATTGGTGAACATACTACTCCACAGCGCTGTACAACAGCTCATCCAAACATTGTGGAAATTTCAAGGACATGGTTATATTATGTACATATACCACACTGAAACAAGATATCAATTAGATGTCGTTTCCTTGTCTACATAAAATCAAAAGGTCTGTGTAAATAGTAAATGGTGGATCATTTGTCTTGGAATGAAGATGGACATTTGCTGCACGATGAATACCTCTATTACAGTTATACTGAATAATTGAGTTATAACAAAGGCAACTTGGAGTTACACTGTTCCATCTGTGCTTCAATATTTGGTCAATATTGTACCTTACTCACTAATTCAAGAGATGGTTAGGGTACTGAAATTCTGGTACGAAATTACAAATGGACCACTAAATTTTTTTTCATGGTCAAGCATATGTCCACGTACCATTTGAACAGTCTTTGCTAAATGAAATTGGTCATAACAATACAGGACCTATATCTTACTTCAAAGTTAACAAGACTTTCTTACCGCATTGATGTGGTTCTAATTCAGGAACTTAGCACGAACTTCTCTCATTTAATCGAGTTCTGTGAATGTCTGTTGCATGTTTCAGTGTCTGTTCATACATAGATGCCTGCTCAGACAGTTGAACCATGGCACTCATCCGACAAGTCTGTGTTTCGAATATGTATGTAACTAGTTCAGCAAATGCTTTTTTCTCGAATGCCGAGTATTCGACCGACTTCTCATTACGTTTTGTATTGCACGCTTTTCTCTGTTATTAAGAGATGCAAGACTATTAATGCTATTTCATCTCAATAGCGACATCAAAGTCGGTATTGTGTTTAACCAATTAGAATTTGGTGTTTTTGGCACACTCATTAATGTATCGGTATTCGATGACTGGTCATATCAAGTTTATCAATTTATAGATTTAAAAACTAAATCATAATTATTTACTTAAATATATCTAGTGTATAAAGCCCATTACCAGTGATTTGAAACAAATAGCATATATATGTTGGCCTTCTATAAACCAATATTACACGTATTTAACATTTTTTTGAACAACTATATTTACTGTTATGTATTTAGAACTACATTTCAAAATTAGCCTTAACATTACTATGAATTAATAATGCAGGGAACCGTGCCTCAGATGTTTACAGTGTCTAATGTTCATTAGATAGTCCGTATCCTGAAACCCACTAATAGACTAAATTGAAATCAAGCTTCAAATTCTGAGGCACGGTTTCATAGATACACATGTTTGCTAAAAAATACTGAAAACTGCAAAAGGCATTTTAAAAATGCAGGTGTGTACAAACCTAAACTTGCAACACTACTGATTAATTGAACGAAGTGTGTTCAACTTTTATTAAATGAAATGTAGTGCCACGTACCACCGACGCACGCATTTTGACTTCTATGACAGACGGATATTTACATTCTCGATGTAAACTCTAAAGCGAACATTGAAGTTGTCTTGTGGTATCATCAAAATTACATTTGACGGGTTGAACATAATGAACTCAACCTTCAGAATTTAGCCGCTCCAATAACCTACATTGGAACCATTGACCTGAACAACTTTCAAAAAAATATTTTAATATACCACAGTTTGGTTATAAACCCCATTATTACGGTAAGGATGATATTATGAACGATAAGATGAACACTTTTGAGCAACTAAGATCACTATTTAGGTGTTACCAGCTTAACTCGAGCCAGAGTTGTAAAAACAACCTATTTTAATTACATCAATTTGTCCTGTAATCATATCATGATGTATTAGTTAGAAAATGTTTGTTAAATAATCATACACCAAGGAGATGACATTTTATTCAGATAAATGTCTACACTTTATACTTCTGTGGCCGTTTAATCTGATTATATTAATTCGTTTTTAGATACATAACCCCTTGATAACCGAAAGCCCTGAAAACCGGAAATGACCATAAAATCAGATGATTTTTCAAGTCACTTTTTTAAAATTTATCCTAAATTTGCAGAAATCCGGAATAATCAGAAAACCGGCCTTTTGGCTCAGACCGGAAGGGGTACGGTTTTCATGGCTTTTACACTATTTAGATGTAGGTTTTATTCTTAATTACTAAAGTTGTACTAATTACTAGTAGTCCACGTGTAAACAACAAAGTTAGCACTACACGAGTGAAGATGTGAATGGTTATTTCTGATATATTTTAACGTATGTACTTCTATGACACATACGATTCTCCCACTAGGACATAACTCGACATTATTGTTATCATTGTATGTAAATATGGAGGTATATTATAGTTTGTTGTATAGATGGCGCACATATATTATATTCCTCTACTAGGAAATGACAGGATGTTTGTTTTTTAAGTTGTAAACACGTTAAATACTGTACAATATTGTTATACTGAACTGATACAGTCAAGTATGTGTCTAGCGTTAGTGGAATCAATGTATCTTATGACGTTATCACTCCGGTCCCAAGGATTCCATTATAACTGAGCTCTATTGTACATTTTTATGAGCTTTTTGAATGAGAACTTCAGGAAGCATTTAAACCATCTTGTAATAAGTGACATTTTCCTTGATTGTATTTCTCATGAAAATGGGAAGAAAAAGATTCCCAGACAACCTGTGACAGCATCTCATCATATAGTCACCAAAACACTGTTCATCTATTTTTATAGACGCCAAGTGTGTATAAACAATTCATGTAACGCCAACCCTGTGCTAGGGGTCACCTCTGAATAAAGGTCACCATGTGAATAGAGGTCATTCATTAAAACCAATATTGATTATTTAGAACAAAATGACCTCCGTATGAAGGTTTCCTGTTAATAAAGGCCACGTTTTGTCTCCCAGTGGTGACATTTGTTCACAGGTTTGACTGTATTCAAGTTGTATTTAGAATTAATGCGGGACTTAAGTCAACTGGATAACAGAGGATAAAAGAAAACAAAAACACAATGAAGTGTGGAATAAATTTTTGCAATGTCAACAAAATCACAGACTTACATAAAACGTGAATTTCTATCATTTAGAATATCAGGGACTAGGAATATACATGTACATTAAATTACTGAAAAATGCTGCAATCTGAAACTTGATAAGTCGTGACGTCATCTTTGAATGTCTGTCGTATGGTGGTCTAGTCGAGTTGTCAGGGTTATTCATTTTTAATAATTTGTGTATTTGTTCGCAGTATTATCCATAACGTTACACTTATTAAACGTTGAGGATATTTTGAGGTCTGTAACAACGCAAAAACAATACCAGACATATTACTCACATCAACATGATCGAGGAAGATAATTCTATCCAGGTGATTTTATAGGATTAGTCTTATATTTCTACTGTTTATAGTGTGTTGGTCGTAGACAATTCAGGTGTGTACAAGACGCTGACCAGACAGTCACAGATGCACAGATACAAATAGACGATAGCCGTTCACACCATAAATCGACAATTTCTCTCTGAACGAATTATAAGAAGTAGACTAGAATTGTGTCCACAATCCCCCCGTTGAGAGTTTAGTCAAAGGTGACCATAACTCCAGTGAAAATGTTTAGATCTTAACGAAATTAGATATTCACCTGCATGTTATTATCATACACTTTCATGTACAATATGATACCAATCCACCATCGGCAATATTTCTTGAGTTATCGATCGGAAACAAAACTTCGAACGAAAAGGCAGAGGTAACATATTACATGCCCTTCTGCCATTTAGAATGGCGGGGGCAGAACAAAGAACAGGGATTAAAGCAGAAACCAAGCCGACCAACATCCAGATGAACATTTCTGATTATCTTCTTATACTTCGTCCCCTGACTGGTTTTAAGTTTTTAATCAGTAACTATTAAGCTACCACGTACAACGCAACATGGCGTCATTTATTTTTCTAAATTTTGTTTCGGGTTTTTTAATAAATGTCGTGGTGAAGACGGAACATCAACTTTGTCTCAGTTCAAGGTGTATCACATGTTTCTAAAATTATTGGACACACAAACATGTCAGAGTAAAATAAGGATTCATTTTGGGAGAACTTCAGAATACAGGCATGAATAAAGTGAATATGTCTTACAAGTCAATATAATGTAACATGTTAATTTTTCAGTGCATTTTTTACATTTGTATTTTTACTTTGTTCGTTCGCTGAGTTTGTTCTTCCTTCTTGCAGTAACCATGGCAACTCATCCTGAAATAATACGTGACAATCCATATAAAAAAGATGGTTTATCTGTATTTGATTTGAACTCATTGAAAGTGAATAAATCAAACAAAATGACCGATTAATGCACATTATCTCTGAACACAGTAAATTTGATTGTTCCATATTAGAATAATAGCTACTTACACAAAGTGACAAATTAACTGACCAGATTATTTGTATGTTAACGTACTTATGTTAAAACTGATCGAGATACAAATTATATGTGATGAATCAGCGTCTATCTTATAATGTTTGATTTATTTCTATATATGAATATATCTATATACACTCCAATAGGTTTATTGAACAATAAAATATTTCCCTCAAGCCAGCAAGGTGTGGGCGGAAATTATGATAGAAATATCTAGGGAGTTATTCCGTGGAACTTCACGCCAAATTGTTCTGTCATCAATGCAAATATCTGCTGAACACCAAGATATATTATATGATTATATCATATGATGCCATCTCTGGAGTACAATACAGTCCATTGTAAAAGTCAGCTTTTTGGATGGATAAATCGATTCGGTATGCGGAACAGGAACTACTATTAGTTTAACAATTGCATGGCGGATGTACAAAAATATAGATCTCAAAATCCATGCGCACCGACAGAAAGACGACCATGGGAAGCTATAAACATACATTCAGTTTCCAAAATTGATAAAATCTGAATATTGAATTCTATTATATCATGATGTTAATTGTTTGAAACAAGAACTTTTACTATACTAGTATACATTTTTTTCTAAGCCCATACCTCATTGTCCAAACCATTCGCCTCTTCACTGTCATGTGACTGATCGTTGTCATGGAGATCTGAAGTTTTCACGCCGTCATTTGCAGCGTTAAATCTTCCAAAGTTACGGAATGCTTGGAGTTGATTCATAAATGGTAACTGATAGGGTAGCTGAAAGTTTCTCTCATTTACGTTCTGAAATATGCAGGGACACAATTCATACCTCATGTTATCAAATTAAAACACAATCGTGATAAATATAACAGTTCCACATAGTTGGAACGTAGTTCGATATTGTCAAACTGAAGCATTTTGGAATGAAGAAGTAGGCCTATTTGAAATAAAAACCACAATTAAATGTACATGTATAACATGTTATACTACATATACAGTGCAACATGTACAAAGCAACACCCTTCGAGAGAAGCTAATTTATGTTGTTGTAGAGAGGTTGTTGCTCAAGAAAGGTTAAACTAATGGTAAAATAGTTGTACAGTGGGTAAAATCATGATGCTGTTGAAAAGTGGCTGTTGCTCAAGAGAGGGCCGCTATGGAGAGGTTGTACTGTACATTAAAGGCAATCACTGTCAAACTAAGATATTATAGTCTGCAGCTCGTGATATACAACTAAATCTATGTATATCGTATATGTGACAATCAGCAAAAGGTCAAGGTAAAGTTTCCTGAATCAACAACTTCTTTTTAAGATTCGTGACCTTTTGAAGAACTTTCAGTATTTTCAAATTAAAAAAAAATTTTGAAAATTAAATATATAGATATGAGAACGAGATGATAGTGTAAAGATATATCATTTGGTAATTTTATTCAGTTTACACTACATGTAATATTACATAGGAGTAAAATAATTTAATCTCAGTTAAGAACAATGAATGTATATACAACTTATTTCTGGGATTTAATCACCCATGTGTTACATCATACGTTCTATAGAAACAAGGTATATTTGATCAAACAATGTACAGCTATTTTATTCCCATTTACTCAACATTTATTTTGTTGTTTGAATTATTTCTTAACAATAACAATAAACAATATAGGTAACATCTGGTACGGTGTAATATGTCGAGACTGGTAAAATAATGCTAAAATACTTTCTTCCAAAGACTCCAGCTTCGGTAAAGAATGGCTGTAAACTAAAATCATCTTGTGCAATTTAGGATTTATCATTATTAACAAGGACTTATATACATACATGTATGGAATGTAAGTACTGGTTATTAACAATAAACACAACACTTACCTCAGATTCTGTCTCCTGGGCCTCGGAGTCAGAGTCACTTGCTTCAGTGTCTAAACTCTTTGAATCAGCCATGTCATCTACTGTAGCTTTATCATAGTTAAACATAGGGATATTTTGTCCGCCTTCAACTGGACGATCCATAAACCGCATGAACTGGTTACTGACGTCTGATGCTTCTTCACCGGTAAACATATCATTGCTGACTTCGTCTGCTCTCTTTGCGTTGTTAAGTGATTTGTCTGTAAATTGGGAAACTTTCTCTTAACACATCTTTTATAAAAACAACTGTTCGACAGAGCTTTAGGATATCATTTCGTTGTGGGGAACATTAAAGAATAGCGATTGTATTTAATTATAGAAATACGGCGGCAAATTGAAGAACATCCTTGAATTACGGACGTGACGGTAGAAAGGCAAATCATATCAGAATCCACTACAGGCACAATGTAAATACAGAAGAAAATTCCCCACAGCGACATCTGGGCGGCTAATTACACTGGCTCATTAAATGGATCGTTTCGGGAATTCTTCTGTTTGTTTGTTCTAGCGTAATGTACTTTTAAGGAGGTTTATTTGGAATTGGGACAAACTTACTGTGCGAGGAAAATAATTTTACTTCTAGAGCTGGAAATAAAAAGTTTATTGATGTGTTATGAATAATTTATTTCATTGTATTACGGAAACATGGTGTGATCTCGTCTGCTTTATGATAATCGCTGGTATACAGTCGCAGGTTGCCAATAAAAAATTGCCTGTCGAATAATAAATGAATAAATAACTCAGTACGTATCGTATACAATATATACAGTAGTGCGGAAAGTCCATGTAAGTATAGAATACTAGTATAAGACATTGAATATTTCCTTACCTTTTGTCTGTGACAGTCCTTCAGAGTGTTCGTCGGCTGTCTGTTCAGCCTGAAATATTGAAGCACATAAATATGTTAGATAATCTGTGAGTTAATTCACGAACATCAGAACTTTGTTCTTTCTTTATAACTATTGCCTGGAAGGTTTAACACGGAATCGTGTTTAAACGATAAATAAATAATAATTTGTTTTGTTAGTAACGGCAAACAAGTGATTACAACACGTAAATCTGGAGAAAAGGATTAATATCAATGACGCCATTTTTATATTAATGCCCTTGAGAGTCAATAGACGAAACCGGTTGGCGATTTTAAAAAATACATAAAAAAACCTATGTGATGTTAATTATTTTTATTACATTTATATAATTAGACTGTAGTGTGTGTGTTGTGGGTGGGTAACTACAACTCATATACAAAAATGTATGTTATTGAAATGACAATAAAAAGCAGCCTCAGCTCAGAGCATGTCAAAATGCAATCGATTTTAGAGGTATTTGTATGAAAGACTAACTCATTTCATGCAACATATGAGCTATTTACACACATGCTTCTATAAAAATCTTTGAATCTCGAACTAAAATTTAAAAAATGTTCCGATGTATTAAATGCATAATAAATTGTATAACAATTTGAATTCTTATCAGAAATATAGAGCTATGTATATAATGAGTATTTTCCTTGTTTGTGGATCAGAAACTAGCCATAGTCCTTAATATAGGGATGAAACAGCGTGTTGAGGCTCCCTTTGGTGAAACATTCTCGCCTGAAACCAATTTGGGGACTAAAGTTTCAAGACGTATATTGGTTTGGTAAAGTTGCATGATTAAAAAGAAATTTTCAGAGGGGAAGGCGCCTTTTACAGGCCACAACTATACAAAGCTATACGAAGATTTAGACATGTTATATGTACAACAATCTACTAATCCCGCCACAAGAAGGACAACAGGAAGATTACTTGAAGTTACGAATACATGATGGATGATACACAAACTGAAATTAATGGGAATTATGCACATTGGTATAATTTTCTATTATTTCGTATCTTGTGATACAATAATATGAAAATCTTTCTGATGATGATATTTATATATATAGCCTCGTAAAGGCTCGGGATGGATCTCTGTAAAACTCTGTGCAAAAACTTTACCCCGTAGAGAATAAAAATTGCCAAGAAAATGTCAAACAGTTTGAAGTTGTTTATCTAAGATACAAAATGATTAAACACGATAGGTTTCATAATACAGAATTTACTTCCCGGAAGGATTTTAATGTAAAATTGATTCCAGTTTTTGCTGATGTTTTTTCCGTTTTGTTTTGAGACAAGAACGCTACATCATGTATAGAATGGTAATACTGACGTATAGACAGTTATTACGGAACGAACTGACAAAATTAACATTGATCCATAACCATACCAGTCTAGGATGGGTCTACGTCCCAAAATATGTAGAAATTATATAATACTAGTTGTAGAACTATGGATACAGTCTAGTTTTCAACATTTTCAACGATGAAGGGAATACGTCATGGATATGTACATTAATGTATATACATTTTGTGGTATGGACCATAAAATAAAAAATAAATGAAGTTTTTGTCTGTTTTTGTTTTGTTTGTACAAATAATGTAAATATATTACCAGCCAGTTTGGAGCATGTTTATTCAGTTTAGAAAGAAGATTTAAGGAATCGTGATTTACAAAGTGTTGCATGATTGTCGTTAATTGCAAAATCATTTAATTAACAGTGTCTAAGCATTCACGTTAAAATACATGTGATGTACTGTAATATGTATAAGAGAATTGCTCGTTACTTTGGTGACAAAAGTACAATACTATAAGATTACTTAAGCTACAAAACTGTGTCGCCATGGTAACCAAATTGTTGTTTATTTCCTACTGCTGTGCCGTGCCGGATATGAAGTCATATATCACTATAATAGAAACGAAAGAACCAAAGGTGTCAGCACAATATTCTTTTTTGTAGAAGAATCGAGGCGGATGTCTGCGAGACGGACGTGAGAATGTTGAACAGATGAGAAAATCTATTTATTTTACCCACAATATGCATCCATTGATTGTAGATTGCTACAGGTTATCTCTGATAAACATAAACATTCATTGAGATGCTAATCATTGTTTTACTAAACCGTATTTCCGGCTGCGCACTGATCAATTATAATTTGATAAAATCTTGTCAGAGAAAGAAGTCCCGACGTCACGTCATCTCCTATATTGTATGATTAAGCACTCACATAAAACGCAAGTTAATCATCTAGTGCATACGACAGGTGTCTGTTATATTGTCCCGTCCAAGAATAAACATAAAGTAGGGTTATATAAGAACATGGCTACAGAGAAAAACTCATCTTACTAATATTGTTACTTTGTTACAAAGCTGATTTCCTTTATCTACAGGAAGAGACATCCAGTCAGACCCTACAGGGATTTCTTTTGTTTCACAGACACATTCCTCTACAGTTCTTATCAATTCTCGGTAAAAAAGTTCGTCAATAATTCATAGACTTTCACCAACTAACTAATCAGTAAGAATGAATGTTTGTGTTTTAACAACTGTGAGGCATGTAAAAAATGCACGCTATTCTACGTAGTGTGGTTTTGTGTTCAATAATTATAAATAATTATATTCTTGACGAAACTTTCATGTGGCGTCTTTGATTTATGAACATTATGTGAGAAGGTGATCTTGGATCAAAGTAAAATCATAACGTCTGTACGGACAGTCTTATTGTAGACTCTGAGTAATGTGTCAATTGTTACTGATGGATTTAATATTAAATTTATGAATTATTTATTAACTGAAGAATCTAGCACCTTGTACACACTAAATACGCGTCAACAAACAACTGTGTTGATTGATTGATTTCATTAGATTTACCGCCATTTACAAGATTATTTTAGTTATATCGCGATGGGCTGTTGTCCTAACTAGCTTCCCTGGACTTCATTTAGGCCTTAACCAGTACTAACCACATTCTATCTGCAAGCTACCCCTCATAATTCAGAGGTGAGGACAATTTAACATAGGGTGTAAAATGTTCAGTCAAATTTGTCATGGACAGTGTGAGTCTCGCCCGGGGTTCGATCTCACAACCTGTTGATTAGTAGACCACTGACACTCTTACCACTCTGTGAGCTAACCGAGAAGACTTGACTTAGTTAAACTTACCACTCAGTGAGCTAACCGAGCAGACTTGACTTAGTTAAACTTACCACTCAGTGAGCTAACCGAGCAGACTTGACTTAGTTAAACTTACCACTCAGTGAGCTAACCGAGCAGACTTGACTAAGTTAAACTTACCACTCAGTGAGCTAACCGAGCAGACTTGACTTAGTTAAACTTACCACTCTGTGAGCTAACCGAGCAGACTTGACTTAGTTAAACTTACCACTCAGTGAGCTAACCGAGCGGGCTTGACTTAGTTAAACTTACCACTCAGTGAGCTAACCGAGGAGACTTGACTTAGTTAAACTTACCACTCAGTGAGCTAACCGAGAAGACTTGACTTAGTTAAACTTACCACTCAGTGAGCTAACCGAGCAGACTTGACTTAGTTAAACTTACCACTCTGTGAGCTAACCGAGCAGACTTGACTTAGTTAAACTTACCACTCAGTGAGCTAACCGAGCAGACTTGACTTAGTTAAACTTACCACTCTGTGAGCTAACCGAGCAGACTTGACTTAGTTAAACTTACCACTCAGTGAGCTAACCGAGCAGACTTGACTTAGTTAAACTTACCACTCAGTGAGCTAACCGAGCAGACTTGACTTAGTTAAACTTACCTCTCAGTGAGCTAACCGAGCAGACTTGACTTAGTAAAATAAAGCTGTCTTTATAGATTGTCTAATAACTATATAAAATGATATCTTTTGAAATAACAGAAAATCTTTCGTTTATTCAACTGTGGAATATTAACTTTTAATTTATTACGTTGTGTGATACCATCTGGTTTATGTCTCCATATCACCAGACGAACGCACTTAAGAAATGTTTCAGCCTCCGTGACACAAAATGTGTCAGCGCGCCCACGTATCCTCATACTGTCGTGTTGATAATTTTCAAAATCAGTGTTACAAATGTTACAAGAACATAATTGAAGTGCTTTAAGAGTGCCGACATCACTACATTGCAAATTACAAACTTCGATAACCAAATCCTGTCCCTGGAGCAAGGCCGGATTCTAATAGACTTCTATCAGGCATGTGGGTAGTGATATTCCTAAAACTGATTCATCGTGCTAATCATGCCCGCCTAGCTGTCCCTATACTAACCATGACTTACATTGTGATATAAATCTAGAACACTACGTACGTATACTATATTAGATACAATGTGTCCCACATCTTGTCTTCTGTTAAAATAATCCCACAAAATAACAGAGCAAGCTGCTCGAGCTAATTAATTACACATCAATCGTTTGATTTTTATATGTTGTTATATCTTAACTTGTATCTAGTTAAGTGTAAAATTTGAGGAAAAGGTAAAGAAACTCCCTACAATAAAATGCCCATTAAAGCAACTAATTATGGCTCCCAGAGGAAATTACTACTTGGTTCTAAAATCGATCTGAGATTAGCGGATGGCGTGTGAGGAGTTCCTTATTGTAAGGAATTGTTTAAATAAGTGTAACATAATAGAAAATGTCCAGGACAAATGTGTCCCAAGATTGTAATATTATACAGATACTGAATACGTTTACTTCTTTATTTAAGTAAGTTATATATTTTATGTAGAATGTATACTGTAGAAGTATCGGGATCGTACGAACCGGCCCGGGGACTTGCGGGCGGCTAAGTCCCCCTGATAATTTTTGATCAAGTGGTTATTAAAGGGGTTATGCTAATCTAAAACTAGTCCCCTAATCTGAAATTGCTTCCTACAGGCCTGTGTATATTATATGAAAAATGAATGGTCATGAATAACAACCTGATGGTCACATTGCATGCGTGTATCTGCCTATAAGCAAGTACGCAACTGAGTCAACATTATTTTTCCAAATATTAATGAAAATCCTGAATGAGCTCAGCTTGGGTTATATCAGCGACTCACAGGACGTATCTTCAATTTAGCCTGGGTACGCGTTTGCATTGGACAGGTAAACATTTTTGCAGACTCAAATAATATGAGAACAAAATCTAGTACATTTTTTGTGCATAATATTTTATCATATAATTCTGCGTTTGATGACAGAATCGTATATTTTATTGCTACTACAAGAATGCACAATTTTAGATATATACATTTTTATGTATGAATGTATGTACTTGAATATATATATATACTATATATAATACATATATATACTATATATAATACAAAGACGAGATTCGGACCGATACTAAATTACGATAATTGAACCCACGATCTTTCATTTAGTAGTTCTGTGTGTTACCTCTGGATCACCTATCCCCTCTCTTCTACATTAACAGTGAAAATTATTATATTATTATATCATTAATAACAACGGTAGAATACACCAAACGACAAATGCTGACAATATAATAAAGAAACACTCGTTAAAAAAACACAAAATACAGTATATTGATATATACACAAGTCCTTGAATATATCAATATACTGTATTATCATTTATTTTCGTTGGGCTCAATTTTCGTGTTTTTTACTAAAATGGCAATTTCGTGGAGACATAAATTCGTGGATTTTTTATTTTTGAAGAGAAATGCCTTATCTCTGCATTTAAATTCGTGGGGATTTGATTTCGTGGATGAGCCACCCACGAAATCCACGAAATTAAATCCCCAACGAAAATTAATGATTTTACAGTATATTAATAAACTATAAAGATATAGCAATCAATAATATTCGTAGTAAAAAATGCTTTGTTTATTCTGCATAACTGAAGTGTTCAATGTTTCTCTGTATGTATAATATAATTATATGTATATACAATATAGACCTTTTGCCAGGCTACAAAACTTACCAAATTGATACTAGTTAGTTACGCAGTTATAATTATGAGGAAATGCTTGCTGTGAGAAGTTTGGCATCATTTTAAGGGGCCATGAACACTGTATATAACGACATGGATTCTCCATCAAATACTACATGTACTAAATTAAATTATTCTACTTGGAGTAATATCTTGACCCCAATGTAACCACGGTAACAAAATAATTGCTATAAAATACGGATCTGGTGTGAATTGACTGTTATCCTCAATAAAATGGACAACATTCATAGATCATTACTGGAGTCTGTTATAAAACTGTCTTCTGTCTGGATTGGAGATTATTTGGCCATAATTTCCCCGACGAGGACAAATCGTATGTTATAGATGTATGTGTTAGATTTGTACCAATTCCCTCGAGAGTTAAATTGTTAACTTGTCACACTTACTTCCTCCGTTTATTTGATAAACCCATTTATTTACTCCGTCACACAACCACCGTGGATTGAACCAAAAAAGAACCAACATTTAAATGACATATAAAGGAAACACTTATACAGCAAAATATTCATACACCGTGACCTTCACAGCGTGACCTTCACACTTTTGACCGTAATCAAGAAAAAATAAAATTTAAGGAAATACGATGATAAAACGATTTTTAAAAAATAATGAACGATTATACTTGAAGACCGGGTGGGGTTCCAACCTGTGAAGAAAATTGTACTGACGTATTAAATAATGCCACAACTACATGTTCTGAGGTATGTATCATGTCACAACTACATGTACTGACGTATGTAATCATGTCACAACTACATGTACTGACGTATAAAATCATGTCACAACTACATGTACTGACGTATAAAATCATATCACAACTACATGTACTGACGTAAAAAATCATGTCACAACTACATGTACTGACGTATAAAATCATGTCACAACTACATGTACTGACGTATAAAATCATGTCACAACTACATGTACTGACGTATAAAATCATGTCACAACTACATGTACTGACGTATGTAATCATGTCACAACTACATGTACTGACGTATAAAATCAAGTCACAACTACATGTACTGACGTATGTAATCATGTCACAACTACATGTACTGGCATATAAAATCATGTCACAACTACATGTACTCACGTATGAAATCATGTCACAATTACATGTACTGGCGTATGAAATCATGTCACAATTACATGTACTGACGTATGTAATCATGCCACAACTACATGTACTGACGTATAAAATCAAGTCACAACTACATGTACTGACGTATGTAATCATGTCACAACTACATGTACTCACGTATGAAATCATGTCACAATTACATGTACTGACGTACAAAATCATGCCACAATTACATGTACTGACTCATGAAATAATGCCACAACTACATGTACTGACTCATGAAATCATGTCACAACTACATGTACTGACGTATGTAATCATGTCACAACTACATGTACTGACGTATAAAATCAAGTCACAACTACATGTACTGACGTATGTAATCATGTCACAACTACATGTACTGGCATATAAAATCATGTCACAACTACATGTACTCACGTATGAAATCATGTCACAATTACATGTACTGGCGTATGAAATCATGTCACAATTACATGTACTGACGTATGTAATCATGCCACAACTACATGTACTGACGTATGTAATCATGTCACAACTACATGTACTCACGTATGAAATCATGTCACAATTACATGTACTGACGTACAAAATCATGCCACAATTACATGTACTGACTCATGAAATAATGCCACAACTACATGTACTGACTCATGAAATCATGTCACAACTACATGTACTGACGTATGTAATCATGTCACAACTACATGTACTGACGTATAAAATCATGTCACAACTACATGTACTGACGTATGTAATCATGTCACAACTACATGTACTGACGTATAAAATCATGTCACAACTACATGTACTGACGTATGTAATCATGTCACAACTACATGTACTGACGTATGTAATCATGTCACAACTACATGTACTGACGTATAAAATCATGTCACAACTACATGTACTGACGTATGTTATCATGTCACAACTACATGTACTGGCATATAAAATCATGTCACAACTACATGTACTCACGTATGAAATCATGTCACAATTACATGTACTGGCGTATGAAATCATGTCACAATTACATGTACTGACGTATGTAATCATGCCACAACTACATGTACTGACGTATGTAATCATGTCACAACTACATGTACTCACGTATGAAATCATGTCACAATTACATGTACTGACGTACAAAATCATGCCACAATTACATGTACTGACTCATGAAATAATGCCACAACTACATGTACTGACTCATGAAATCATGTCACAACTACATGTACTGACGTATAAAATCATGTCACAACTACATGTACTCACGTATGAAATCATGTCACAACTACATGTACTGACGTATAAAATCATGTCACAACTACATGTACTGACGTATGCAATCATGCCACAACTACATGTACTGACAAACTATCTCTAAAAATTTGAAATCTATAAAAACTTGAAAAATACAAACTACCTCTAAAAACTTGAAAAATGTTCAAATGAACACAATATCGAAACATGATTACATCACAACAATGACGTATTACCATTACATAATGAAGTAATTAGTTTGTACTCACATTGTTTTCTTCCTGTGGTGTTAAAATTCCATCTTGAGAAAGTTGTTCATTGTCTTTATTGGTACTGATTTCTCTGTTATATGCATCAATTTGTTCCGCTAATTTTGCTTTCTCACCTGGAATTAAAAACAATTAAAATAAACAATCAGCTGAACAAATAAAACAATATAAAACTATGCACTAGTATGTCATACTTTATCCGCATATATCCCCTCTTCGCGTGAACATTATTACATGTGCACATTACAAGAAAGTACGCACATGTTGTTTGTAAGCACCAATTTAAAAAAAGAAGAATTTACTCGTATATTAGACGAATCGCTTAAATTTCCAAGTATTTATTTTTCTTTTGTTTTCTTTATGTACTCGTATCAGCATACATGACTGTGTATGTAATATTTTGTTTGTACATGTGTATTCATATTGTGTATTTGTCCGTTTTGACCGTCATAGTATGTGGTAATGTAATAAATTATGTTCTATGTCTTAAAAAACAACATTTTGTTGCTTTTCCAATTTGTGCTATACTTAAATGGCATGCGTTTTGACGTGTGATGACACATGCCCAATTCTATCATAATTATATATATATATAGTACACGCTATTCATACATAGGACTAATATAGACATATTGTACCTCATATACAATATAGTTGCTGGTATTTTGAACATCTTTGACAACGACTATGGCGCAAGAAGGCCTTACAACTTAATATACTGTCAAGGTGGTGGTGACGTTTTAAGTACAGGGCAACCTCTCAAGAGCACTTGAACAAGCTCCCTTCAACAACAGCATGCTTTTTTCCACTGTGTGATTTTATCATTAATTTAACCTCTTTAGAGCAACAGCATACCTCTCAACAACAACATAATTGTGCTTCTCCCAAAAGGGTGTTGCTTTGGAGAAGTTGTACTGTACATGTATCCGTACCAGAGTAAAAGGGAGACTAAGAACTACAAATATGTTGTTTTCAGTGTAATGTTATATGATTTCGTAAGTTTTCCATTTATCTACTCGTTGTCAAGTGTGGAACATGACGTAAATAACATACTTGCAATCAGTTCTTTAACGATATCGGGATTATCTCGTAACGTTAGCAACACATCCCGTATGACGTCACCGACAGTGATATCATATAATTCGTTCTCGTTGATTGGTTGGATATTAGGATCACGTGACATAGATTCGAATGACCGATCAGGTGGAGGATAGCTATCAGTACTGTCTGTATCAGGTGTTGCCTTCTCTTCTTCTACGGCATGCTGATGTCGTATCAGTTCTTCTTCTAAAGGATCAGTCTGAAACAGTAAACAGAAACAAGTTTACGTAAAAAAGGCATCGTGGTGCTTCAGTATTAAATAAATTTTATCTTAATGTATCATTAAACAGAAATACAATGCAACCTCTCTAGAACTGCCCTCTCTGAAGCAACAACCTCCATTCAACAACAGAATGAGTTTCCCCTCTGCACGACATAAAGACGTTTGCTACATTCGCTACATTTTTCACATAGACATATAGGCAAAATGAAAACTGATCAATATAATTTTTTAAAACTTTGCATGATAACAGAAACATGTTAAGGGGAAAAATTGGCAGTAGCTGATCTCGTTTTTGAGTTATCTGCCCTTGAATTTGCTATTTTAGGTCATTTCAAGGGCAGATAATTCACCATAAAGAAAAGCAAGGACTTATCTATTTTCATTTTGATGTAGCTGACTTCTTTACATGTCATCGTGAAATATTTCATGAATTAATTAAAGAGTGTTTTTTTTCCTTTGCCTTTGAAACCAATGCCAATTTTCTTTAAAAATGGCCTAATTTTGAAGAATTTTCAGTCTCTTCAACTGAGAAAAGACAATATAAAAAATGTTTTTTTAACCAAGAATAAAATGAAAATCATTAAACAAAAGTAAAACCATGGTATTTGAGATATGGTATGAGTTATCTGCCCTTGAATGGCCTAAATAAGCAAATTCAAGGGCAGATAACTCTAAAACGAGATTAGTGACCCCCAATTTCTTTTCGCTTAAAATGTTTCTGTTATCATGTGCTACGATTATGCAAAGTTTAAAAAAGTATATTCATCAGGGTTTTTTTCATTTTGCCTATACATTATCATGTATGTCTGTGAAAAATGTAGCGAACTGTGGCAAACGTCTTTAACTATTAATTTAACCTCTCTAGAGCAACAACATCTCAACGACAACATAACATTGCTTCTCCTAACGGGTGTTGCTTTGCAGAGGTTGCACGGTAGTTGATTCTTTCCATACATAAACTGCAGGTGTTTGTCAACTGATGTCTCCGGAAGATACTGAGGACCAGATGGATGTCTCCGGTAGATACTGAGGACCAGATGGATGTCTCCGGTAGATACTGAGGACCAGATGGATGTCTCCGGTAGATACTGAGGACCAGATGGATGTCCCCGGAAGATACTGAGGACCAGATGGATGTCTCCGGAAGATACTGAGGACCAGATGGATGTCCCCGGAAGATACTGAGGACCAGATGGATGTCTCCGGAAGATACTGAGGACCAGATGGATGTCTCCGGAAGATACTGAGGACCAGATGGATGTCCCCGGAAGATACTGAGGACCAGATGGATGTCTCCGGAAGATACTGAGGACCAGATGGATGTCTCCGGAAGATACTGAGGACCAGATGGATGTCCCCGGAAGATACTGAGGACCAGATGGATGTCTCCGGAAGATACTGAGGACCAGATGGATGTCTCCGGAAGATACTGAGGACCAGATGGATGTCTCCGGAAGATACTGAGGACCAGATGGATGTCTCCGGAAGATACTGAGGACCAGATGGATGTCTCCGGAAGATACTGAGGACCAGATGGATGTCTCCGGAAGATACTGAGGACCAGATGGATGTCTCCGGAAGATACTGAGGACCAGATGGATGTCTCCGGAAGATACTGAGGACCAGATGGATGTCTCCGGTAGATAATAACTGATGACCAGATGGATGTCTCCGGAAGATACTGAGGACCAGATGGATGTCTCCGGTAGATACTGAGGACCAGATGGATGTCTCGGGAAGATACTGAGGACCAGATGGATGTCTCCGGAAGATACTGAGGACCAGATGGATGTCTCCGGAAGATACTGAGGACCAGATGGCCAGAAACTTTTCCAAACCATGCGGTCTGGAAGAGATACAAGCAGAAGCTAATCATCACCACCATCATGGAAAGGAGGTGGAAGAAGTGGATTGGCTACATACTTCGGAGAGACCAACTGAACATAAACAGACATGTCCTGGATTGGAAACAACAAAGCAACAGGCGAAGAGGCAGACCGGTGACAACATGGAGAAGAACTCAAGTTCATCCGTATAGCATGTGTTGAAGTGAAACACAAGATAGAGTCAGCTGGAAGGAAGTAGTTAAAGGCCCAATGATCAGCGGTGGGCGGTGAGGATTAAGTAAGTCATTAAGATTCGTTCAGATGTTTAGTTTAATCTCCATTTGATGTTCATTAAATCGAGGGATGAGAGCGATTATTCTGTCTTTGAGAAATCGTCTCATCCCAGTTCATTGTTAGCCAATGATATATAATACAGGAATGTTCGAAGCCCTATATATGTATACAGCGTAGTGGTTAATTCATAGTGAAGTCTTATTCAATAAATCAGTTTTTTTTGTAATTTAAACAATTCCCATAGCGAGTTTCATATCAGACGTAAAGTGTGTGTCTTAGAGATTTTGGAATCCATACAACGTCGTCCGTACCGTCTTATCTAATGATTTTCTTTAAATTTAATATAGAAAACCTTCTTACAAATTATCTCATATGATTTTACATCTAATGCAACTTATATTCCGTATCCGTTGTAGCGCAGAAAATGCACGTACGGTATTAGTAACTACGGTATGTATATAGTATAAGTTCTTTCCCAATACATCCAGGGTACAAAAATACACGTACATGTATGTTATATTCGTGAATTCATTAATTTTATTTTTTTGTAAACTCGATTTTTTCTTTTGGACGCGGTATAGAAACACTTTAATGATTTCAGACTCCGTTTATCAACTTTATAGCCAAGTAATTCTCTCGGTAAATGATTAGAAACATCAAGATAGAAACATTATGTCATTCATTTAATTAAAGACAATACTAATAGACAGGAAAATAGAGAATTTATTGAATACAATTTAATGACTGATTTAAAGAAAACACAGATATAAATGAGACCTGCTTATACTGTCAAATCTGTGAACAAAGGCCACCCCTGCTTACACTGTCAAATCTCTGAACAAAGGCCACCCCTGCTTACACTGTCAAATCTCTGAACAAAGGCCACCCCTGCTTACACTGTCAAATCTCTGAACAAAGGCCACCCCTGCTTACACTGTCAAATCTCTGAACAAAGGCCACCCCTGGGAAGGAAGTAATGTGGACATTATTGTAAGATGGCTTTTATTCGGAGGTCATTTTGTTCTAAATAATCAATGATGGTTAATAAGCTAATGACCTTTGTTCACAGGGTGCCCTTTATTTAGAGGTGTTCGCTAACACAAGTTTGACTGTATATAGTTATAGTTATCTTAATCGTGTTACAATTTTGTTGGGACCATGGTAAACCTTCTATAAGAAGATGTTGTAATTAGTATGGTGGCTGATTTATGCCATGTCGTATTTTCGCTTTTTCGCCACAACAAAGCGAAAATGCGAAAAAGCGAAAATACGACAAAGTCAACTTTGTCGTATCTTTGCATTGTTGCATTTTCGCATTGTCGTGGCGAAAAAGCGAAAATACGACAGACGTGTCGTGTTTTCGCCTAACATCTGTCGTATCTTTGCTTTTTCGTGGCGAAAATGCAACAATGCGAAAACACGACAAATTCGACTTTTTCGCATTGTTACATTTTCGCATTGTTGCATTTTCGCATCTTTGCGTTCCGGTTACGCATGCGCAGGTAGTTTACATAAACCTTATACAAGTTGGTGCGCATGCGCTTGTACAACCGGAACGCGAAAATGCAACAATGCAAAGATACGACAAAGTTGACTTTGTCGTATTTTCGCTTTTTCGCATTTTCGCTTTGTTGTGGCGAAAAAGCGAAAATACGACATGGCATAAATCAGCCACCATAAATTAGCCTACTGAATGAAACAAAAACAACCCAAAGAGGACAAAGAGAGAGAGAGAGATAGTCATTAAGTTAAACAAAAGAGACACACATGACACACTGGTACATTGACTGCACACACATGACACACTCATACATTGACTGCACACACATGACACACTGGTACATTGACTGCACATACGTGCGTCTTGTTACTTAACCAGATTTAATGTCTTTTAAAATCACAGAAATCCAGTTTTAGACGGATATATTTATGTTTGTATTGGAGAAATTTACATCATTTAAATATCAAATGCATTACAAACGGAAGTTTCGAAATCAATGAATTTAAGTTTAATATTTAACTGAAACATTAAATCCAGTTTATGGTATGTGCAACCATTTAATGTCTTATATTCGTGAGAAGAACAGGAACATTGCAGGAAGATAATTCACGTACATGTAATTTTAAATTGACGTTATACTAAATCGAGTATAATCTGTTTGACATTGAGGGTACTTCCTATAATTTCCCATTTGTATGTTTATGTCATTGATTACAGAATATAGAAGTAAGTTGTGATGCCTGTGGGTTTATCATGGTACCGTCTATAAATCATCTCTATCAATTACTATAATGACTATTTAGACATTGATGTCACTTCCAGTTGTCTCCATTATGCGGACTACACTGATGTGCTGTAGAGACAATATTTACTATACGCCTCAATTCTTCCAACAAAACCACACAATGAATTAATGATTGCACGAATTACAAAATAGTGCCGGTTTATGGGAGCATGAATTGTGTAAAAGATAGTTTGTATTGTAGTGAACTTAGACTTGGTCTAACAGTAAAGAATGTTTTAACGATTAACGAAGATAAAAAAACGTGAACTGCAGATAGGTATAGTCGATTTAAAGATGCATACTAATGAGGGATTAGTCTCATTTCGATGTTTAGGGGTAACAGGTAAACTCGATAACAGTTAGATAAAGATTTATGAGTTAATGTAAAGATAGCATAATTACGATTGCCTCAATGGCGTAAAGGTTAGTGCTGATGATTTAAGGATTATACATCATTTTAGCCACTGGTTCGAACCTAGTTAATGACATTTTATATTTGTATTTTGCTTTCTCTTGATTATTTTAATTATTTTTTTGTTTTCATTATTATTTCATTATTTTATTATATCATTTCAAAACAATTCAAGCATATAAATTCAACACAAATCATCGCATTCACTCGCCGTGTCTGTCTCCTCGTCGCTAGAAGTGATTGATATCACTAAAGAGTCCATCTCCTTCTCTACTGCAATATCTACCGACCAGTACCTCTTCTCTATTTTTTCCACATGGTGACAACATGACTTCCATTCCTGTTCTGTAATGGAACTGATTGCGTCCTCCGTTAGTTTTTGTACGTCATTGAACTTGAAAGAATTATTACTTCTTGAAACTTTGCCTTTCATGATAGCCCATATCATCTCTATCGGATTTAAGTCAGCATGGTATGGCGGCAGTCTAATACATTCATGGCCGTGTTGACGCAGAACTGAATCCACCCTGTATGATGGAGCTGGCTTGTTCCTTTTGCACATGTCTAACAGGTCGGCTTTAAGCATATCCTGTTGAAATGAGATATTGTGTCGTACAAGCCATGCCTGGATGTCGGCTTTCCTCGTCGACTGCGTTGGACATCTATCCTCTTGAAGGTTATGGTAAGGTGCATTATCCATAACTAACACCGAGTTAGGAGGTAGATTTGGTATCAACTTTTCAGTCAACCATTTAAAGAAATTCTGGAAATTCATCTCCTGATGGTAGTCTCCACTGGAAGACTTCGCCTTAAACGTCAACGCAGCTCCTTGGACGAATCCTTTATCAGATCCTGCATGAACTACTATAAGGCGTTCCCCTTTAGAGAACGGCACATTAACGGATATATCATCAGACTGCCAACATTTGTGAGTCGAGTGTGCACTATGCACAAACGTTTCATCAGTGTAGATGACTGATCGACCTTTTTCGCGATAACTTTTCATCTGACGTAGGTATCTGATTCTTGCCAATACGACGTCCTGCCTTTCCATCAAGATACTTCGATTCGACTTACACGTCTTCCAACGGAAACCTATTTTCTTCAGACTCTCTCTTAAGTGGTGCTCTCCGCCTTGATAGTTAATACTTTCTTGGAGCTGAGACAACATATTCTGTGTGGTTGGCATTAATTTCTGCTCTGTGATGATGCTATGAACAGTGTGTCTGATTACATCCAAATCGAAACTGTCAAGTTCGAGCTTCTTTGGTCCTGGTCGGCCCGGTGTTGCTCTCGTGTCTGGCTCTGATGCGATCCTGTAAACTGACGACGCGGGGATACCAGTGTATTCCACAGCACGTTCAACGGCAGAACAATCTAGAGGTACCTTCAGGTCATCATTGTTCTTCTCTTCTTGGCACACCTGAAAATAAAAAGATGAAAACTTCTTTAACACAATGTTCAATTCAATCTAAGCAAAATGGATGTTTAGTTTTTCCTGAAAAGAAGTCATAAACATTATTATCAACATGGTCATATTTTATCACCTTCAAAACATGTTTTATGATTAATTTCGCATGTTCGCAATATTTGGCATTCTTTTGTAATTTACAATTATTCGACATTGCAAAGGTCTTATCAATGAGTAACTGAAAGAAAATAAGTATACTTACGACAACTTCAGCAAAAAATAGTGGAAATCATGGAAATCAAATTTACCGAGCTTTAAAGACCTCAAAAAGCGCACGCAAACATGTATACACATGTTATAGTACACATTAATTATAAATGTGCATATAAAAAAAGAAATTAATTCTGATTTTTACGTTCTTGAAAGTCGGAAACAAATTGCATTTTCGAATACTATATATAATTTTTTTATTTTGTCAATTGAAAAAAAAACACTACGACTTGGCAGTTTCGAACCCGTGGCCGCTACAAATAAAAAAATTAAACCCTTTACCTCTGAGCCATGGCGCGTTACGATAGTGTTTCTCTTATGTGTTAAAATATAAAGTCATTTAAACTGGTAAATAACCTGATCTACCTCGGATAAATGGAAATGTTTACAACGGTTCTCATTTAACTTTAAATCGACTATATATAAACGGAGAAAATGTAGATGTCAATGACATTAATTGTGTGAAACATAGGCACTGAAGAACGAGCAATGTACATACGATTATCTGTATCACAGATAATCATATCGTGACATGCATCCTGCTATCACTATACTACATACCGCCTGTATACGGTCATGTCTCAGAGTTTGATAACTTCGAGGCTAATCCACTTTATAAACTAGCTATCTGAAAACTGCCGCAAACAAGAACCATTTCGTATCCCACCCGCAATGTTTTCATGATAAGAATCAGTCAATGATTGCCATGTCCCGTTAACAGTACCAGGTTGCAGCATGTGTTCAATGCATCATAAATATTTCATTACAGCTGCAATATTGTTCGTGAATTCCGTTCAGAAATTGAAATACGATCATAGATTTTTTTGCGATGTACAGAACAGGGACATTGGTTGACACATGCATATACATGTACTAACTCTAGCTGTTTCTATAAAAGTTCAACTTGTTTAAATTAATAGAACCACGCCTGCGTCTGATCGGTACCCGCGTCTGATAGGTCAATTATTGGGGGTTTTAATAGTTTATATTAACGTCGTACTCGGAAGGCCGCGGCGGTGGTTCAGTGTTGGTGAGCTGGGCTTATAACCCGATACCCGGGTTCGAATCACGGTCGCTGTAGGTCATGCCCTTCTATAAAATTTGACAAATTGTTAGAAGTTACCGGCTCGCTGTTGAAGGATAACTTAGTACTTGTTAAAACACAGTCCATGAAAACTGACAAGGTTATCCGGCCGCCGTGATAACTGAACAATCCGCGTGAAAAACGTTGTTAAACCTATAACGCAACAAACACAATTCGTAATTAATATATATACTTTGATTTTGAAATTGCAGCGAAACAAAAACTCGAATCGATATACATGTATGTTGAACAAAAAAACAACCAAAAAAGAAATATTTCAGTATGCAGCACAAACTACGTATATAGTTATTAAAACACGTACATACCTATATATGAGAACAATGCAGAAGTATACAGTATAAATATTATATGATTGACTTACCTGGTCCTCTGTCATCGAGCTGGAGGGTGCAGCATATACTGAAACATAAAGAAAATATCATTCTATAAATGACATAATTATAATTTACAGTCAAACCTGCGTAAGCGATCACCTCCGTATAATGGCCACCCTGTGAATGTATAGGCTATTTTTTAAAAATCGGTCATTGATTATTGAGAACAAAATGACCTCCGAATAAGGGTCACCTGTCAATAAAGACCACATTATGTCTTTCTCAGGGTGGCCATTGTTGACAAGTTAAACTGCAGAACTTTGTGTAAATATTTAACATCTACAGACGAACGTTTAAACAAACGTTCCACAGGATCCTTACAGATAGAAGAATTCAGAGTTGTAGATTATTTACGACACTCGCAACATTTCTCAGATCGTCATACAAAAAAGAAGGTTATTCCAGGATATCTAAGACCATAAAACACACGATTTAATTGAATATGAACGTCTCAAAACGATAATTCCGGCTACATCAGATATCAAGTTTTGAACAACGAGGAACCAGCAGTTCTTCACTTCATTGTCTGTCCCCTGTCTTTCTAATCAATATTCATTCAAAGGAAAAATTATACCATCAAGTTAACAGTTAACTTGACATTAACAAGTTGAAATGTTCCCAATCTTCAACATCACCCTATGATTCTCTCACTTATCACTCAGATAACTTTAAATTACAATGTTAACTATCTCTATCAGTGTGTTCGAATGTGCTGCTTTAATGAAGACATGTCTGTGAGATAACACAGCTTATTAGACCAATCAGGCACCTAAACTTTAGAGTGTATCTCAATGGTACAATAAGCACATATAATTTAATCGCCATCATCAGCTTCCCAAGTAAGGAACCACCAAACATATACTCTGCATGTTATAATAGTAAGGTATCCTCATAGTATGTTAATCATACTAGAGAGAATTGTCCGCGGATACCGTTTTGATGATTTCATTTTAAGGATAAATATCAAAGATCACACATATGTTGAGGACAGGTACTGTACGCTAAATATACATTGACAAGTTTATACGATTCCTTTAACTTAAGAACAGCTGTGACACCAGTGGGAATTAAGCCCGTGAGGGTTTGGAATACATGATTATAATCAAAGCACTGAGAGTGCTGTGCAAATTAAGTGTTTTAAAACAAAAGAGCCATATTTTACGAAGGGGACGTTATAAGTTTTGTTAAGTGTAAGTGTTGATTTAAATCGCATGATTTCGTATAATAGATGGAAGAACAATGTATATCTTTATATAACGAGTAATTAATGCAATGATTCTCGTCTCGTAGAAATAAATGAGTTAAAACCAAAGTGAATCTATTTATTTAGACTGACTGATTGCCTGGCTGGCTGACTGACTAAATCAGTACTCTCCCGGCGTTCAAACTGATCGACGTACGCAATGAATTCAAATCCCAAGAAGAAGATAAGTTAATTAACAAAGTATTCCCCTGACGAAATAGAGCTAAGTCTGACATGTAGGACAAAACTTCCATCAATATGTGGAATATAGGAATATATTTATTTTGAAATCAAATCAATCAGCCTTGAGGCCCATGAGGACAGCAGATTAACTACATGTAGTATATAATTATAAAGAACACATAAATAAAATGGCATGTAATGGAAAGATACATTACAATACAATGTAAAACTAACAGCTACAAAATTTGACAAAGCATGTTAAATACAAACATGAAAGCCAAGTTGCCCTGGGATGCACACCTGAGAAACGAGTTATGGCAACATCACTTATGAATCTGATTGAATTTGTACTACAGTAAATAAATCTATTTGATGATATGACAACATGTGACCCCTGGGGCGGGCCAATTTTGACCACAGAGACATAATTTCAGCAACTTTGTTAGATGGTCTCTAGATGGTGCCCAATGCCAAATATCTAAGCTTTCATATAAAAAGATTGCTTTTTATATTTTCCAATATAAATCTATATAAAACTTGTGACCCTTGGGGCGGGGCCAAATGTGACCCCCGGGGATATCATCTTAGCAAATTTGTTAGAAAGTCTATATATGTTGCTGCATGCAATATATTATACTTAAGCTCTAAATCGTGTGCTTTTAGACAAGATGCTTGTGACCCCTGGTGCGAGGCCAATTATGACCCCAGGGACATTATTTCATCAACTTATTTAGAGGGTCTCTAGATATTCCACGAAGCAAACTATCTTAAGCTTATATTATACCATATTTATATAGCCCTTTTTCATGTAATTACACGTTCAAAAGTGCTGTACAATCACGATTACGACATGGTTAAAACAATATGTTATGAATACAAACATGTTAGTCAAAAATGATATGGGTAAAATATATACAACTATGGACAAATTTATAAGTCAACAAATCCACCATTAATTTGTGCAGACAAGTAAGGTACACAATAATTCTAAAATGATTCAAGTCCGGTTGGCTTCGTAAGCTGTTTGGCCAGTCCACACGCGCATTACTCCACCAGCCGGTGTTCACTGTTCACTACGCAACTTCACTAAATGTTTACTAAAGGTACATTTAAATTAGTGTTTCAAGAACAGCGGCAAGATACCATTGCTACGAGAAACCGACTCCAAAGGTATAAAGATACTACCTTTAAAGAGACCCCCCATACTTCAAAGGAATTAAATACTATCTAAGAAGTAAAACCTAATAGCCTGAGTAAGCTTTAGTAAAATAGTGCGTTTTCAGCGCTTTCTTGAATGACGGTAGTGTTTTACTGTCTCTGAGTGCTGTTGACAGTGCATTCCAGAGCTTAGCTGCCGCAGCCGTGAAACATCGATCACCGAACGTGACAGTCCTCATCCTCGGCAGAACTAGAAGAACAGAGTCATATTGAGACCTAAGCTGTCTTTGTGGAGTATATACTTCCAACATACTTCTGATGTAGCCAGGGGACTTCCCATTTAGTGCTTTGAAAACATGAGTCAACACCTTGTACTCCACTCTGTATTGTACGGGTAGCCAGTGAAGATCCTTCAGCACAGGGTGATGTGATTGTAACGTGGTGTCCGTGTGATGAGGCGGCCGGCTGTATTTTGAATATTTTGTAGTTTGTTCAGAATGATTTTTGGGGAACCGCACAGTAACGAATTGCAATAATCCAGTCTTGATGTTACTTACGAATTGATAAGGGACTTTGTTGCATCAACAGTCAAATATTGTCTGATTTGACCTATTTGTCTGATCTGCATGAAACACAACCTTGAAACAGAGTTAACATGTTTATCCATGTCCAAATGAATCCAGCATGGCACCGAGGTTTCTCACCATCGATGATGATCTGATCACAGCGTCATCAACTTTCACAGTTAGATTCTCGGCTGTTCTGGCATTCCGTTTCGGTACAAACAGGATTACCTCTGTTTTGTCAGCATTTAATTTCAGCAAATTTGCTTTCATCCAGTGTAAGATATCCTTCAGACAAGCTTCAATTCGTTGTAGTGTTTCATCACGCGAGACGCAATCTTTTGGTTTGAATGCCATATACAAGTGTGAGTCATCAGCGTAGAAATGATGTTGCAGTTGGTGCTTTCTGCAGATTGCACCCACTGGTTTTGTGTACATGATGTAGTTCTTCGGACCAAGCACAGAACCCTGTGGTACACTATAGTTCATCAGTACTGGTTTTGAAAGTTCACCATCTATACACACAGTCTGGTAGCGGTCACACAGATAGGATTGCATCCACTCTAATGGCTTGCCCGTTATACCGAAATGATTTTCAAGTCTGCGTAGGAGGGTGGTGTGTTCAATGGTGTCAAATGCTGCTGATAAATCAAGGATCTTAGCTTTATTCTGATCTAGAGAACAAAGGATGTCATTTTGCACACGAAGTAGAGCAGTTTCAGTAGAGTGGAATTTTCTGTATGCGGACTGACGTTCTTCGTGGAGATTATGCAGTGTTAAATGCTCTTCTAGTTGAGCATCGACTACCTTCTCAAGAACTTTGGAAATGAAAGGTAAGTTTGACACAGGTCTGTAATTTTTCAGTACATTTTGATCAAGGTCTGCATTCTTTATTAGTGGTCTTATTCTGGAGCTTTTAAAAGCAGTGGGTACATAAGCACTTTTGAGTGATGCATTGAATATTCTTGTTAATATTGGTAATAGTTCATTTAAGCAATCCTTCAACAGCCATATTGGTATTGGATCAAGTTCACATGATTTACTTGGTGATCTATTTATTAGTTTCCGGATTTCATCCTCAGATGTTGGAGAAAATTCTGATAGTTGCTCTTCTCTGAAGGGTGTTTCGAATTCCGCACAGTCGTCATGTTGGTTAGACTGAGTACTGGAGGCTATTTCAGTACGTATTCCTTCAATTTTGTTGATGAAGAAGTCACTGAAATCCTGTGCAAGCATCTTAGCAGGTTTACCAGATGGTAGCACAACTTCCTTTTCTTCACCCATCAGATATTTAGTTATCTTGAATAACCCTTTCTGATCACGACCACAGGACTCTACCTCTTCGTGTAATAGCTTACTTTGGATTGTTTTAACAATTTGTTGACTGCCGAACATTGATTCCTATATATTTCATGATCTATTGTCAATTTAGTCATTCGCCATTTTCGCTCCAATTTTCGTCTCAGATGTTTGGCGTCATGTAGATCTTCAGTGTACCAATGACAGGAGGGTCTAAAAACTATGGTTTTGGATTTGAGGGGAGCATGCTTGTCAATAAGTAATGAAAGTCCATGGGTATACACCTCAACAAGTTCATCCACGTCTGATGTGTGCAGTCCACTTTTCAAAATATATGAGGATTCAATGTCTTTTTTGAATTTATTGATGTCAATCGATTTTAACTTTCTTAAATTCACAGTTCTTCTGATAGGTGCAGGTTTAGCAGCACATGCATTATACACTACTGCAAAATGATCACGTGACGTCTTTCCACTGTTGTCAGGTAGGCCAGGATCGGATATTTCTACATGTGAGACAGACGTGTCGGTGTCTCTTGTAATTACCACATCCAGTGTGTGGCCACCCACGTGAGTTGCCCCAGTAACGTGCTGCCGCATGCCGCAAGATTCAAGTATACTAGTAAACTTTACAGAGTCTGAGTTCAAAAGATTGTCAAGGTGGATGTTCAGATCCCCAACAACTATGGTGTTACTTTCTGTTGTTACAAGTTTGGCCAGAAACGACGGCCACTCATTTTCCAGGAAAGAACTAGTTTTTAGACCGTTTTTAGTGGTTGGTGGTGGTCTATACACAACAGCCAGACACAGAGAATAGTTCCTGATGGCTACAATGCATTCCATGTGTTCAAAAGTGGTGAAAACTTTATCATTGGTGGAAGTTAGAAGCTGAATATCTAGAGCAGTCTTATATACAACTGCAACTCCCCCTCCACGTCCATAGCGAGGGACATGCTTGATTTTGTAACCATTGGGAACAAGTTCAGCAATGCAAGATTTGTCGGAGGGTCCCCCGAGCCATGTTTCAGTTACAGCAACAATATCATAGTCATTAGATGATATGTAATCTGAAAGGGCAAGACTTTTGTTTCTGACTGACCTTGGATTTATACAACACACTTTTATATAAGTTTGGCCTTTGCAAACAGTGAACGATTCACATTTGATCCTCTTCGGATCATGAGGTTGGGAATTATTTTCATTTTTAGGATTGGTTCTAGAAGATAAATTTGGCACTATAGTAGATATTTCTTGGGGAAGTGTTTGAACGTTTTGTAAATTTACACCATCGTTCAGGTCCCATGTGCATTTATACCGACCCCCTCTTGTACCCCTAAACTTCAGTATTTCTAACTGTTTTAATATTGTCAATGTATGGGGATCAGGTTTTATAGGTGATAATTTCCCAATCCCATACAGGTAACCCCTATTGTATTGTATAATCCCTGGTATACAATGGACCATTTTTGCCTGAGGCAAATACACATTAATATTTTCAGGTAAATATTGTACTAAAAAGTAAAATATTTACACAAAAACTCAAAATTTTACAAAATCTACAAACAATTTCAACACAAAAAGTACATGTATACCAAATGAATACTTCCATAAACATTCACAGCAAATTCCACAGCAATCACAGCAGTAATTCTGTCGATTTTAATCCAAAAATAAGAGAGCACGAATGTTGCAGCCTACGCATTACACTCAAGTACCTGCTTTAAGACAAGCTTTAAGACAAGAAGATTTTTCCCCCCTATATAAGTCTATATTAAACATGAGACCTCTGGGGCGGGGCTAATTTCGACCGTACGGACTTTATTTCAGCAACTTTGTCAGAGGGTCTCTAAATAGTGTTCCGTGCCAAATATCTATAAGCTTACAGCATGTGGTTTAAGACAAGAAGATTTGTATAAGTAATGGACACCCAAAGATCATTCCTGTGGAGTGTCTTCAAATTTGAGACAGCGGTTTCAGAGAAGAAGTAATTTGCAGAATTGTGGTTGGCTGGATGGACGGACGGACGGACAAAATAGTATAATGATAACTCACCCTTAGATTCTATCTGGGGAGTTAACGAAGCAGATGAACATTATATAAAAGACCCACCAACAAACTGACCTAGCTGTTTCTAAGAACAGCATGTCCACAAACTTCTTGCAACACACAGTGAATTTCTGCAGCAGGCTTACCTCTTAAATTGCACTTACAATGCCTAAAATATAGTTTGTTAATTTAAATTGTAATATTGTTACTGTATACAAAGTTTCAGATTGATTGCATTCGTATCTAAAAAGTTAGAAGCCATGTGACAGGACTTATTGACTGACCCTCGTATATAAAATATCAAAATTAAAATTAAAATGCCGTTTTGTCGATTCTACACAAATTCTTATACCCGAGTTTAATAAACAAATTACAAAAAGCAACAATAATGCTACAAAACAAATGTAATATTGTATCCATTTTTTCTAAGAAAGCCTTTATAAGTTATTTTTTTGTTGTTGATATTTTCATTTTCACAACATCTTAATTCTAAAACTTGTTTGTATACATGGTCTTTTACAAAATATGGCTACAGACATGTAGTCATAATTGTATTTTTTTTCTTTTTATCGTAAACAAACCCGAAGTCATTCAGTACAATAATAAAATGTTAAACAACCATTTCTCAATGTACCATCTTTGCTTCCATTATTTTATATCAAAGCAACATTTAAACAATCTATCAAACAACAGGGACAACGATTGTGTAAAAACAAGCATCAATTAGCTTAGCCTACTAAAATACAACCAACTATATAAAAAATAACATAGTACTATAAAACGCGGGGGTATATTGTAAGAAAAATACAAAGTACAATTCATAGTAAGCTCGCAATTTCAGATAAAAGAACAAGCCAGTACATAAGAGAGAAAATAATAAAGTTGAGCAATCAGTCTTTGTCAATACAATAACTGTACAAACACAAAGTGTTTGCCTTCTCGGGTAATAAAAGGCATTCTCCGTATTGTCACAAGTTTATGTGTACAAGTAATATAACAGACAGATTTGTAATCCACTTGAAAGCTTCTCAAATAATTGATTACAATGACGGAAATAAACAAGAAATACTTCACAGGAACACGAAACAAAACATGACGTACTGTTTAATCCGGCCGGATAATTAACAAATCTGTTCGTAAAGTAAAACCAAAAGTTGGTCAAAATAAAGTGAGGTACTAGATAAAGTCTGTAGATATAGCATATATTATGTAGATAGCATATATTATGTAGATAGCATATAGTGTGCAGATAGCATATCACATGTAGCGTGTAGATAGCATGTAGTGTGTACATAGCATATAGTGTGTAGATAGCATAAAAAATTATAACATGTAGTGTGTAGATAGCATATAGTGTGTAGATAGCATATAACATATAGTGTGTAGATAGCATATAACATGTAGTGTGTAGATAGCATATAGTGTGTAGATATCATCAAAGTATGTAGTTATCATATAGAGTGTAGATATCATCAAAGTATGTAGCTAGCATATAGTGTGTATATAGCATATAGTGTGTGTATATATCAAGCTAAAACAAGAGGGTCATGATGGCTCTTTACTCGCTCCTTGAGTAAAAATTGCGACTTCTTTCGTATCATTGCAACTTCGTTTGAGTCAACGTTGGAATAGGGAAGCTTTTCAATAACCTAGAAAATCCTCAAGACAGACATTCTGAGTAACTTCCATCAATACTTGATCAAAATGTTGTCTCTACAGTGTTATCAAGGTTTTCTGCGATATGACCTGGTGACCTAATTCGACCTCGGGTGTTCAGTGTTTGAACTTGTCCAAGATATTATTAAGACAAACATTCTAACTAGGTTTGATGAAGATCCGATCAAAACTGTGACCTCTAGAGTGTTAACAAGGTTTTCCTGGGATTTGACCTTGTGTCAAAGATATCATTGTGACAAACATTTTGAAAAGGTTTGATGATGATCCAATCTAAACTGCGACCTCTAGAGTGCTGACACCCTAAAGTGTGTACGACGGAAGCCGGACCTTGACTGATTGATCCTAATAGCTTACCATTCAGCAATTTGTGCTCAGGTGAGCTAAAAACTGAGGAATTGGGTGTACCGTTCCTAATACAAAGTCTACGGTTGGGGGCGGGGGTAATTAAGATAGGTCGACGGTTAAAGAGAAACAAACAGTAGTTTTACGCCTGCAAAATGAATTCACACAGATTTTTGTTTCCAATCACGAGTACAATAGCAGGTATAACAGACTGAGAATACTGTATGGATGACATTCTCCTTAAATACATGCCCGACATTTCAATATATCTCAGTGACACGTGACTGCTAATATTCCCTCTTTCATATCATTAAATGTTGCTTAAAAATCCATTAATTTTATACTCAGAATATTTTATGTTTACACGACATTGTATCAACTCATTAGGTTTATTGCACTTCATAATCTTATAACCATGGAAACCTACTAACATAAATGTGCAGTACTGTAAGTTAGTAAGTACATTAGCACGAGATTAATTAAGAACAAAATCTAAGTTCAGTATTGACCAGAACTATTATCCCCGCTTTCCTGTTATCTGCACTTCTCATGATTATTGTAACACAATAAAATCTATCGATTTCATTCCATTCAAACAATAAAACAAAGATGTTTATAGTTTTCATACAATTAACTAGACGTTGATAGGAATAGTTTATAATCATCACAAATCACCACAGATAAAACGCGACATGATGATATCAACATGATATCAGAAGCAGACAGTGTTACTACATGATATCAGATATCACATAATATTACTTGTGGACATTACTGTGAACGAAGCATAAATAAGTGCGATGATAAAACTCCTGTAAAATTGAAGACATCATAAATAATTAACTAAACAGCTGAGATAAGTCATTAATGCGGCTTCTGAAATTGTAAACCAAATTATGTGTCAACGACACATCTACATCTTCCACCGTTAACTGAAAGAACTGATAATTAACAGACATTTGCTGGCCGTCAAGACTTTGGGTTGTCAATAGCAAATTTTATTATTTATTCAAAAGTAGCATAATACTGACAATAGTACATTGACGTACACTATTGCAAAAGTAACATTTACAATACTGATATTAGTATATTAGTGGCACCATTACAAAACATTTACAATACTGATATTAGTATATTAGTGGCACCATTACAAAACATTTACAATACTGATATTAGTATATTAGTGGCACCATTACAAAACATTTACAATACTGATATTAGTATATTAGTGGCACCATTACAAAACATTTACAATACTGATATTAGTGGCACCATTACAAAACATTTACAATACTGATATTAGTGGCACCATTACAAAACATTTACAATACTGATATTAGTGGCACCATTACAAAACATTTACAATACTGATATAAGTATATTAGTGACACATTACAAAAAATTTACAATACTGATATTAGTATATTAGTGGCACCATTACAAAACATTTACAATACTGATATTAGTGGCACCATTACAAAACATTTGCAATACTGATATTAGTGGCACCATTACAAAACATTTACAATACTGATATTAGTGGCACCATTACAAAACATTTACAATACTGATATTAGTATATTAGTGGCACCATTACAAAACATTTACAATACTGATATTAGTGGCACCATTACAAAACATTTACAATACTGATATTAGTATATTAGTGGCACCATTACAAAACATTTACAATACTGATATTAGTATATTAGTGGCACCATTACAAAACATTTACAATTCTCCCAGTCATAGCTTTTTTAGGCTATAGGACAGTTTAGTGTAAAACTTTTGAAAAAGCTTGAAAGCGATTTGCGTAGTCCTGAAATAAAATGGAGAGATGGGGTTAAGGAGAAATCAAGAAGGGGACAGTTAACGGGGGTGCTTTAATGTCCCAGATTGATATAGGCGGAAAGTACGCACACATTACAACAAATGGGTAGATTGTCTATGAGATATTATATAACATTTTTGGCTTGTGTCAAATACTAGCAACAATCTGAGTGTTACAAACGGTAACCAGTTAAGTTGTTAGTAATTCTTTCGAAGGGCGAAAGGATCCAGCTTAATATAAGTAAAAGTTGGACTCAATTTTCATTTTTTCGCCATTTTCTTTAGTTTTGTTTTGTAAAGCACAATTGGAATGCTAGCAATAAGTACACCCAAGGCACGCACTACCCATATCAACCTATGTAACATCAAGCATCGGATGCTGGGGAAGGAACTACTTCAATCTGAACAACGGTGAAAACACGATGTGACCTCATGCAACTCAAATTCAATATAAACCTTGACATATACATGTAAATGAAAGATCTAATGAAAATGTTCAATTTTAAAATTTGTAACAGTTTTTAAACAGACCGTTTGTGTTTGGTCTCAGAATAAATGTTTGGAATGAACGAAATAAAACGGCTATATTGTTCCCGACATTTCACCGTCGCGTATGAATTAAAATTCAAAATTGGATAGTGGTGCGTCTTGTTAGTGTTAGCTTGATGACGCAGGCGCTTCTGGATCTTTTTTTTTTTCGCAAAACTTTACGCAAATCAACTAAACGAATCAAATTGTCATATGGAACGAACATTTGTACACTTTAGTACAAGAAAAGAAAAGTTTCACATGATTGTACAATATACGATCATACTTACGATAACACTCAAACACACATATATAAAAAATATAACTTCAAAATCATGCTGGAGATAAAAAAAAACGCTGGTCTTGCAATTGCACGGTGTTTTCACCATGAAATGATGCAGTGAAATGTATCGCAAGTACATGTAAATGAATAATTTGAATTCGTTAACCAATTCCTTCGACGTTGATATAATTTGTATTAACGAGCGGTCAGGACTCACAAACTATATATATTTTCATGTTGACATTCACGGCTAGATCGGATCCTTATACAATGCAATTCTGACAAATCGTGGAACACCGATAATGTTTTGATGTTCTGTACAAAACACATATACGTCGTGAGTTTTATACACTTAATAAATGATTGCCTTGGTTTCAAAAGAAAATTACATAAAAATCTACAACGTATGTAGTACCTGTATAGCGTACAATCATGTATACAATGTGATTATCAGTTGACAGTATTTATACAGCAGTTGTTCAAACCCACTGATTTCAATTGCTTGGATACACAAATTTGTTGAAATTTACTTTATTTTAATTTCCTGAGAATAGATTCCAGAATATTAGGGTATAAAGTTCTGGTCTCCTGTCTTTTGTTTACGTTATAATACGAAAGTAAATTTAATAAATTATTTTCTAATTTCATAAAATCATGTATAATGATTGATGGTTTATAAAAATATATATAAAAATATTAATCTTACCATGGCAGAACATCAGAAAAGTGAGAAATTCAACAAAAATCCACTTCATTGTAAACAATTCTGTAATTTCCAGGGATTATTTACGCCAGAAATCAATGTTGATTTTATCTCAAGTATTAGAACCACGCGCCTTTTAGCGCCTTTAATTCCACGTGCAATACAGTGTCGTCTGGAAGCGATTGGTTTTCGATTCCACAATATAGCTACGGCGTTGTTACCGAGAAACACTCTTTTAAATCAAGCCGCTGGTCACGTGGACTGAGTATTTATTGGCCTGATAAAATATTGCGTCGTATTACGCTAATTACGAATCTAAAATCAATATTTCATAATTAATGTGGCAGAGATTTTGACATTTTTTGCGTTATGAAGTTTCTGACAATGTTTGTGAACTGTCGTTTTACTGATATTTAATCGATTTACCAACATCGCTGATAAAATATTCATACACTTTTATCTTTATACACCAAGCATTTAAAAAAAACACGAAAAAACGAAGAAGAGCGCGTGTGCTTGAAAACTCAGTGTTCCGGCTTCGAGGGTCTGTAGAATGAAATTCAATGATTTAATAGAACGATTCAAGCATGAGCGGACGTTATTCACGCGTTCATACACATAAAATGTTATAGGGCCCGAATCCTTTAAAACCGTAAATAATAGATAGAACTCAGTCTTGTTTTAGATCTGGTAAACAATTTATAAGAGATGGGAGAGTCACATCCAACACTTAGTGTGCATTTTAGAACTTGGAACACTTTCATATAACCGTCTGTCCCATTAATAGCGACATGTCTTTGCAACACGCAGTAGTTATTAGCTTTAAGCAATAAACTGTCGTTGATAACAACCATGTGTATTATACAGATATAACAGAACTGCATGAAAGCGAGTGTAACACGCGCTGAATTCATCAATACAAAGTAAAGTAGAAAACTTCTTGTTCTGTTTAATGTTTCAGTTTTAGGAACAAATATTTCAGCAAGCAGAAAATCACTTTTCAATGTTCAGAAAACATGCAGGATTAAAAAGTATTTTTCTTTGAATACTTCTAGAAACATAATCACAGAACTGCGTTTGTCACGTGTAGCATCTGAATTTCCGAAATTTCATAAATACGAAGCTTTTGCGTTAGGTCTTTTTAACGAAGTACGTGGGTTGATAAAATAACGCAGATAATATCTAAGTTGGTTAATGAATTACGGTCTCCATACTAGAAACCTAATTATGGTAGATCCGGCCCAACATTCCAAATCATTTCGTAGTCTGCAGTAAGTGTTCAAAGACTGGTGTACCTTAGTTATACCAGATATGTTATGGTTTAAACTACCTGAATATACATGTACATAAGTCAGAATAAAAATGTTGGAAGTGCTGCTGTGTCTAGCTTAAAAGTCGAAGTGTAAATTTTGTACCACAGATAAATACCTGACCGTTCTGAAGATTGCTGTGGTACAAAATACTTCTATACTCTAGTATAACAATGACTTTACCCCAATGGTAATAAAGAAGTAAGTACTCAGTATTGCTAGCTGCAGCCAACTAAGGTTCGACTCAGTCAATGGAGTCTGAAACCAAAGAATTATACAGTCTGTACTTAAGGTATTTGCAACTCCGTGCCTTTTCTTCTTCAGATTGTGGCTGAAAATCATCAAGTTAAGTTAAGTTAAGACTCAATCTAAGTGAATTTGTTGCCAAAAGTGTTGTACTCCGTGTGTGTATTTCTCACGCTGGTCAATTAAACAAATTCAGTCAAAGTGAAGACATTGCCATATCGAGGATATAATTATCATTAAAACTATAGCAGCAGACAGTCATGGATAGACACAGTGTATGCCTATTGCACGTCTTACTGGTGTTCAAACATAATTTTATAACATTTGATTCCTAATGGCTGTGTGACGATGTTGGTACGATCATTCTCGCACGTGTTGAATCACAGGCTAACATTACAGGTGCGTTTTCATTGATTATTAAATGTAATCTGGTGACGACACAGCCTCGTGGACAAGTAGTTTCGAAGTTAAATAAATTGTTTCTTAATTCATCTAGGTGATCCTCCATTCAGACAACACACAAAGGTATATCTTTACTTTTATTTCAAGTTTTTTCAACCCATTGACAGTCTGTAGTCATAATAAGGTGTCTTCAATTTGCAGTATATCTTATGTTTTTTTTAATTTCGTATTTAAATTGCATCACATGTAAATTGTATATTTACTTGTATAACTTTCTGGTTACATGCTCATTAAAAATATGGTAGACAGGAGATTTTGTTTATTACTGTTCTTGAAAGAATGTGGGAAGGTAAAAAAGTGCACATACTGTTCCCTGGGCCTAGAAATTAAAGTCTAGGGTCCCGGGAGAATTAGGTTAGGTCAGGTAAAGAGAAACAAACAATAACTTTCATACTTTATTACAGAACTTAGTATGGTAAGGTGTCTCTGGTATTGACAATGTTGGTACATAATAAGTACATGTAGTACATAAGCACCAAGTTTTACGACACATTATACAGGTAATGGTTGTTTTTATAGTTTGTGTACAAAGGGTACCCTAGTAATTAACACATGCTAATAATTTATTATGTGATGGTACATTTTTTTATGTCATGTGATGGTAAATTGCTTATAACATTCAATGGTATATTTTGGTATACATGACCATTTTGTTACATTTTGTAAAGTACATGTAATATCATTTTCATTGATATATTTATACAAGGGTAACTATTGGGTAAACAGTATTACTTTCAGTAAATAATACCATCTTTGTTGACAGCTTGATTTCCAATTAAAACTCAGTTCCCTATGTAATATAATAAAGTCATATTGCTAAAAGTCACTTCCAGATAAATAATGTCACCTTTTGCTTAACTGGGAAATTTTTAAGTTAATAAAACAGAACAAAGTTTTCTCTGTACAGCTGGCAATAGCTCTTGTCTCTGAAATCAATAAATAATTCCAACATTAAGTAATTATAATAATAAGACTATTGTCTCCTTGTAAACTATAAAATCAAATGTCACAATAATAAACACAAACATATTGAAGTAACATAAATAAATACATATAACAATATATACATTACTAAAATAATATAGTTCAATGAAAAATGACATTTCATGTCAGATGACTATTTAAATCTAAAATTTTACAGAATTCCATTATATTTGACATTTTATAAACAGACGGAAAATTCACTCACAAAAGTAATTATTATACATCACAAATTCATTTTCAATGATATTTTTTAAATCTGCGGGTCAGCAAGTTTGAATAATTCACTGAAGTTGAATGTTGTACTAACAGTCAAGGTCATGTAGTAATTTTTCAGCTTAAATAGTGGAGGAAGAAGCAAGGTGAACACCTGGATAGAACCACCCACCTTACAGAAGCTAGATAGAACCACCCACCTTACAGAAGCTAGATAGACCCACCCACCTTACAGAAGCTAGATAGAACCACCCACCTTACAGAATCTAGATAGAACCACCCACCTTACAGAAGCTAGATAGAACCACCCACCTTACAGAAGTTAGATAGAACCACCCATCTTACAGAAGCTAGATAGAACCACCCACCTTACAGAAGTTAGATAGAACCACCCACCTTACAGAATCTAGATAGAACCACCCACCTTACAGAAGCTAGATAGAACCACCCACCTTACAGAAGCTAGATAGAACCACCCACCTTACAGAAGCTAGATAGAACCACCCACCTTACAGAAGCTAGATAGAACCACCCACCTTACAGAATCTATATAGAACCATCCACCTTACAGAATCTAGATAGAACCACCCACCTTACAGAAGCTAGATAGAACCACCCACCTTACATAAGCTAGATAGAACCACCCACCTTACAGAAGCTAGATAGAACCACCCACCTTACAGAAGCTAGATAGAACCACCCACCTTACAGAAGCTAGATAGAACCATCCACCTTACAGAATCTAGATAGAACCACCCACCTTACAGAAGCTAGATAGAACCACCCACCTTACATAAGCTAGATAGAACCACCCACCTTACAGAAGCTAGATAGAACCACCCACCTTACAGAAGCTAGATAGAACCACCCACCTTACAGAAGCTAGATAGAACCACCCACCTCACAGAAGCTAGATAGAACCACCCACCTTACAGAATCTAGATAGAACCACCCACCTTACAGAAGCTAGATAGAACCACCCACCTTACAGAAGCTAGATAGAACCACCCACCTTACAGAAGCTAGATAGAACCACACACCTTACAGAAGCTAGATAAAACCACCCACCTTACAGAAGCTAGATAGAACCACCCACCTTACAGAATCTAGATAGAACCATCCACCTTACAAAATCTATATAGAACCACCCACCTTACAGAAGCTAGATAGAACCACCCACCTTACAGAAGCTAGATAGAACCACCCACCTTACAGAAGCTAGATAGAACCACCCACCTTACAGAAGCTAGATAGAACAACCCACCTTACAGAAGCTAGATAGAACCACCCACCTTACAGAAGCTAGATAGAACCATCCACCTTACAGAAGCTAGTTAGAACCACCCACCTTACTGAATCTAGATAGAACCACCCACCTTACAGAAGCTAGATAGAACCACCCACCTTACAGAAGCTAGATAGAACCACCCACCTTACAGAAGCTAGATAGAACCACCCACCTTACAGAAGCTAGCAAGACAGTTAATTTTTTCACATGAGAAATTATGTCCTAGGTGGGATTTGAACACAGAACAGAGAGGGGTTGTCCGGGGTTGCCACAACTAGTCAGAGAGATCATAACCACTGGACCTAAGAAGCCTCTTCTGACAAGTTTAATTGTAGCCTGCTAATGTCATGTACACAACAAAAACTGTGGTATAACTAAACCCTTTTTATAGTTTCTATAAAAAAATAGTGTTAAAGTGACAGAATAGTGAAATCTTGTGAAATTACAAGTTGAAGGCTATGACTCAATTTATTTATTTCATCGGATTTTCAACATTATTCAAGTGATATCGTAGCAGGCAGTTTTCAACTTCCCTGGACTTCATCTAGGCCATAACCAGTACTAATCACATTCTATCTGCAAGCTTCTACCAAGCTACCCCACATACATTCAGAGGTGGAGGACAATTTAACATAGAATGTAATATCTTCAGTCAAATTTGTCACGGACAGTGTGAGCCTTGCCCAGGATTCGAACTCATTACCTCTTGATCAGTAGACCAACACTCTAACCACTGAACTAACTTGAGCTACCATAAGACATGATAACTAACAGAATAAATAGTTCTACAAACATTTGAGAAGATGAACTGTGGGATTTACAGCATTCTATTTACAGCGATTCTATCATTCTTTTTCTCTAACATATATTACATATCACAGAGACTATATACTTACTGTCTCGCACACATGTTTTTATATTAACAAACATGTCAACTACAGCTGTTTCCAGGGATTAGCCAAACAATGGATATTCCTAGACAATTGGCATTTACCCAGATAGGCGTACAAATAAAATGTTTGTTACTGGTTACATACTAATTAATACGTAGGGATGATTTTATACTTTTTTATTGTTTTTGAAAGCAAGCAGGATGGTAAATAAAAGTACTGAAAGTACTCATGGAAACTGAACTTGCTGCAACATGAAACAGGAACTAATTTAACAATTGCATGGTGGATAAAGATAAGCTTAGTACTTGTTCACATAAAAATGCATGCGCGCTGAGCGAGTGACGGCTTCAAAGTGACAAGGGGGATGTACTGTTCCTGACCTTATAAAAAGTCTAGGGCCATGGAAAAATTAGGGTAGGTCAAGTAACCAGACACAAAACTGTTTTTAATGCCTTGCAGTATGTAAGGACAAAACATTGTCATTGATGATATACCCATAAAGAATCATTAACAATATGTACAGATAATAACTAGGACTGAGATTAGTCCAGTAACAAGTAATCATAAAACTGACAATATTTTATCACAGGTTGTAATAATTATGACCTAACTAACATCTAACTATCAATAATTTTACCATTTACCTGAATTATTTTCAACAAATACTGCCTTGCTATTACATCTCCCGTTGTCATGGTAACAATATCACAGAACAACAAAAATGAACAAATATTCCCTAATATGGCGTTGTCACAGCAAATATTTATTGTAGAGTCTGAAAGAATAAAACATGTAGCTTCAAATTATCAAACAATATAAATCATGAATTTCATTTGAGATAAATACTTTCTATTTTTTGTAGAACATTGTCTGGGTTACATTTCAGACATTAGTCCAAGAAAACAATAAGATTATAATGTACATAAATAAGTCTATAAGATTTGTTTTACTGAATGTAAGTCTACTTTATTATGTGATAATAGTAGAGATGATTTTTCTTCATATTTCATGAAAAAGGTCTATCATATTAGTATATAATGATACCTCTTCTTCATAGTAACTATTATAGTTCTTTTATAGTTCTACATATACAAGTATACATACATGAACTTATAAGAATTATATAGAATTCACATTTCCGAAATCTTTATTGATTCATTAAAAATGGTGTCACTTTAAGCATTCACCTGCCACCTAATAAACTTTTGTCAAGCACTAAATAATGATTGCTAAATTAAAAACTCTTGTATCACACAAAAACATCTAGGGCAGCCAACAATATTTACTATTACCCCCAAAAACTATGACCCACTGAAAACTGGATTCCTTGTAAACGGGAATTCCCTTAAAATCGGAGTATTTTTCATGTCCCATTTTCCTCGAATTTTTCAAATATTCTCTGAAAACCAGAATTCTCAGAAAAACAGACCATTGGTCAAGTCCGGAAAGGATCCGGTTTTCAGGGTTTTAACTGTACAACATAATTACCTGTAACCATGGTATCAAGTACTGACATCAAGTATTTCATATCATCCAATAAATGATCAGTTAACTTGTCAACATTCCTCCTAAATTGTGAACAATATTCTTCCTCCTGATGTTGTTTCAACATGCGCTGAAATTCCCAAGTGAAAATACTTTATTAAAGTCATAAAATTGATTAGAAGAAATGACATCTGGAACATGTGTATTAAAACAGATGCCAGAACTCTGGTGGGAGTCATAAAGATGCTAATGTTCTGACACGAACAGTTCTAGACACATAATATTATACAGATCTAGACACATAATATTATACAGTTCTAGACACAAAATATAAACAGTTCTAGACACATAATATAAAACAGTTCTAGACACATAATGTTATACAGTTCTAGACACATAATATTATACAGTTCTATACACATAATGTTAAACAGTTCTAGACACATAATATAAACAGTTCTAGACACATAATATAAAACAGTTCTATACACATAATGTTATACAGTTCTAGACACATAATATTATACAGTTCTAGACACATAATATAAAACAGATCTAGACACATAATATAAACAGTTCTAGACACATAATATAAACAGTTCAATACACCTAACATTATACAGTTCTAGACACATAATATTATACAGATCTAGACACATAATATAAAACAGATCTAGACACATAATATAAACAGTTCAATACACCTAACATTATACAGTTCTAGACACATAATATTATACAGATCTAGACACATAATATTATACAGATCTAGACACATAATATAAAACAGTTCTAGACACATAATATAAACAGTTCAATACACCTAACATTATACAGTTCTAGACACATAATATTATACAGATCTAGACACATAATATAAAACAGATCTAGACACATAATATAAACAGTTCTAGACACATAATATAAAACAGTTCAATACACCTAACATTATACAGTTCTAGACACATAATATAAAACAGTTCTAGACACATAATATTATACAGTTCTAGACGCATAATATTATACAGTTCTAGACACATAATATTATAAAGTTCTAGACACATAATATTATACAGTTCTAGACACATAATATTATAAAGTTCTAGACACATAATATTATACAGTTCTAGACGCATAATATAAAACAGTTCTATACACATAATATTATACAGTTCTACACACATAATATAAAACAGTTCTAGACACATAATATTATAAAGTTCTAGACACATAATATTATACTGTTCTAGACGCATAATATTATACAGTTCTAGACGCATAATATAAAACAGTTCTATACACATGATATTATACAGTTCTAGACACATAATATAAAACAGTTCTAGACACATAATATAAAACAGATATAGACACATAATATAAACACTTCTAGACACATAATATTAACCAGATCTAGACACATAATATAAAACAGTTCTAGACACATTTTTCTCACTAACTGGATAGAAAAATCCGTAAAAGTTACTAAAAATACCGTTGCTGGAAAACCTAATCTCATATGGGGTTATCTACAACGGGAGCAACGTTGGAGCATCCGCATGTGATTTACTAAGAGAATCATGTAAAACGTCATTAAATGACGTCATTTTGTTCAACGGCGCTCGATGTCATTTCCCACAAAATCGTGTAAATTTATTGAAAATTTATATGAAAAGTTACATCGTCGAAAATAATGCCGATCAAGCAGTGAGAAAATAAATCTACCATTACTAATGAGTTGTAGATAAGGAAATCTCGCCTTCAGCTCAAGATAAATACAAAGAACTCGGCAAAGCTTCGTTCTTTGTACTTATCTCTAAGCCTCGTGTGAGATTGCCTTATCCACAACCCAACACAATGGTAGATTTACTATATCTACATGAAGTGACCAACCTACCAAAATGTTATAATAGAACATTCAATTCATCAATATGCCTGATCAATTACCATGCCTAGTGTAATTAAAATTGAAGCAGTATTACATAGAACACTATGACACCTAATGTTACATAATTTTTCTGACATTTTCGATAATATTCAGCCTTCATTTGAAACAAATATTTTTCATTCATTCTTTTAGTATTTACAGTATTCAACAAAAAATATTTTTTCCCTGAAACAGTTTTTGTCTTTATTAATGTGCCAGTCTGTAGAAATCTTGATTACTGTTGTTAAAACAAGATCAGAAAGTCTGGACTTGATGCTTGATGTTACAGTCACACCTGTGAACAAAGGCCACCCTTAAGAAAGACATAGTGTGATCTTTATTGACAGGTGGACTTTATTTGAAGGTTATTTTGTTCTAAATAAATAACGCAGGATTTAAAAGAATGGCCTTTATTCAAAGGGTAATAGCAGACAGATCATGAGCGCTGTGAGCGGTGTCAACAATCTTCTATTCACCACTCAGTGAAATCTATCCAACTATCCACAGAAGTTTCATGTTGCTACCTCTTATAGTTTCTGAGTTATGAGCTACATTAAAGTTGTTGCACAGACGCAGATGCTGATGCTGCAGTAATCAGAATAGATTGACTTTTTCTCTTTGAAAACAGACGAGCTAAAAATAGTCCACTCAATATAAACTTACCTTCAAACAAGAATGGACGTTGAAGATATTGTAGATTTTTTCAGCAAAGAAACTATTATCTTCCTGATCAAATAGTTGTTGATACTGTGAGGAGACACGTGCAGTAAACAATGTCTGTAAACTAGGGACAGACAACTGTGTCAGTAAAAACTTCAAACATTCATCTGATATGGTGAAATTGTCCGATAAGTATCGAAGAAATAACTGAAAGTGTATAATTGCATTCCCTTAATACAGCTGATACTCTTGTTGATGAATTGTCTTCCATGTCAAACAAGACACAGACACATTCTTTACAAGAAAGAAAGACAGACTTGTAGATATTATGTGCAAAACAGTAAATCTCAAAGTCTTGTCATAGCAATAGACTATTAGAAGTAGAAAATGAACAATTATCTATTAAGATTATCTATTAAATTGAGCATAAATATAAAACCAGATAAAGGAGCACATTTGATCATGCAATAAAAGTATAAATCGAACAATGTAACCAAACATACATACCTCATAGCAAACATTACTGTGAAAACTTGAAAACTGAAAAAATGTCAGAAATTAAAAAAATTTTTTTTAATGGCATTACATGTCAGAAATATCATTAACAAGATCTGTTTTTGAAATACAATGCCCACTCCAGGTGACCTTGACCTTTGGCCTACTGGCCTTAAAATGCACAGGTCATGTAGAGGTTGTCATGAGGAACCAACATAAGAAGTTTGATGACTGCCAGTGGAAGTGTTTCAATTTTATAGGCAAGGTTCAAGTTTGGTACAAACAGTAACTAAAGATCCTACTAACCATCAATTTACCAATGTATGACTTATTTGCAATTCTGGTTCATATGGTCAGAAAACAATTACAGTAGTAATCTTACAAAAATGATCAATGTCTTTAACAGATATGTATATTTACCTGTAGAGGTTTCTGTTCCCACTGTAGACTAGATATAAATGTACATGTATTATATCTTATATCTGTATCATCATCTTGTATTAATCTCAGACATGTATCTAAAACACTGAAAATATATACACATGCTTATAGTATACATGTATATTCTCTACAAAAAATAATGACTGTGGCAAATTCATTTATTAATACATAATGTACCTATAATAAACTTAAACTAATGAGATTGTAATAAACATTATAATACTTAATGAAACAAATAACGGAGGAAATGTTGAGACAGCATTTAGTTTCTATAAACCTACTAGTCCCCAAAGACAAATACATGCTTTCTTTTAACATCCAAAAATTACAGGGACAGTAGGTAGGCATCTTACTAGTTACTGTCACTGTAACCATGTTTTTTACTCTTTGTTATTGGTCAGATAAAGTTTGTGTTGAAGGTCATTGTGAACTTACCTTTCAACCTAATGACCTCAAAATCTCTAGGGGTCATCTGTGTGACATTGTGATGACCAACCTCCCTGACAAGGCTAATGAACCATCGGTTGTTTAGCTTTTAGTTGGACAAGGTTTTTTGGTGACAGCTTCTGTGACCTTTGACCTACTGATCTCAAATGTCGGTATGGGTGATCTACATAGGTCAGAGGTTCGTAGGCCAAATATCTAATTATGAACGGACAGACTACCCAACATTTGCAAAGCAATATACACCCATTATTTCAAAGGGGACAAAATCATAGGTCTCATACCAGTTTTAATGAAGATATTTGGACAGAAAGAAAACATACAAACCTTATAAGCCACTCAGACTGGGTGTTACAAGAAGCCAACTTCAACAAAAAACCACCAACAATATGTAAACATCTTACAGCAATAAGTCTTTGATTCTCATTCACAGACTGACTAAATGTATTCATACATTCACAAAATATTCTGTAACAGAAAATACAGAATGTGTAAGAAATAATTAAGATGCCTTAATTATAATAACATACAAAAAAACTTGTTTGCGGGGGAATAAAAATATGTTTCTGAAAAATATGCCCCACCAAATCTCTTCAGGCATAGCAAGGCACCATAACATATGCCTATCTAAGTGTGCCCTTGACCTTTGAGTGAAGGATTGGTACCTTGCATGTGATACATTGTTTTAATATATGGTGGACATGCTCCATGCTAGTTTTTGATAAAACAGTGTCTCTCTGTTTAGGGTGTACCAAGCATTAGCACATAATTATAAGGTCATATAGTGCCAAAAAACAAATATGGTGTCAAATAAATCAAGTGTATTGTATTTATTAATTCTGTAGAAGGCTTACCTTATATCATGTTCATTGGATAACAACTTTGCTTCAATAAGAATAGCTTCAGCAGGTAACACTGAGATCTGTGTGTACTCTGAACACTTCAAGGTTTGTCTACTGTCACCTGTGTACCAGGTATATAACTCATGTAAACTCTTCTCATCCATAGATGACTGGATCAGATACAACTGAGATACCAGGGATAGAATATTACATAGCAGTCTTTGGTTTAACTCTGAACATAAACACTGACACAATACAACCTGTAATATAAGATAAATCAAGTCTCAGGATCTTCATATAAACACTGACACAATACAACCTGTAATATAAGATAAATCAAGTCTCAGGATCTTCATATAAACACTGACACAATACAACCTGTAATATAAGATAAATCAAGTCTCAGGATCTTCATATAAACACTGACACAATACAACCTGTAATATAAGATAAATCAAGTCTCAGGATCTTCATATAAACACTGACACAATACAACCTGTAATATAAGATAAATCAAGTCTCAGGATCTTCATATAAACACTGACACAATACAACCTGTAATATAAGATAAATGAAGTCTCAGAATCTTCATATAAACACTGACACAATACAACCTGTAATATAAGATAAATCAAGTCTCAGGATCTTCATATAAACACTGACACAATACAACCTGTAATATAAGATAAATGAAGTCTCAGAATCTTCATATAAACACTGACACAATACAACCTGTAATATAAGATAAATCAAGTCTCAGGATCTTCATATAAACACTGACACAATACAACCTGTAATATAAGATAAATCAAGTCTCAGGATCTTCATATAAACACTGACACAATACAACCTGTAATATAAGATAAATGAAGTCTCAGAATCTTCATATAAACACTGACACAATACAACCTGTAATATAAGATAAATCAAGTCTCAGGATCTTCATATAAACACTGACACAATACAACCTGTAATATAAGATAAATCAAGTCTCAGGATCTTCATATAAACACTGACACAATACAACCTGTAATATAAGATAAATCAAGTCTCAGGATCTTCATATAAACACAGTGTACTGTGACTCCAATAGTCAGACATATCAAAAGTAGGAATGAATGCCCCGGCTGAAAGCTAAGTCAACAAGGGGCCTCATCTGAAAATGTTTGGATTTTGAACGGAATAACCAATCCATGAAATATTTCTTGAGTTATTGCACATAAAACAAAAGTTGAATGCACAGACAGACGGACAGGGGTAACACTTGCTTTTCCGCCATTCTGAATGGCAGGGGCATAAAACGTTATAGTCAAGTTTAGAAAACAGAACTTGCTGATTTTATAGATTAGTATCGAATTTTATATCTTACTGCATTTTTTTCATTCACCTTGAAGGGAATACCTTATATTTTAAACATATGGAATCAAAGCAGAGATTCTGTGAGAGTGACCCCATCTGTGTAGCTCAGAACACTTATAATTAAAATATAATATAGTATGTAGAATGTTAACAGATTGTCGATGATTCTAAACTAGTATAGAATGATTTATAGTCTACATGAAACCTTCAAACTGCGTAATATGATTAATTCTCAGTCAGTCAAATATCTTAGACCCAAGTCTACAGACTGTAGGATTGAGAAAAATCTACCACACTGAAGTGACAAATCAAGGTTGTGTCAAGGCTAACTGAACGTGAGTAACAATATTTTGTTCAGAAAATTTTACCGTAAGTTTGGTTCCTCCGTGGAAATTACTTCCATACTTTGCTATCATTGATTCTAATTTCTCCAAACAAGATTTTCTCAATTCAACATTGTTTGTGTGGAGTAATTTGTTCACTAATGTAGACAGGCAGAAGTTTTCTCTCATGTACACAGAAAATAATAAGTTCACCAGAGATCCACATCGTACACTGTCACCTACAACCTGACATACAAACAAAACATGGTGAATAGTTATATCTAAAATTGGAAAAATACATTATTCTTAATACTAATAATACAATACAATCTAAATTTGAAATCAGCAACATGAATAGATATACACTTGTCCAAGAATTAACCAACAGAACCAACAATTAATGAATATAAGGTTAAACCTCAACTCATTAATAAGGAAGTAAAGATATATGTATAAATAGTGCTCAGTCAAGAGAGACGTGAGCCAAGTACTTTGAAATCCCATGGAAGTAGCCAGTGAAAGTTTTACTAACAATATTTGATTTTATAAAACACAATGCCCACTCAGGATGACCTTTGACATACAGACCAGAAAAATGCACAGGTCCTATATAAGTTATCGTGTGAATGCTATATACATTTAAAGTTTGATGATTGTAGGCGGAAGCATTTTGATTTTATAGGCCTGTTTAAAGTTTGGTTCAAACAAACAGGCCAAAAACAGTAACTATGCCCCTGATCTACCAATACAGGGGCATACAAAACAACAACCACAAGACAAGAATATCAGTCGTAGACAGGTAGGTCAGAATATCGACGTGGGATTCAATTAATATGATGTAGAAGTGGTACCAACCTGTACTTCAGGGTTCAAACTTTTAAATAACAAATCTTCAACATCGTGATTCCATGTAACATGTTGTCTATCCAGTAATTTATGAAGACTATGTATAAATACAGATGACACAATACCATTGTTTACACACAGTAACCAATCTTCTTGTAATAAAAGATTCCACACATGAAGTTCATCTTCTTTCCTTCAATAAAACATAAATCTCAATATCTTAACCTTTACATTTCAACAATAAAATCGAGATGAGAATTTTCCCAAGACAAGAAATTAGCAGGAGATGAAAGTTGCTGATTGGAGAAATTAAATTCTTTTACACTTATACAGTGCAATCTCTTCAAATCAACAGCCTCTGGGCATAACAAAATTATGTTGTTGTGGAGAGGTTGTTGCTCTAGAAAGGTTCCATTAATAATTAAATCATACAGTGGAAACAATTATACTGTTGCTGAAGGGAGGTTGTTGCTAAAGAGAAGGCCACTCTGGTGAGGTGAGGTTGCATGTATTTGAAAAACGTTTTCCATCTCATGGTCACCTTGTCCAGTCCACTTGACTGACCATTTTGAAAACACCATATCAATGGTATACTGGTCATCAATTGATAACAAAAAACAGTACATATGATTTACTCATTTAAACTAGTTTAAAACAGATTGAATTTTACAGATGACAATCAGTTGTAATGAATAAGAAATATCTACCTTGTAAGTCTATGGACCATTTGATCAATAAATAGCAGGTATCCATGGAGACTGTTGTATGAAACACATGATGATGATCTCATTGATATCACATGATCAGTTAAACATGATGTCATAGATGACATCACATCATCTACTGTAACCATAGCAACAAGAGCAGCTGCCACTAGATGGCGTAACTGATAAACAGGACTCTGTGTAAATGACCAGCAAAGATTGAAGATTTCTTTCACCTGTCTTAAAGCAGAGTTTTCAAATCAGTTTATAATCAAATAATCACAAGGTTATTATATTAATATCGAAGTTAAATAACTTCATACAGGCTGAATTTTTTAAGCTGAGAGTAAATACCCAACAAACAACATTGTAAATAAACTATTGATGTCTAGACTGAGGTAAATTTTCAAATTGCTATAAAAGAAAAAAATCAGATGACAGTATTAAGGTTTGATAAAAAAACTTCACAGACAGTAGTTATATATTTAGAAGACACAAACAAGATAGTTATTTACAGTAAAGTTCACAGACTGTATAGATTAAATATGGTATTCACCTGTTGACATCTACACTGTTTGTTTCCATAGGTTTCAGACATGATAAGACAGTTAATGTAGGAAATAAACCTGGATGTATATCTGTAATATCCATCACATCTACTGTAGATGACTCTTGTAATATAGTGATCAAGAAGGGAGGTAACTCAGGATAATATGATAATAATTCCTGATATGTGACAGAGTTACACGACATACCATCATTACTTTTCTTCTGACCAAATATTCTAGTGACAAGAGTACCTGAAATATTTATGATTCCTAATTTTATAAAGCATATAAAATAAAGTACAAAGCTAATCTAGTTGTCCAAATACATGTATATAGGAAATATATATACAGCAATAAAATAAGTTTATGAAATATGTAATAAAATTATTTAGTTGGAAGAAGTTACTTGAAAATACTCTCATTGAACATTCAGTGTAGTTGTCTCAGAATTGTTACCATCAGCACATCGTGACATTTTAAAACAATTAAAACATTTTTACAGAAAGAGAAAATATACACACTATACAGTTATATAAACTTCAGGAAATAAACATTGATTATCTACAATATATTACATATATGGCATGATATATGACTACTTGATAGAGCTATGAACAAAGGCTGACTGAGAGAAAGAAACAAAAGGGCCAAGATGGCCCTATATCGCTCACATGACAATCACTGTTCACTCATTAAAATATTGTTTTGAACCAGTGACCTAGTTTTTGACCCCAGGTGACCCATAGTTGAACTTGTCCTTAATATCATAAAGATGAACAATCTGACAAGGTTTGGTGAAGATACAATCAAAATTTGACATCTAAAGTGTTAATAAGGTTTTCCTAAGATTTGACCTCGTGACCTAGTTTTTGACCCTAGGTGACCCATAGTTGAACTTGTCCTTAATATCATAAAGATGAACAATCTGACAAGGTTTGGCGAAGTTCCAACTAGCTTATAAAGATGAACAGACATACTGAAATATCTTGTAGCAGCATTACGAATGGCCCATGATGATGAGGCAAACTGTTGGATAACCAAGATCACAGCTTGGCTGGTATGTCCAATCAGGCTCCCAGAGAGGCTTGCATCACTAAATAAAGCATTCAGGATATTCAGACCATGTACTTGAGGGAGATCAGTCAATCCTAAATCATCATCTAATGGAAGATTGCAAATTTCAAACAGACTGGTCAATGCCTGATTCAGCAACACATTCTACAAAATAGAGAAATACAAATATCAAACAGTTGTTTTTAATACTTAAACAGATACATGTAAGCATACAGTCTTGTTGCAACCATTACTTTTTGTTAAACAAATGATACTTTAACAATTAAATAAAGCAGTCAAGTTCCGTTTACTTACAAATTGTCATACATCAAAGTTCTATCACCAGGTATTTTTCATAAAAAAAACATGCATCTCCAATGGAATGGCATATAATATTACAAAATAGGTCTGAGACTTGACAGAACAATTTTCTGGCTAACGTTAAATAAGGTTTGAAACAAATTATCCACCCATAATTGCAGAACATTTTATATTGCAGTAACTGACCTCCCTATCCTAGATACTAACCTTTTTCATAGACTTTTCACTGACTAGAACTGCTTGTATGACGATTGGTAGACCAGCTGATCTCCTTGTTACAGAACTTGATATTCCTCGATGCTTCAAGTTAGTGAACATCTAAAATAAACATCACATCAACCATTTAAACTTAAGTTTGTAGTCTATGAGTGTGAGTAACTAACAGAGTATTTTACAAACATTATAACTTTTAAAGACAAGAGATAATAGAAGACAGGTATAAATATAACTTAATTACACCTCAAAATATCATAAATTTAGGCAAATATCATGGATAAAAAGCAACAAATTTTTACATCCTGTAATGTGTCACTTACTTATTGTTGTATTACGATACATTATCTAACATAAACAATTAACTTATTGATCTGTAGAATTACTTCATACAAATAATACAGTGATTTTAAGTAATTGTAGTACCAAACTTAGATCTATGCTGATTGTATACCTGATCGAGTGTTTTAGATGGTATAGAGAATATTTCCTCCTGACTACTATGGAACAGAGCAGAACAGAACCGCACATAAGCGCTTCTACAACCTTCTATCACACCCTGAAATCATCAACACAGAAAACTATGTAACATCATACATGCATTCAAACTTGTTAGCGGCCATCTCCGAATACAGGTCACCCAGTGAATAAAGGCCATTCTTTTAAAAAACATCATTGATTATTTAGAACAAAATGACCTCCAAATAAAGGTCACCTGTCAATAAAGGCCACGTTTTGTCTTTCCAAAGGGTGGCCTTTGTTCACAGGTTTGACAGTACCATTTCTACCTACCATATACAATGTACAAATAAACTAAATACACTTTTTTAAAATAAAATAAAGACTGAAGTTTGAGAATTCATAAAATCATTAACTCTGTAGAGAACTCATGACAAATCAGGCTTTACAATACCATGTTATACACTATGCATCTTCAGAATCCAACTTTCTAAATTTAAGTTGTTTTTGTAACAAAGAAAACACAGTCTTTCACCAACACAATTCTAATAACAATGTAGACAAGTTGATGACTTCCAATTTTCAGCCATCCAAGTTGTTTAACACATGTAACAAATGTGACTGAGACATAACAATACAATGAAAGGAAGATGAAAATAGATGAAAAACATTGTAGAGAAACTGATACACTTACCTTATGTCTACACTTAGTGAGTACTGTGAGAAATGTAGAACTTTTATCATGTAGTGTAGACAGAGATAAAGGATGACCAGACATAATACTAACATGTGTCACTTCACCGAGGCTCGTACAACATTCCTGGTCAGATAAACAATCATGACATGAATAAAATAACCCATATAAAACAGCCACAAGGGTTCATCAGCCATCCCTGTACATAAGCTTATCATGATCTAGGTTCATCTAAATTTGTTATGGTATTTATAAATTACAAATGCATATTAGAACTATCTTATTTCATCTTTACACTGAACACAATTTACACATCGTTTATAAACTAATAATTATGACCTGTTCTTAAAATATTTAGTAAGCAAACTGTATACAAGCAATCACAACATTTTCATTTGAAATGAACATCAAATGGAACAGAAAACAAGAGCCCTGCAAGCAGTGTGAATGCAAATCTGTTCACCGCCTCAGTGAGATCTACCTTAACTAGATGAAGTTTCATGTTGCTACCTCTTCTAGTTTCTGAGTTACGAGCTACATTAAGTTTTTGCATGAGGCTGACATGATCACAATAGTTAAGACTTTTTCTTCAAAATCCGACAAGCTAATAAACTGACCTTGATATTATTCCAACACCATGACAACATGTACTGATACTCTGGAGAGATAGATGTACTTGATGAGTATGTTTGATCCTCCTGTAACAAATTCTCTAATGCTATACCTATCTCAGCAAACGATGGACACGCCTCTGTTTGAATAGAAATAAAAGAACTGAAGGAATCTATGATAATAAATGACAATATAACAACAGATATTATATACCTAATGAATAAGCTTACATATTTCTATCATCTATTTAAAAAAAGTTCATGACACAAGAGGTTATTATCTATGTAAGTTACTCAACAGTGAAATATTTGAACTACAAAATTTGGTGAAGATCAATTCTTTTCTATATCAGTTAGATGCTAAGCTGAATTATCTGGACAACTTTTGATGAAGACCATGTATCCATGGATGCCAGAGACCGATTTTGATGAAAACCAGTCAATAAGTTTATGTGATTAAACTGCTTCATGGTCTCAATTTTAGCTCTGGTGTTTGCTAAAAGTGGCCGATGCAATCATTTGAATAAGCTTGACGAAAGAACATACAAAATGTTTGAAGAAATTCTGACCAGTTTCAGAAGAGTGATGTAATTTTGTCAACTAACAGTAAAATCCGTAAGAATCAGTATGTAAGATAGACATAATATTTACCTTGTCCAGCCACACCTAACCTACCATAGACATAATATTTACCTTGTCCAGCCGCACCTGACATAATACGTAACATCTTCTTTACAATCTCCTGACAAAGTTTTATAAAATTTTCAGACACTTGTAGAACCTGAGCAGATGACATTTTCCAGATGACATCAGAATCACACAAACACTTGATGAAAGCAGATATCATACCTTGAAATAAACAGTCAACGGTTCTACAATACATTTAATTCATACTATGAGAAAATCCACCTGTGAGTTCCAATCATTTAGTAATTAAATAGCATTAAAAACATGAGAATCATTGAGACTTTAACATAACAATATAAACTTGTATGCCCAGACTTTTCACTGATCAATTACATCCTATAGTGTATGCCAGCTCCCCTCCAGTGAACCAATACATACATACAACTTCTCTAAAAGCATTAAACATTTTATACATTAAGAAAAACTAAGTTCTTGTTGATCAAGTTTAAGAGAAGTTATCCCAAGGAGCAGCAAAGAGCACCAAGAAGCACCACTTATAAACACCTTCCTAAAAATGGAATCAAATAATGCTGTCAATATAATGAACCTATGTTTGTAATTCATCCTAACCCATGTTTTAATCATACTCACCATGTATAGGATATTGTTTGGATGCTTTTACTAAATCAGTTTCTGCCTGCATTAATTGTTGTTTTATCTCAGATAACATGGAGGACAAAAACTGTATAGCAGCATCATCTCCTGTCTCCTGTATTACTCTGGCATCATACAGTGAGGTTTCTGAGTTCATGTTAAACTTAACACTCAGACCTGACTCAATTATAAACCTGGGAACAAATAAAGATAAGTAGTCAGTCAGTTATTTAATATCAAACTGGTTTAGTAATGATACACACTTAATGAAATATGTCCATAAATAAATATGCTAAAGAACCAACATTTGAAAATGAAAATGTTAACATTTATACCTCAATGCTTCACATTATGTGTAAAGTAAGTAAAAGTCTAAAATAGATCTGCTATAAGGTGACAAACACACAACAGTACATCAATGTATGAAGTGTTTTATGCTGTTTACCATGTACAGCTGCAGTGTGTTTTAATCTGTCGCAATGTGTGAAACATGATTGGTGACATCTGACCTAAATAAATACTTTGAAGAATAGGAGGAAGTACTCACTTGTTGTAAACAAGTTTACACAATATTGCACCACTTTGACCTTCATGACCTTTGGGACTGTTACACAGTCTAAGAGCTTCAGATAATAGATGAGAGCACAGTCTATCACGAGACTGTAAGTCATGTAACCTTGGTAAATTATAATACCTGGTCAGTAGATTGTATGCTGAGGTCTGTATCTAAAATTGTTATAAATAAATACTCAAAAGCTGAATGACAAAAAACGTTTTTATAACCATCAATGCATTATTTAAATATATACATAAGGCATATTTTTTAGATCGTGTACAAAAATGTAAGTCAAGCATTGGTGCTAAAAGCTTCAGATGTCGGGACGGTGGTTTTGTACATATAACAAATTGTTGAACAGATCTTTGCTTTGTCTACAACATCGGAAACTCTATTTTTTAGACAATACTGATATCCTGCTCTATAAACATATAAAACAGCAATTTGACTTCTGTAAGGAATTTCACCGTAAACTGAAATGGTTAAAATAATGTTATAATCAAATGTTATAAAAAATGTTTAATGCTAAAGTAATCATACCTCATCAGCTCCATCCAGCAGACAAATGACCAGAGACTGAAAATTGTCTGTAGAGAAAAACTTCCATTTTCCATCCAGGTTAGCATAATCAATAACCTTACTAGCGGATTCTGAAATAAATATTATCAACTTTTAAAACATTGTTCCTAAAGCAAAGACAAAGGTTCCTATGACAACTACATGATTGCATAATCATCCTTATTTTTCTCAGTAAATTTGCTAGTAAGTCATTATACAGTCATGTTTCATTCATTGACTGACCCACAAATGTTCCAAAGGATGCATCTGTCCTGGACTTGACTGAAGAATGTATAACATAAAATGGTATCTTGAGTTGGTTAAATACAGTTTTACAAATTCTAGCAGACACTAATGATCAGTACTAACCTGTTTTCTGTCTCATTCTGTAGTTAATTGAGATGTTGTCATAGGTTGTGTGTAGCAGATGTAAAAGGTAAATGAACTTATGCCCATTTATCATGATAGAACAAGTGCTAGTGACACAGATAACCAGACAAGTTTAAATACAACAAGAGTGCCGCAAGCTATGCCAATACTCGTCTGTTCACTGCCTCAGTGAGATCTATCCACCTATTAAGTTTCATGTTGCTACATCTTATAGTGTCTGAGTTATGAGCTACATAGAAATTCTTGCACAGAAGCAGACGATTCAGTGATCACAAAAAAAACTGGAATTTTTCTTCGAAAACAGCTGAGCTAATAAATTAAAGTACAAATAATGCAAACCTGGAACAAATCCTTTCCTCTGTTTACTATCAGGACAATGGATCAAACTCTCATATATAATATGCAGCAAGTCTAGACTGCCTTTACGTCTCTGGTATGAAGCTCCTGGTTGTAGATAACTTATACACAAATCATGTAACCAGTCCACAAACTCCAGGGCACAGTCTGTAACCATAGAAACAGTGTGAGAATCAAAATGGACCAATCAGATGTTGGTATTTTAAGATTAATCTCAAAACAAAGATTTAGGACATCTGATCAATAACTATTTTAAACATATACAATGAAGAGTAACATACAAAAAGTATTCACAAACTACAACAAACAACTTATATAATGCAACAGGTTGGAAGATAAAATTCTAATCATAATTAGAGTATTAGTATTTATGAAGAAAACTAGCCCTAATTACATCCACTTCTTGTATATGCATACTATGTAAGTAATTAATCTGAAAATCATTAAGGGACATAGTAAATGAGCAGAACAGAACAAAAGCAAACAATGTTCAATTTACGGTAACTTCTGTCAACAAATATTTACTTACCAAGTTTCTCTTTATTGTTTGATGGAGATTTCAACAATGTTAACGAGCTGTCTCTAAGGCGTACAAGTAACTTTCTCAAATCTGACCCCAAATGTTGTCTGAATGGTGCCGAGTCAATTTTTATGTTGTGAGGTAAAAATTCCTTCAATAATCTAACTTCTGTTGATGAAATGCACTCTGAAAAAATTAAACACTAAATAAATTTACGGAACCGGCAACCATTGAAATAAAGAAGAAAAATATCGGGACCAAGAATAAGTGGTCTTATGCGAACGGTCGTATTATCTGAATGGCCACATGATGGAACTTTACTGTACAACAAATTTATCTCTGACAATAAATGAATAAGGTCAGCAGGAATATTAATGACTACAGTTTAACCTTAGATACATCAGCCACCATTGGGACTGGCCTTAAAGTGACCACGACAAGCAGGAGGCAAACATACACCTCTTACTACTGTAAGCAGGCTGACAAAAACATAAGCAATGCAGAAATTGCAAAGAAACATCTTTTCTGATACTTGATCACAAACACATACATTACACTATTAAATGTAAAATGCAATGAGTATCTGTAGCACGCTTGTCATCTGATTACATGGTTTTTAAAAAAATTCTCAATTTTATTTCTTTTATTCAAAATATAACATCTTATATACATGTATATATATAATGTGCAGTATTGCATTCCATCATCACTTAGAATTTATTGTTTCTCCCTCAAATTTATATATTAGTTCTGTATGTTTTATAATTAAAAGCGCCATGAACAATTCTTTTCAAGCAATAAGAAGTTCTATACATGTACCACAATATGCAAGTTATATACATGTACCACAATATGCAAGTTATATACATGTACCACAATATGTAAGTTATATACATGTACCACAATATGCAAGTTATATACATGTACCACAATATGCAAGTTATATACATGTACCACAATATGCAAGTTATATACATGTACCACAATATGCAAGTTATATACATGTACCACAATATGCAAGTTATATACATGTACCACAATATGCAAGTTATATACATGTACCACAATATGCAAGTTATATACATGTACCACAATATGCAAGTTATATACATGTACCACAATATGCAAGTTATATACATGTACCACAATATGCAAGTTATATACATGTACCACAATATGCAAGTTATATACATGTACCACAATATGCAAGTTATATACATGTACCACAATATGCAAGTTATATACATGTACCACAATATGCAAGTTATATACATGTACCACAATATGCAAGTTATATACATGTACCACAATATGCAAGTTATATACATGTACCACAATATGCAAGTTCTATGCATGTACCACAATATGCAAGTTATATACATGTACCACAATATGCAAGTTATATACATGTACCACAATATGCAAGTTATATACATGTACCACAATATGCAAGTTATATACATGTACCACAATATGCAAGTTATATACATGTACCACAATATGCAAGTTATATACATGTACCACAATATGCAAGTTATATACATGTACCACAATATGCAAGTTATATACATGTACCACAATATGCAAGTTATATACATGTAAACCATAATCCATATATAAATAAACAGTAAACTATACACACCTGCTTTTTTCAATGTTGTACACACAAGTGCCATAGCATCAGATCTGACATCTTCATCAGCGTGATATAAGGCAACTCTAACATTTACATGTTCCTAAAGATATATTATATACCATTACAATGTTCTCTGTCGTGTAACATAACATATACAGTCAAACCTGTGAACAAAGGTCACTCTAACAACAGACAAATATGGCCTTTATTGACAGGTGGTCTCTATTTGGAGGGAATTTGTTCTAAACATTCAATGATGGTTTTAAAAGAATGGCCTTTGTTTACAGGATGTCCTTTATTTGGAGGTGGCTGCTAACACAGGTATGACTGTATAATAATACAAGTATGGATACTGAAACAACTACAAGCTATTTTATCACACTGATCATTAAATTAAATCCTATTTTCTAAGGATCAGTTAACATTTAAGACATAGATTCGAAACTAAATTTATTTGAAAGTTTAAACAATATTCAAAGACAATTTATAAACATTATTTCAAACACAGGTGAACTATGTACAGTTGTCATGTAATCAATGTTCTAGTGTCACAAACAATCATCTGTATCATCACAAGGCACAATCACCTGATAACAGACAACGTCCTAACATCACGTACATGTATGAATTAGACAAGGATGGAAAATGACTTAAGTTAATTATGTTTAGAAAACTTATCATTGAGAAACATCTTCCTGCTTGGATTTAAACCATGATCAATCAACAGTTCATGTATAGTACTAAACTGACTTATGTGACAAAAATATTGATGACATACCATTTAAATTTTTACGTGTATTTGAATCATAAAGAACTTAAGAACATAAGAAGTATGAGCTGGTCAGCCTTGTATAAATAACAACAGTATAATACAAGTACATGAAGATGAAAGTGCTTTCTAAAAATACAGTACAACATACTAAATCTGACACCCCTGTAAACATTCTAATGGACTTGACTACAATAATCCATCCATGGAGGAGTCTAGTACTATGTTCAGGGGTAGTGGGTTGTTCCATTTCAGATATCAGATGATTCTGCAGCACGGAAGCAGCAGCAGGAAGACTGCGGAATGTTACGGGAATCCAGTGTAGACTTGTGTTATATCTCAACAGACTAGCAAAATAGAATAAAATGATAACTGATACAAATAATAGAAAGTTTCTCATAGTAAATATTCTAATTCTAAGGTCTATTAATTTTGCTTTAGAGCCTTAATATTATAAAACTGTATGAATACCTGTAGTTTTAGACTTTTATATACAAAAGAGTCAACATGGCTTTGTTCTGATGGAATAGAACAGTACTGATCACTTTGTGCTTCACTTCAACAAATCACTTTAAAGGGAGCGGTGGCCTAATGTTTGAGGTGTCTGCCTCTCAGCCCAGGGATCGTGGGTTTGAGTCCTACATGGGGTCACGACCATGACACCAGTACTGGTTAGTTTCAGGAAGCAGACTCGAGAGTGATTCATATAAGTTCTGATAATTTGTTTCACAATCAAACATAAATAAATATATGTAAACTAACAAAACACTTTGAGTATAAGTTAGAAGTCCTTAATATACAGTACTCACAACTATAAAAAATTGCAAACATAAGTAATAGAATATAAAACACAAACCTATCATTACTAATGAGTCCTTCCATTAATGTAGGTAACCATGACAACTTCCAGTCACTGATTGCTGTATCTTTACCTCTGTGGATCATATAGAAACAAGTAAATCCAACAGTAACTATAACTTAACACAAGAACAACAACAGTTCTAATGAAACAGAATTTCTAATATTTTCTTTTTCAGATGTACATTACAACCTATTTGGAGCAGCCCTCTTTGAGCAACAACCTCTCTTCAACAACAGCATAATTTTTCCATGAATTTATCAGTTTTGCTATAGATTTGTACACGCTGCAATTTTACGACAGTGTGTCTTTTTGTAAAATTTGACCATTTTTCGAGTGAAAAATCTTCAATAGTGAGTTTAAAATATCTTTAAAGGTAGTAAAAGTATACATTTTCTGTTAGCTTGTTGAGTTGCCCGCACGTTGCACTATATATGAGTTAAATATTTTGTACTGCATTGCAATAACATGGAAGTTTATAACACGCGTTGGAAAATTCGAATCGAAATTTTTTTCGTGACAAACCCCTTTGCTCTTAAGGGTGTTGCATTGGAGAGGTTGCATGTTACATGGGTTTCGATTTTCATGACAACATGTAGCAACTACTGTATCTATTTTCAAACAATATTCATTAAGTTATATGTTCATTAAGTTATATATTCATTCAGTTATATAATCATTGTCGGTAAATAGTTATTCATAGCTAATGTTTAACATGTTTATATACTATCCCGACAATAAATAAAGTTTGAACTTGAACATTAAGCTATATAATCATTAAGTTATATATTCATTAAGTTATATATCCATTAAGTTATATAATCATTAAATTATATAATCAGTAAGTTATATAATCAGTAAGTTATACAGTCATTTAAATGCAACAATGTATCAGATAATCAGTGACAACTTACTGTAGTTTCTGAAGAAATGCTTTGTACACATTGGTTGCAGATGAAGCAAAGTGATTGGTTTTCAAACAATGTAAGAGTTGATGCTGTAATTCACAACTGTCATCAAAGACCTACAGAACACAAGATTTACCATGTAACAATGTATGCACTGAACATGACTAGGGAAAAAATGAATAGCACGGTAAAACCCAATAGTAACACCAAACAGTAATGCCCATTAACAGCCAACATATTTATGTTACATTGCTAATCCTACCATTCCAAGGATTTGATCAGAAGAGTACCATTGTCTGAATGCTTCCTTTCATGACTTTATCTTCCTCACATCTAAAGGATATTATTCTTTGTTACTTGCCGTATTAGTTTTTCCTATTTTTACATATAACAATATGGCCTCTGATTTGCAAAAAAAATATTTTTCAATAAAAAAAAAATTAACATCAGCGTAGCATTCAGACTATATTTATATTCTACTTAGTTCTGTAGTCTGTTTTTTAGATGGAGTACACAGGCTGATCATGAAAAACCAGCAGACAAACATACAGACAGACAGACAACTTAACAGACAGGATCAGACCAGAATATCTCCAAATAGATGTGAACATAAATAATTGAAAACTGTGCCAATAAAATACATCAAAATTATCTCATGAACTTATCAATTACTGGTAAAAGAGAAGACAACTAATGTAGTCACTGTCTGCTTGCAGTCACAGATGTTGCCATATTACGTCCCCTACATGGGTGCATCAATACAATATGCCACAGCATAGGTAATACAACTGATTGTATCATTCAAGTTGAAATGAACATTAACTTTTGTTTTTCCTAGACTTACACTATCTATGTCCACATACTTTAGTAAGGAAGCTAATACTCGATATTTTCCTTTCACATACCACGATGTAGATAACAGGTTCTTCAATATTTTGTCAGGAAAGTCAGGAAGACATTCTACAAATACGACCAAGTTCGATACATGTACCATATAGATAAAGCATTTGATTACTGAACATTTAATTTAAGTATCAACTTTTATTCACACAAAAATAGCATTTGTGATGTAAATTAAAAATATTATAAGTCTCATACAGCTATATAAGTCTCAGCGTTATTGCAAATCTTAACTTTGTCAACACTCAATTAAATGTATGTTGTAACAGAACCTTGTGTACCAAAATAAATATAATGACTATCATCTATAAATGGAGTAAACAATTAACACAGAAATTTTACCTTTAGTCCTTGCCCAAACAGACATCATAGAGGTAAATATATCAACCATAGCCTCAGGCACATCTTCTACTGGACTGTCCCAATTCAACATCACTAAATTCCATGAACTCTCCAATATGGAGATAAATTTTGCAGTTAATGAAGAGCTCTTTAAAGAGGAGATTTTGTCTAATCTCATGAACCAAACATGTAGAATTAGGAAAGCATGGTAATGAATGGTAAGATCACCTTCACATAAACATGAGATGTATTCAAATAACTCATAGAATAATGGAAGGTTAATACAGTCATTGTCTGTAAAATCTAAAAATAGAATGTCTGCACTTCCACATGAAACAATTCCCCGAAGAACAGACACAGCACCCAATGTAGAGTTTGTACACTCACTCAATCTTCTTCTAATGACATCATGAGAACTGGTGTGGTCAAGTTTTACCTTCAATGACTCTACACTGAAACTTGTTTCTGTAAAAATCAAATCCGTAAATCTTGTAACATCTATAGCAACTATAACCATTTGATATCACGTATCAGACATGAAAATAAACATACATGTACTTCTTCAACAAACACATATATGATAATAATAATAACATCACACTAACACTAATTTTTTATTATATTTATCAACAAACACACAAATTCAACATGTTCCACGAAGGAAGCAACCATTAATTATACTTGGAATAAAATATGACATCAGAACCTTTATTCTATAGATCAGGAGGAGGATCAGCACTTCCTTGTTTAATAAATATTATGGGATTTTTTTTCAATACATTCAAACCTGTATTAGCAGTCACCTTCAAATAAAGACCACACTGTGTGAGGCCATTCCTTCAAAAAATGTCATTGATGATTTAGAACAAATTGATTCCTGAATTAAGACAACCTGTTTATAAAGGCCACATAATGTATGTCCTAAGGGCGGCCCTTGTTCACAGGTTTGACTGTATATTCAATGGTTTCAAATTTTTTTTACTGAATTCAAATGCAGTACTCAGGTTTTACAAAATGTAGCAAAAGGCATTGACATACACAAATATATACAGTTCAACAGACTAACATGGCTATAATTCCAACATGATATGTAAGCTGTACTCTCCAGGGATATATACACAATGACTCACATCAATTACTTAAGTGACATAAAACAGATAGTGGATGTATTTGTTTTGCAGTAATTGAAATTAATTAAACATTCCCAAAAGAGTCATGAAAATAGTCTATATCCAAATATGGTAAAATAGTCTGTTTTTGTACCATCTGGTGTTTATATAGGGAAGAATGTGCAGAGAGTCAGAATCCACTGTCACCTTGACAGTACACTATGACAAAAAAACTGGTATGACTTTATACCTGTAAGAGCTGACATATTACAAACATCAAAGTACTATGGATAATGAATGTTATCATTGGATAATTTCTATAGATATGTGATACAAGAATACAGATGGTGGACTTAATAAAACAATAAACTATGAAGTTAAATGTGACATAAATCTTAAATCCAATAAACAGAAATTTTGACAGTAGTGTGAACAGCAACAAGACATTTTAATCTAAACATTGCAGACAAGCTGCATTAAAAAAGGAATCAAGTAATACCACAAATACTGACAGTTTATAGATATGACTTGGAATCAAAGTTGAGAATATATCATACATGTAATCTTTGAGTGTAGAAAACTTATTTTGGAGCAAAAACTACCAATTGACCAACAGTACGACCCCGTTCAAAGGTTGAAGACAAACATATTATAAGATACATGTATGATGTTTACCTGTATGTAAGGTATGATAAAGAAGATTTTGGAAGGATCTTACAGCCGTACAGACATCAGGACAACAGTTCAACATCAGACAGACAGCTGTACCACACAACATAATACAGTCTGCGTGATAGCCCTGTATTCAAGGTATAAGGTAAAATACATTACGTTTTTTTGTATACATCAATTTCAATAAATTCTTTCATTATATTGTAAAATATATTTTTGTAAGTCAGATTTCTCAAATGATCTTCTTTACTAATAAAAAATTAAGATTTTAACAAAAGTTCTACATAATCAGATTCAGCCTATAAATTGCATGTATTGCGTTTAAAAAGAATCCACATTTTGAAAAAAGAAAGAATTCATAGCTGATTAATGTTGACAATTGTACATTGTTTCAATTACATATTAAGCTTATCAAAGGTCTTATAAAGAATTATCAATGTTTTTAATTGGACGGAACGGAATTAAAGTAATGTAGAGTATCAGTTAACATAACAAAACTGTACCTGTGTTTTAAGAATATGCACAAGATATTTAACTATATTGTGTAAGTAAAATCTTGTATTAGTCTGATTTAAACCATCACTCCATATATAGGTATTTACTTCAGCCGTACAAACTTGGAACAATTGCAAACAAATCTGAAACATAAGCATGCGTATATGAACAGGAGTGTCACAGGTACTAAACTGATAAACGGAATGGATTGATGGTCACTACTTTGAGGGTTTGAATCTCAGCTTCTGATAATTTAGGGATACTTTTTCAACTTCCCTTCCTCACTACAAAGCCCAGTACTGTGTTTAGAAAATCGCAGGAAACAGGCAAGGCGTGTGTAGGTGCTTTATTCATTCTACATATGACATTTTAAAGTCATGATAGAAAAACAATACATGTATAATAATGATAACACAAGAAAAGAACACATAACACATAAATACCTTGACAACAGCATGAAGTTGGGTGGTTTGCTCTGTGTTCAATGTAAAGGGAGACAACTTAACTAAGACAGACAACTGGTCACACAAGAGTGATGTAACTTGATCAAAGTAATCACGAAAGATTGTCTGCACTTGTTTATTCTGTTCAAATAATACTGAAACTGAAAAGAAGTCATACAAAAATTAAAATAATACAAATATGCAAATAAAACCAATTAATCTGGGAGATCATTACAAAATTGGTGTATATCATCATAAGAATGTAATGTAATGCACTGTAAAGTAACAGTAATATAATGTAAAATAATACACGTTATAGCAATGTAATTTAAGATACTACAAAGTAATAGTAATGTAATACAACTCAAAGTAATGTAATACACTATAAAGTAACATTAACGTAATGTAATATACTACAACGTAATAGTAATGTAATGTAATACACAGTCACTATAAAGTAACAGTAATATAATGTATTTACAATTCAACGTTGTAGTAATGTAATGTAATACACTATAAAGTAACAGTAATGTAATACAAAACAAAGTAATTTAATGCAAGAGAAAATAACAGTATTAAATGTAATATAAAACAGCACAACATTACAGTAATGTAATGTAAAACACCACAACTTTATAGTAATGTAATGTAATACAATATAAATCAATAGTAATGTAATGTAATGCAATACAATACAAAGAAAAAATAAAGTAATTTAATACAATACAAAGTAGTAGTAATGTTATTCGAGATAAAGTAATAAAAAAGTAATGCAACACAAAACATTACTGTGAGGCATACCTTTAGCAACAAGAAGAGAATTCGACCAATCAGACTTAACAATTAAGTTGGTGACATTTTGTTCTAAACATTGATGTATAAAATCTCCATAACTTGACTCTAATGGTTTCCAGAACTGAAATAAAAATATTATGGAAGTATAATAAGTATAGATGGACAAATTGGAAAAAAATGTGTAAGAGAATTACAGGCAACTTAAATGCAATATCACTGAAGACAAATTCATGTTGTTTCAACTTTATAGAAATTAAGTATACTACAATGCAACATCATTTACTAATCAAAGAACACATTAATACAATCTTAGGAATAAATTTTCATAAAATGATGAATCTAACAAGTAAAAGTATGATCATTACAACTAGTGTACATGTCTGCAGTTCTAGCATATTTATACTAGGTAAGCAGTCTTCGAATTAGTGGGTTGCCCCCTGCCTGAAAGGATTTTTTCCCTTCTTTCAGTCTTCGAATTTAGCACCAGTCCTTGGACCGAGACCACCAAATTATCCATCGGTCCGGTAAATTTGAAACGGTCAGTGGTCCGACGGTCCAGTAAATTTTTCAGTGATAATTTTACCATTTATCAGAACAAAAAATGAAATATATGAATCACTCTAAAAAAAATTTAACATGTAGCCTATTTATATGAAATTCTGTTATTCTCATTTTGGTCCACTGAAAGTTCATTCGGTCCAGTAAATTTTGCATTTTCACTGGACCGAATGTCCAGTGCTTAAAACAGTTTTTCGTGAAGACTGTTCTTTAAGTCTTTTGGGGGATAACCTAGTTTTAGAGAGTTTCCTTCATAAAGTATATAGTCGGGCAACATGTCACAAAAAATTAATTCAAAGACTGGGTAAGTAGATACCTTCTCTACAGCTCTAGATAATTTGATGGAGTCAGCAGTGTTGATATAAGAGTTTACAAGAACATTGATGAAGGACTGAACTTGTATATCAGTCCATTTGTCCAATTCTACTTTGTTCCTAGAATTCTTTAATAGAGTATCAAGTCTTCTCTGTAGTCTGTGTGAATCATTGTTCCTAAAATAAAATCTAATTTGTATAACAATTACTAAACAATCCAAATGAAAGGTACATGTATTTATAATGTATTATGAGTACACTCGGAACATTTAGAACTACTAAAATAATCTGCAGTTAAAAAAAAATATTACAACAAAGATTTATAGTTTGGTCCAAAAAAAAGGTATACGGCCATTTTTGGTGTGTAGGTAGTGATGTTACCCCTTGTGATGCAAACAAAATATTTTTTAAGGACAGCCTTAATAATCTTTACCTATGACATTCTAAATCCTTCAACAAAGTTGTATCTGTCTGGAAGACATAATTAACAAATTCTTCATTGTCCTGTTCAGCCATTTCAAAATAATCTGGAAAGAAATTTAACTTCATCAGCTATACTAAATATTCTGGAAAATGAATTAGGTTTTAATTCTATCTAAATGCCAGTCATTCATCATCATCACGAATCAGATATCTCCTATATTCTGAGTGTGACCAGAGTGGGTGGCACAATGTCATGAAGAATATGAACATTGAGATATTAAATTTTATTCAGGCAAGTAGAAAGTAATATATATTTATTACATCAGTATTCGACCAATCCAATGCACAGAGACCGCAGGCTACCAGAAATTTCTGCAGGACTACAAAAAATATTGACAGAAGTCCAACGGGCTACCTGAAAATCTTAAAATCAGTTTATAATAAACTATTATAATGTGCCATGCATGGTGACCCAGTGTCAAATGTAGTCAGAGACCATGTTGATCCCCATGCTATGAGGAGCTTTTAGCAGTAAAGGGTAGTAAAAAGTTATGGATAGCATACGATGAAGGATGTACTTCATCTTTCCTTATGTTGCTTCTTTATTTTAATTGAATTCCCAACTGTACATCATTCAGTAGTCGGTAGCTCATTTAAACCATATGTCAGTGACCTGTTCAACTGATATGATTATGATGAATTTAATCTGACATGGAAACACGTTCTTCATACATGTGTTGCTGTGAAATTCTGACCTGTCAGAATTGTGAACATTATTTTACGCTTTAATAAAATGGTCAATATTCAAGTACAAATGGAATGTTTGAAATAATCATTCGTAGAGAAAACTGCTATAAACCTAAAATGTTGCGATGTCATCAATTCCTTCAAAATATTCTAGCTACCATAGCGAACGTGACCGGGTTCACTAGGGCACAATACACGAGCACAAATCTACCAATGCACTGTGTAAATAAAGAATTAATACCAATATTTAAAATTTGAAAACATTTTATTCTCGTAGCATTATCCAACCACATACACATTTATAAATTTAAATGATTCAAATTATTAATGAAAGTAAATTTCATCTATGAAAAGGAACATGATTATTTGTCATATATTTTCGCGAAAATTACACTGCAATAATCTCTAATCAAAGTGCCACTAAATAATATTTACATTTATATATTTTTTCTTAACTGCAGTCTCAATTTCTTTTAAATTTATACCATTTAAATAGAAATATTTAAATATCATATCTCTTGAAAATTTATATTTTTTTGGTTTTGAGATTAAAGTTCAGATCGAGGCTAAATGGAAGACAGGCAAAGACGAATGGAATGTTTGGAATTTCCTAAATAAGAGTTATGTATACGACAATGTTGAAAGGTGAATGTTTATGAAATTGATTTCTTTGAATATACATTCTCTTCAAATTCTTCCTGGTACTGTGTTTTCTTTCTTTTTGTGGAGGAAACTTTAAATCCACAGGTGTCATAGGTGTTGCATGCAAATGACAATGTCTGACAATGTTTGGTCACCTTTTCACCTCTCCAATGCGTTATGTTGCTTGTTCATTCTGCAAATTATTACCTTACACGTTCATTTTAATGAATATTTTGAAACATTCTATGCTACAATGTCATAATTATTCCCATAGTGATTTGTAGAACATTTGTTGAATTTGAAAAGATGACAAAAATGTTTTTCTTTTGATCGTTATTTGAATTATTATTACGGTCTATAATCATACTTAATTTACAATTTGAGTGAACTATTTTTCATGGTTCATCAGAATATAAAAAATGCCTTTCGATCATATGAACAGTTCCCATATTCATAATAATTAAAATTTAGATGGACAAAAATAAACAGTTAAACATGATATTTCATAACTTGAATAAGCTAGGACTTAAGGTATTGTCACTGTTTGCTGACCATTGCTCTAGCGTTTAATGTGTACAGTATTGAAGAGTATATTGCAACAATATATATATATATAAAAAAGATTAGTATTGACTATTTTTGGTTAATTGGATATTGAACAGTTGAAAGGGACGATCAAGAATAAATTATTTAAAATCCTTTCCTGTTTCCAAAAGATTATGCGGGTAGTTTTCATACATTGTTTAATTAATTCATTAATTTCAATAGTAAACTGTAAAGTGCATTTTGGCCAAATTGGAGAAAGGGTAGACTGATTTTCAAGTTCAGTTACAATCCCCAAGTTTGAAATACTTATAAACTAGGCCACCACCAGACAAATTGGTTACTTTCACAAGAAAATCTGAATATTATTATTGATGAAAACCCTGGGCAGTCTACATACATACAGAAAATTGATAGTTTCATCAGTTAAATAATAAAAACAGCTGAGAACATATCACTCAAGTCTTCAAGAATGTCTGTGCATGATTAGGGTAATGCGACAGGGAAAGACTCTGATGTATTGGTAATTTGGTTAATGTCAGGCTTTGATTTCGGCATTGTATGTTTGGGAAAGTCTTAACCAAATATGGAAAAAGTTGTTTTTTTGGAATTGGGATGTTGCCTGATATGTACCCAGGGTTTGATATTAACACTAGCAAAATGCATGTGAAAAATAGATTTTGCTAGTTCATTTTACGACCAGTAGCATATTTTTGTGAGTGAAACTGAGTGTCGTTATATTAAACTTTATTTTTATGCAATACAATTACATACATGGACATAAAATACAACCTATTTTGTTATAACATGAATATTTCAGAAAAACAAATGTTGTGAAAAAATTGCTAGTGGATTTCAAATTTTGCTAATTTGAGCCCTGGGACCTCTGTTATAGCAGGTAAAAAGGCCCTGTCGTACTGCAAAATTAGAAGCAAACGGTATAAATCATGAATAAAAAACTGTTATTTTGATACATGACTTACAAGACATGTTGATCATTATTTATATACCTAGGCTACTGATATTCCGGCAATTTATTAATATGTATTAATGCCAGTGTTTAATATATTATTACTGTTGATATTTCAGGTTTAGATGTTTGTGAGACATTACATGGTTGATGGCTACATGTAGGGTAGAGATTGGTAGCTGTATATATAATGAGCTCATTGTCAGTGTCACAATCTTCGGGAAAGAAAAGAAAGGCTGTCTGTGTACAGCTCTTAAACAATGAAGAATTTACTTGTTATGTTGATGTATGTATAACATGAATCATTTATTGTTCTTAAAATGTCTATAATTAATCTTTTGAATATTGGAACAAAACATTTTTCTTTTGATCATGTCATTCGGATTCCTTGTATATTTCTCATTCTCTTATGGTTTGTTATACTCTTTGATGGTTTGTATTGCAAGAAAAGTTGCAAATTCAGCTTGAAGCATCCCTTTTAAAAGTTATGCACATGTTAGAAATCTGATTGGTTTTGTTTCTGAGTGTTCTTTGCTCAGTACCTGTTAAAGTTACTTTAACTTATATCTATTCACTCACTCACTTCTGTCAGTAAGTTTACATAGGATTATGCTGCATTAATATCTATTGCAAAAGTTTCAGACTGATGTGAATGCAAAATTTATGCTTTCTTCATAAAGTTCACTTAAAGTTTGCTTAATCAAGTTAATGCTTGGTTTAAGAATGATTTTTCTTATTTTCAGGTGAAGTCAAGATTTCAGGATGTTTTTAATCATGTGGCAACTCATCTCACTCTTAGAGAAACAGAATATTTTGGACTAGCATTTAAGAAAGGTTCCTATTGTATTTTGAGTTATTTATTCATCACGCATTATATAAAATTATGTCTAATGATTGTTGGTTTTGATTTTTTTGTTTCCTCCTCTAAAAACAGAATAATGAATAGGACACTCTACTAATCCAATTAATTACACGACAATAAACATTCATTAAAACTGTTAAATGCTATGAATGATGGTAGAAATGTTTCATTTTGAGTCTGCCTGTCCACTTTGCTCTGTTGGTAGAGCGTTTGATCGATAGGTTCATGAATTTGTGACATTTGGTCGAAGGTATTGTACCTAAGGCCTTTTTTTCCTCCCAAGCTGATCCAAGTGGTTCATGTGGAGATGTTGGTTGTTACTTGCAGAAGCAAGTTTAGTTCTGGTACCTCACCCAGAAATATGGTTAAACTTGCTGGTATTTAAACTATAAAAACAGGTGTTTTTGTTGCAATATTTATTTTGAGTTGTCCTGAGATGTCATGAAAACTTTAATAGATTTTGCATTGTTTTTTTAAAAAATTTTAGATGGAGAGTACCATTTTGTTTCAAATGATGAGAAGATTTATAAACATGCTCCAAAAACATGGAAAACTGGACCTGGAGATGTAAGTACATGTAAACACAAAAACTTCCCCTTTGCAAGTATTTAAACATAGAATAAAAAGATTATGTGACCAAAAAATCTTGTTCATAAATAAATGCAGTTCGTTAAGTGTTTATTCTACCAGTGGTACTATTGTGCTGATTTTTTATCTAGCATTGTTATATCCCCGCAAACGAAGTTTGAGAGGGTGTATATGGAGTCACTCAGTCTGTCCGTCATTGGTTGGTCCGTCCGTCCGCATACAATATCAGAAGTTTGTGGAGTAAATATTTCCATATTCTAAAGGCGATTGCAATGAAACTTGAAATATGATATCACCCAAAGGGGTTTGTCACGAAAAAAAATTCAAAAATTTTTTTTTTCCATGTAACCCATATATATATAGAAGGGAATCAACTTTGACAATTCGAATTGTCCAACGCGTGTTATAAACTTCCATGTTATTGCAATGCAGTACAAAATATTTAACTCATATATAGTTCAAAGTATGGGCAACTCAACATGCTAACAGAAAATGTATACTTTTACTACCTTTAAAGATATTCTAAACTCGCTATTGAAGATTTTTCACTTGAAAAATGGTCAAATTTTACAAAACGACACACTGTCGTAAAATCGTAGCGTGTACAAATCTATAGTGAAACTGATAAATTACAGGTAAAACTTCATGGAGTGAGTCATAATTCATAACCAAACAGTATATTTATATCCTATATTGTATAATTTACTAACTGCTAATGTTTTCACATCTCGGGATGCACTTTTAATGAAGAATTTACGTTTTTGTACAGTTTGCGGATTCTTAATTTTGCTTCCTTGACAGGTCACGTGACAATCGCCTAACTCGTGATGAAAGCTTAATTCTGATAGGATGAGCGATACTGTGTGGTATTTTTTAGGTATGGTTCCCGATTGCGTAGTGAAAAGGATAGAGTGCACAGGGTACACGTAAATTGTAAACAAATACCACAGAGTATCGCTCATTCAATCAGATTTAAGCTTTCATCATGAGTTAGGCGATTGTCATGTGACCCGTCATGGAAGTAAACTTCGAGTAGCCGGCTTTCTGAATAAAAAAATACGCAAATTCTTCACTAAAAGAGCTTTCCGAGATGCGAAATCATTGGCAGTTAGTATATTATAGTGTTTTATTATGAATAAAGGCCCATTCTAAGAAGATGTGTCAGTAATTTAACATTTCCACTCTGTACATGTATACCGGTATACATGCTGCGATTTTACGACAGTGTGTCGTTTTGTAAAATTTGACCATTTTTCGAGTGAAAAATCTTCAATAGTGAGTTTAGAATATCTTTAAAGGTAGTAAAAGTATACATTTTCTGTTAGCGTGTTGAGTTGCCCATACATTGCACTATATATGAGTTAAATATTTTGTACTGCATTGCAGTAACATGGAAGTTTATAACACGCGTTGGACAATTCGAATTGTCGAAGTTGTTTCCCTTCTATATATATATGGGTTACATGGAAAAAAAAAATTTTTGATTTTTTTTTTCGTGACAAACCCCTTTGATATCACCATGAAGTGTAGATGTGCAAGATACAATTTTCATGCCCAGCGATTCACTCATTCCAGAGTTACGTGCCCTTGAACATAGCCATTTAGTGTACTATTGTATTCTTAGTGTCAAAGTGGTTGCGGGGGTATTAGTCATCTCTGTGATAAGCTCTAGTTAAAGAATTCTGTTTTAATCTATTCCTGTCTTTTATTTCAGGGATTTGATGGACATGGGCTTCCTATACTAGTGTTATATTTTCGTGTGCAGTTCTATGTTGACCAAGTGGTACTCTTGAGGTATGTTTAATTATTACGTTTTAAAAAAATAATGTAGGCATTTGTAAGATGCATGCTTAGTAACCTCTTATAAACAATTCTTATTTAACATTGAACTATACTTTGATTTACGAACAATTCTTAAATGATTTCAATTTAATCTTTGAAAATTCTTACTGAAAAGATGCAAATTTCATTGTTTTAAGTATGTGTTATTTAGCATTATTTTCTGTTCATCTAACAAACAAATCTTGATTTATATTGATTGTAAAATGAATTTGTGGTTAGTAATTTGTTGTATTTTTATCAGCATAGAAATGATATGATAAGCATTTGTACAACATTTATAATTGTGTTTTTTTTTATGAATGAAATGTCATTAATATGCATATTAATATGGTTTTGTATAAGAATTTTATTAAGCTACAATGCTTAATCCATATATCTGTCAGCTTTTGTGATAATATGACCTATTTTCAACATTACAGAGAGAAAGTAACCCGACATTTATATTATTTACAACTTAAAGATAACATATTAAATTATCATCATGGTTGTTTGGAGGAGAGGTGTTTCCAGATAGCAAGTTATGCATTGCAAGCTGATTATGGAAATTTTACAGATAGATCAGAAAGTGATGGATATTTTGATCCAAGAGAATACTTTCCTGCATGGGTAAATATTTAGTTATTTGTGTTTTACTTCCAATTTGTTAGGAAATTCATTTTTATATAATATCAGAATTTGTAGATGACTGTATAATTTTGACTCTAGTTTGTATTTGTGCTTTCTTTTGTTTAGGTACTGCTGTAAAAGAAATATTGATAATTTTTAGCTTGTCTCTTTTTGAAGAAAAGGTCCAGCTATTGTGATCACTGCGGCGTCTGCATTGTGCAAAAACTTTAATGTAGCTCATAGCTCAGAAACTATTCTTAAGAGATAGTTACATGAAACTTCATCCATAGATGGATAGATCCCACTGAGGTGGTGAGCAGACGAGCCTTTGCACAGCTTGCGGTAGTCTTGTTACTATCATCAAGTAATTAATTGATCTATTGATGATATTGATTGATTCTGAAAAAAAATCATTAGCTAATTAAAAACACTTGACAGAAAATCTCAACTGTATTTGTAAAAAGGTACTTATAGGATTCTTTGTTTTATAGATGTTAGAGAGACATGGGAAGCCATACCTTGTCAACAATACACCATTGGTACATCGTGATCTACACAGTCTTTCTCGTAGTGAAGCTGAATGGAGATTTATTAAAGAAACTTCAGTACCTCCATCAGCGCACAATCTGCATTTTTATCGATTACGGAAGAAGAAAACGGACAAATCATGGAATGCTTGGTTAGGAATATGTGCTAAAGGGATAGAAATTTATGAGGTAACTTTCATTCTTAGTTCTGTTGTGCTTAAAACTACCTGTGGTTATTTTGATTGCCAAAGAATTTGCTTATGCTGTTTTGTTTTCAATAAAAAAAAATACTGAAGATGTTTGTTCTGTCATAGGATTATACTGTGTACATTTGTCTTTTTGGATATAGCAATATTAGTACACAACTGCATGAACTTGAATATTGCATTTTGTTTTAAGTTGATGTAATTGATTATTATAATGCTTGAAATTGTAGTTATCATCCATGATATAATCTGACATTTTATATGTTTTAGTATTATAGTAGTCTATGCTTATAAATTACAGGATTTAGAAGATGGTTTTAAGGATTTAATATCAACATTTTTATGGCCAGACATTGGGAAGTTGACTTTTGATGTGAGTTATTTAACTGTCCTTATGATCTATTAGTGTAATGTTAATACTTTAGTCTGTCAAACATTAGTAGTAAGGCTGGTGTATGTTTTGAATGAAACTGAATTTTAACTGATCAATAAATTACTATGAATTAAAATGTATTTTATTGTCCTACCATTTTAGTGTGCTATCATGTGCATTTTCAAATTTTCTTAGTTTGAATTTTATTTTGCCTCTATTCAATTATGTTTCAATATTTCAGAAAAAGAAGTTTGAAATCCGCTCTGTTGGTACACCCGCTGGGAGGAAATTTACTTACTACACAGAATCTGATGTCAAATCTAAATATTTACTCACTTTATCACGTAATACACACATGTTTCAAATGGCTATACAACCAAAACTGATGGAAATTAGACAGTTTGAACAAAGAGGTATATTAGCTTCCATTCAGACAGTTTGGTGTTCAGTCTCATGCTAAAGGATTAAATTCACAACTGTTCAAAGATTTTGCAGTATTGAAATGTATGGAATATGGAAGTGTTGTGATATGTTATATCTTCTGTTACTAAATGAAAATTCACACCAGTTTTGAAAAAAAAAACATGGAGCAGTTTATATCATGGATTGAGCTGTTTGTCTGCGTCTACCTTTTTGTTAATTTGTCTGTACCTCATTCTTAAATAGTCCAAATAACATAAAACGTGACTACACATTCATTTTCTGTTTCAACAGCATGTGAATGGTCTTTTAACAATTAAAGCCTTTGCATGTAAGGGTTGAAACTCTTCCTGATACTGTCTTAGTGTAATGGTTAGTCAATTGTACTGTCTAGCTGTGCTGTAGTTGTTTAGTGATTTCTAGTTATGTTCATTCACTGTTTTTGTGATCTACAATAAATTATTTCTTCCTGTTGTAGACAAGATGCAGTTATACAAAGAATCCTATGTACATGGTGGGGATCCAAAGGATATAGTTAGTAGGACCGGATCATATCGTGCAAATATCTCTCCTAGATCTAAAACAGCCATGGGTAACAGATATTCTGTTGTCAGTGATGCTAGTTCTAATACAACTTCTGGTATTGCCAGTGATAAAATGACTGTTAGTTTTGATGAAAATGATGGTGAGTCAGTTTTATTCCTGCAACATTTTGGTGGTTCATAGATGATTTTATCAATTTTCTTTTACAGATATAAAAAGTTTAGTACAGCTGATCAGTTTTAAAAAAGTTGCATGATTGAGGTAGTCTCAATTCTATCTTAGTGTTTACAGGAGTGTAATGGAAAGTTTTTTTTTTCTTTGGTTTTAATATAAAACATAAATGTACCATTTTCCTTTGTTACCATGTACATGTATATATGTATTTCACATGTTGCCATACATATATGTGTATTTATGTAGTATACGTTTCAGATCGTGAGATTATCATTGACAGCCCACCTATGCCTTCTGGTATGTTGCTGAATACACCTAGTCAAACACGATCTAAATATGTGTCAACTTTACCTGGTAATTATCCTTTATTCATCTTCAGCGACACAATATTTGTTTATTGGCTTAGTTCAAGAATGATTGAATTTAGATTTATACAATCTTCTCCTTCAGAATGAATGATGTTTTTGTAATATGAGACTTTGTTTGATAGTAATAGAGATAAGATTGTGTATGCAGTAGAACAACACAGTGAATTCATAGGGAGTCAAACATACCATGTTTCACTATAATAATTATCCATGACAATGAAAATGGTGTTTTCTGGGAAAGATAAATACTTCACTATATCTGTTTTTTTCACTATATTGAATTATCTGACTTCATTATAACTGATTTACTGTAGATACATTGATAAATCATTTTAAAGTTAGTTTCATCATTTTGTACTGAATTTACATAGCATATTTCAGTACTGAAAAATGAGTTGATATTTATATCATGTAGTTATATACAAAATCTTTGATGTTGTTTTAATAAATTGATCTCTGATAATAGGAAATTTTGTGTCTTTTTGTAGGATATAAACCATCTCCTCTCCCAGGTGCCAATAGGAGTCCACTGTTAGATCATAACAGCCAATTCAATGCTTACACTTTCCCTTCAAATCGTGTCCCAATTCATTCACCTCCTATGAGATTGACAAATCAAAATAATGTAAGTTCAAGCAGTGTGCAGTCAGATCGTAGTGGAAGTGGTCAATCAGAGGGTTATTCTATCGGAAGTAACAGTAGCGGAAGTTATAGGAAGAGATTAAAACATCAGCAACAACCTCAGTCTGGTGTTTATAGTCCAGTGATTCCAGTCTATTCTGAAATACAAGTTGAGCCAGCATCAAGAGAGAGGTCCTCTTTACCTACAAGTCGTAGTGCCAGTAGAAAAGACAGTTTCAAAGATATCTTAGCTGAACTTCGTGCTCATCAAAATTCGATTCCAAATATAATGCCTCCACAACAACCACACTTAGTTGATACTCCGCAGTTGAAGCATGTGCCATCGTTTCATATGGAGGACTTAGATTATTCTAATAGACCTCTATCAAGATCTGGATCCTCTGATCATCGAACAAATAAGTCATTTGCTAGTGATTTATCAGGACATTCGTCCTCACAACATACAAGTTTTAGTACTGTTACGTCTCATGATTATGAAAATGTTGTACTTCTGTCACAAGATTCTATGGCCAGTTATCTAAGTAATGAAGGTATGTTCAAAGATTCAGAAGAGATTATAGTACCGCCAACATCATTTTCGGATGAACATGAACTAGAAATAAGTGTAGAAGGTGAAAATGTGGAAGCTGAAGAAGAACAGGTTTTAGAAGAAACAACAGAACTACCTGAGGAGGAATTAGTGTCTGGTGTTGAGGACTTAGAGGTAAGCTCACATCTTTACTGACATGTGATTTATTTGGTGACTTAATAGTGGTTGTTGTTTTTTCTGTTCATTTGAGAAGTATTCCATACAAGATTTTATAAGTGTTTCATCAACTGTCTTAAACATTTTCTTTATAGATTTTCTTTTAAGTCCATTTTGTATGACCAAGGAATTCAGTGATTGTTCTTGAAATATAACCACTTGTGATTCATTCATTACAGATTAATGATGAGACAACAGAAACTGATGATACAGATGCAGGCTTGGCTTCTGGAAGTTCAGACAAGAATAAGGGAAAGCAAACACGTATAAATGTGATGAACAAAAATGAAGTCCTGCATCCAGAAATTGAAGAAATTCGAGGAAAATCGCACGCATTCTCTCTTCCATTTATTACAGCACTATGCAATGATAAAACATTATTACCTTTACATAGTCACTCTGGTAGTGTGATTGGTTCTTATGATATGTCATCAATTAGATCAACTGATTCTAGAATATCTAGAATCTCCCATGACACTGATGTTAGAAGATTATCAATATCAGGTTACCCTGGCAGTACTTCTGGCACTCTTGTAAATAATTCATTTAACTCCCATCGTCCATTCAGTTGGCATAGTGAAAGCTTTGATTTGGATTCACAGTTAGCTAACCTCACTTCTGGTACATCGTTGTTGACTGAAAATCATCGAAGTGTTCCCCAAAATTTGACAGATTTCAGCACTGAAGCTGGTGCGCTTACAAATGCAATCTCTTACTCAATGCAGGCACAAAGCCTGGACAGATATTCACCGGAGTTAATAGCATCCCAGTTAAATATACCATCAAAGATATCCAGTGGAGGACATAACTCCTCAGATTCTAACATTACACACAAGGCTCTTATGAAAGAAAATATTGGAATTGCATGATAAATGTACAACAGATCTACAACAATACATTGACTTCAGTGACGTTACGTTGTTTGTGAGGAAGTCATACGGAACCTAACCATCATCTATTTTATTGTCACTACATTTGATACAAGATTGGATCTGATCATATCATCATGGTAGTTTTAATGTGTTGTTGTAGTTCTGTTGTGTTGTTATTCTGTACCTTAGCTTGCACTGCAAGTTTTCTTTTCCTATGTAAGCAGGTTTTATATCTCGACTTTTAACAAAGTATTTTTCTTAAGTAGTACTGTTTTAATCTAACTTTTGATACACCTTACTCTTACATAACAAGATGTACACTTAAATGCTTTTTGTATTTTAATTTCTTAAGTTAAAAAATATGAAATAAACTTTGATGAATTGAATCTTTCAGTAAAAGATTTTGTCTCTACATCATTGATTTTTGTAGAACAATACACCTATGCTGCATTTTTTTGCTACCAAATATATAATAACCAAGATGGCACATATATTTAACTAAATCCTTTTTACTGTTGTTTTCTGTATTGTATCCAGTTAAGAAACAAGCTTGTATTTGTATACCATCACTTCATCATCTTGTTATTACAAATTATCATTTCTGATATTGTTGTATATATACATATATTTCATTTTTGATATTTTCTATTGCAATAATTGGAATTATCAGTCTCAGGCTTTCAAATGTATTTCTAATTAAAATTTCAAATTTTTAATGTGGTTATTTTAATAGTTAATTAAAGTAGAAGTAAAGAAATAGTTGCAAATATCATCAACCATGTAAATGGTAATTCACTTGCTACACATATTGAAGTCGATATTACATATTGCAAAAATGTTTTACATGTTCATGAATATGTCAACCAACAGGATCAGACTAGATTTTCCTGTTTTATTTCAACTTGTTTTATGTAGAAACCAATGTTCCATTATGTTAGTTGATATTCCATGTGTTGTCTTGTACAGAGGTTGTTTATTATTTGTAAATATTCATGAATAGCATCTAGTGCAATATTTATATAGATTTATTTAGCTTTGTACACATGTATATAGAAAAGACAAATTTTATTCCATGTTATATTACCTGTACAGAATCATGGAGTTTATATATATATAGGACTTGTTAGAACGATGAAACTTTTTACTAATACATGTATGAAAATATATATAATGAGAAAACAGTGTTTGCTAAATTATTGGTATATTCAAGGTAAGTATTGGATTTATTGCAAAACAGCACGAAAAAAGAACCCAGATATTTTTAATATGTTGTACATTACTCCCGTAAAATTGTCTGAATCTATAGGATTGATAGTGTGTGGTGTAAGATTGTCTGTTGTCATGTAAAATTATAAGTCTTCCACCAGTGCAGCAAAAAATCATATCATCATCTATACAAATTCAACTTCATTTTTTTCATAATATAAAAATCAAATTATTTTAACTGTGTAGCTCAATGGCATACACTAGATGTACTATTGAAATGGGACATGTATGTAATTAGTGTCTCTTCTAACTTCTAAGTAACGCTTAAAAGTTTAAGGTCTGGTTAAATGTACGTCCTTACTGGTAACTAAATGAAACATTTTATTTGTAAATTTTCATGTCATAAATACTGCTATGGATATAACCATGAATTGATTCTTGTAGCAAAGTAGAGTTATACATGTATTGTCAACTTTATGTCAGTTTTGATATTAAATTGAACAAATATATGAAATGTTGACTTCCGTCTCTATGCAATTTCATGTTAGTATTAATATACAAACTCTGTACAATTTTGAAAGTGATGTTGATTCTCAAAGTTCAACTTATTTTTACTTAAAGTTAAACCATCTTACTGTATGTTTAAGTGTTTGTGGTATTAGGCATATATTATAGATTGAGATTTTGTTTACCGTCTCATTTTATTTAGCTTCCTTATGGCAATATGTTTATTTTTTACTCCAGGTTTGTTATTCATTAGTTTGTCAACACTTTTAGTTATGTTGCATTGTCTTATTATCCCACCTGAAAACTTAGTGTACTGCTGATCTGTTTCATAGATATTTCTGTCAGATTTTACATCTTATGAAGTAATGTTATTTGTTTTATTTTTGAATAATTAGAATGTGCATCTGGCTATATATACAAACTCACATAGTTTACAATATACATGTGCTTTTTCGTGTCAGCTCTTCTTGAAGTGTAAATGTTTGAAATTGCTTTGTCAATCATAAATTGTTGACTTTACCAATTCTTAATATAAAGATATATAATGTGTGTAACAGTATTTTGAAATGATCTGTATGTATGATAGTACTAACTCGAGCATCAAGCTTATTTCTTTGTTAAATTTATATGTAAAATACATATGTAATAGTCAAGATTTTGCATAAAGTGTCATTGTTAGACAGACATTTCCACTATCTACTTATTATAAACCTGGTCACCGATTTGAATGATTTGTGTGAGAACTTGACCGTTATTTCTGGAAAACACATTACTGGCTTAGAATCAAGTAAAACTGGTTAGGTTTACTACCCATTTGTATGTAACTGAAATACTGTTGAAGACAGGTCAGATACCCCTAATATTTACATGAAATTTTCTTATACTTCATAATTAACCACCTCTTGGCCTCTTTTAAGTTACGGTATTATTACATTATAAACCAATTGTAGATTTACGCAGTCAATTCGATTTTAGCTAGTTGAAGTGTCTACATTTAGAATTTTGGTATTTTTGTTACCCAATTTTATACAAAGTTTTTGTGTGAAACTTTGAGATAAGTTCCACCTAGTTTGAATCTATAAATCATACCATGAGTTTTACTTCCATAGATGATACTTACATGTGTAAACATTTAGTTTGTATTTACATGTTGTCTTTTACGCAACTTGTTTTGTATTTTATAACAGTATAAATACTGGTTATGTTTGATTTTATTTAAACAAATTTTAATAGCTATGTATGATAATTTGTGCTTGTTGAAATAAATTGTTGCTCTGTTACTTATAAACAATTTTGGATTTTCATACATATTTTAATGAATGTTTTTAAAGCTGGACTTTATAGTAATCTTGTCTTTATAGTAGCTTTAACGCATATGTTATGCTGTTGATATTAAAACTTACTTCCCAACAGAAAAAGGTACAATCAGTTTTGAAATGTGCTTACACAGAATTCTATGTATTGTATTTTATCAATTGTTTGTAACAAGTTGATAAAAGATAATTTCTGTCGCCTATTAACTAAATGTTAGTCTTGTTATATGTTATTCAAGTGATCAAAGTCCATCTACAGTATGTGCATTGAGTAAAAGGGTCCATCAGTGGTATGTACAGTGTATATTAGGGTCCATTAATTAATGTACAGTGACTGGTTTAGTCCATCATTGAAATATACAATGAGGTCAATAAATGATACACACAGGGATACATGGAGCCCTCAATCAAAAACAAGCAAAAATTGGGTCAATAAATGAGTGACATGAATACAGAGACAAACTGGATACATAAGGATGTATAATTACAACTGTTTAACAGCATACTCATAATAAATGAACTTGGAAGTTCAAGTTTGTTAGCTAGTATTATGAAGTTAATGTAACAATATTCATGTATCTTATTGTCTGTATGTCTTTTTTTGTTGCATACAATCTGATTAAAATCATATCATCAAACCCGCTACGCTATGAGGATCTGAAGACGACCTATAGAAGGTCACCTCAGGTGACCTTTTCCACTAGCCAATCAGCGCCTTACTTTCATAATTCTGAAAGTGATCTGATTCTATTTTTAACCGCAGTAAAAAACGATATTTGACTTGTAGTTATCACGAACACCTATTCTTACGCAACTAAATGTAATGATAGCGCCCATGTGACATGCGTGTTTACTAAATTTTCTATACTACTATGGCCGAATCGATCAGGATTACTAAAAAAATCAAAAAGTGGTTGCAGACAAATATGTTATACGTAATTTAATGTTTACTAACGTTTAAATAACATCGTCAGGTAGAAAGTTCATTCGGCCAAAGTACCGATGAAACGAGTTATACGATTGGCTGAATTATAAATAGATATAAATAGTGATCATGGAAATTCCGACTTTTAAAAATAGAAACTGGTATAGGCCGTCATCAGATCTTGCCGTAAGGAAGATCGAATACTTTAGTCAGATTGTGTTGCATATGACCTTTGAGTCAATTCTAAGGGTGACCATGAAGCCCTTGAACTTATGAAAAAAGTGTCAATACCAAAAAGCAAAGTGTAAAAATAGGAGTAGTTTGTCTTATCCTCCTATGTAATGTTTACATGAATCTTAACCTGGTTATTCATTTTAGATAACATAAAAAATGAAAATAGAAGAATTTAATTTAAATTTATTCTGTAAAAAATAAAAGAACACAATAGTAAAAAATAATATTGCACAAGATTTTCTTTTGAATAAAAAATTGGTAAAATAATTATAACAAATTAACATCAACATTGAAAGGATAATACAACAATATAGTTTATACAGTATAATCCCTGAAAACTGGACTCCCTGACAACCTGAAAATCAGACAAATTTTCCAAGTCACACTTTTTCGGAATTTATCAAGTTCTCAGAAAAACTGGAATTCTCAGAAAACCAGACTATTTGCTCAGTTTGGAAGGGGTTCGGTTTTCAGGAGTTTTACTGTATATGGTGATTTAGAACAACAGAAGTATTTGTATATCAGTACTTAACCATACTCTTCAGTTGATTTACTTGACAGCACATTTACCTGTCAAACATTTTCTGCACATGTCCAGAGATGTCAACACATGCTTTTCGAATCACTATCCTATGACATCATTAATGTATATATGTGAATGTACATATGTGTACATATCTAAAATTAAGTAATTGTTAAAGGAAGAAATTGATTACATAATAGAATGATGATTGAAGAGAAAAAAAGATAAATTCAATGGTGATTGGAATATCAACATTTTGGTCGCTCAAATAATGATTAGACATTTTATAAAGATAGGTGAAATACATCCATGTTACACTACATTGTTAACAGTGAATACCTATATGAATGTAAAAATATGTAATGTACATGACTAATTTTAACTATCAGAACAAGATTTTTATTAAACAAGAGGCTCACGATGACTCTAAGTTATAATACCAGATGAATTGGAAACTTGGTAAAAAGTGACTCCAAGGGCAGAAATAATTTCAACACAAGAAACCTAATCTCAGCAATTTTAGAAGAAGACAAGAAAACAATGCTACACATACATCTAAGATATTTTTTTAAGAAATACCCCACATCAGTCAATTTAATACATAACAAATAAATAATAGCAGTCTTCAAATTAGTGGGTAGTTTTAGAGAGTTTCCTTCATTAAGTATGTAGTCGGGCAACCTAAAATTAATTCAAAGACTGTAATAGACAAACTTTGACCTCAGGGGCATAGCTTAGCTTAGACAATGCTAAACACTAATAATATATAAGCACAAGGCTTTGTGTTTTTAAGATTTTCAAAAGTCTTCATAACACAATACAAGAGAAAATCTTTATAAAACTCAACCACTTCCTTTAAAAAATTATGACAACAGTCAAAATGAATGGCAATTATAGAAAAATGTTCAATCAGCATTAATTTTGTCAATATGCATACTCTTTCACAAAAACAATTTGAACATCTATTGTACTTCTACACTACAAGTGATATAACATTGTTATGTGATGTAAACCTATACATTTTCAATATACAAATATATATGTTAAATATGTTACGTAAATGAATTGTATGTACAATTTCAGCATAGTGTAGAATCAGATATTCACATGGATACAAGGGTTTTGCTCATCACTGTTACTCTTCTGTTCTCATAGGTCCAATATCCATGACTGAGCTTCATTAGCAAATGTATTCTTTTTTATAGCAAAAAGGGATATTTAAATAATAATAATTAGGCGTAAAGAAAAATTGTATCTGGTTACCAGACTTGACCTAATTTTACCCTGCATATCAGACCTGAGGAATGGAATGTGCACTGTTTCACTTTTTTACCTTTCCACCTGCTTTCAAGATCAATAATATTTTTAAAAAACCTCAACCTATCTAACTTATTTATAATGTCATTAAATGAGCATGTAACCAGAAACAAACATGTTTTATGTCAAGTTTGCCAAATAAAAGTTTAACAACATGCAAACACATATACAACAATAGCGTGCAAGTGGTGCTAACACTCGACTGTTCACTGCCTCAGTGAGATCTATCCAACAATTAAGTTTCATGTTGCTACTTCTTATAGTTTCTGAGTTATGAGCTACATTAAACTTTTTGCACGACACCGACGCCACAGTGATCACAATAGCTCCACTTTTTCTTTGAAAACAGCCGAACTAAAAAATCAATTACCAACTTTATCCTCTTAACAAACATTAACAAAGTAATCAAAATGCAAAGTCTGCGTCAAGATCGTAATCATAATCGTAGATATCTTCATCATATTCATAATCATTGTCTGAGTCTCTTTCAGAATTAGAAGTTCCACCGCTATCTTCAGTCTCAGGATCTGACACTCTCATCACTACATGTAATGTACTAGCATACATATCATCGTATCTATCAAAGGAGTGAAGATCTTGTAGTGCTGACGATGCCATATAGCCACCTGTTACCATGGAGATATTGTCAATGGGGGGTGGAGTATGGCAGGCTGCCTGAGGTAAGGACTCACTCACTTCATACATGGAAGTTGTGTATGGAGCGTCATTGTTTAATATGAAGATACTGTTTTCAGTAGCAGACTGTAATTGAAATCGAGAAAAATCTGTTTCTATGGATTCAGAAATGAGCTTGGTCATGTGACATGGGGCGCATAATCTTCGCAACGAGGTGATCCACTTGTACCGTACTTCATCAAGAATCATAGTTGGTTTTCCTGGATAATAAACCAGCACAGTATCATCTCTGCAGCATAACGTGTATGGACTGGCAAACTCATCATATGACACTTCAGGAGGAGCTATATCCCATGTGTTGAAAATCTTCGACTTCACATCAAACATTGCAAAACCAACAGATTTCTTGATGCAGAATTCCTCAGAGGGCCCAGTTCTGTATCTGAACCAAAGAAAAATGAATCGATCATCTTTCACTGTCATTCTAGCCAGGCTAATAAAACGTGTTCCAGGAATTTGATAGCATTTATACTGTTGTGTATGCAGATTACATAAAAACAAATGTCCGGTGCCTTCTTTGTTTCCAACTATATAAATATTTTGGCTGCAGTAAACCATTGCTGGTGGAACAGAGCGGCAATTTGTTAAAGTTGTTCGATAACAGGGATTATAGAAGTCTACTGTTCGGAAACTGTAAAGTGAAACTTGTACTTTAATAACATCAACAGCCAGAATATTTATCTTCATCATGTCTGTAGGGTATGGGAATGACGAACACAGGTACATGTACAGGTGATTTTTGTGAGAGATCATATTTCCAATTGTCTGTCTTGCAGGCATAATTTGGATTATCTTCTCACTAGCAAGAGGAAAAAGCAGCCATTTCTGATGCACAATATTGTAGACCATGAATTTAACATACTTCATACCCTGATTACAAACTACGGCATACAGAACAGGTAGTTTTGATGGAAGTTTGCAATTCTTGGGTTTCACCAAATTTCCCATGTCACTATTTTCTAAACAGGCAAAACTAGCTGACATACTATCGAGGAAATCTTTGCCTGATAATGAAGTTGGTTGCATTATGACACTAGTTGAACATTTTGTATTCATGCAGCAAGGAGTATCACTTATATGTTCACAAACCCAGAGTTTGATACAAGCATTTAAATCACTTTGATATCTTTCTCTAGAATCTAGATCAGCAGCGATCCATCTTTGAACAAGCTTCTTCAACTGGTTATATTTAGTGTGTTTCACTACAAGAGGGTCTTCTAGCAACCGGAAAAAGCAGGAGCCAGGTAATTCAATTATTTCTTCTTGATAGATCAAGTGATCATGGAAGCGAGCTTCGATCATCTGCTGACATGCACCGGCAACATTTGGAACGTTGTGATTCTCACACAAATATTTCAGTCTGAGACAATTAGACAAATCTAAATTTCCAAGTTCAAGAAAAAACTGACTGCAATATTCCTTAACATCGTCCATCAAAAGAAAATCAGAAATTCTGATAACATCTTCCACGTTCGCATTTGTTAACTGTATGATTCCTGTGTACATGTAGTTCAGAATCTGTCCAAAGACATCATCACTGTCAATCATTAAAGACTCAGATAAATCTAATGTATTAGTCAACTTTTCTCTCATGTCACAGGTAAACATAGATTGAAAATATGGGCTCCAAAGTGACAGTATAGCTCTGTGAGCAAAGAATTTTCTGCCATTCAAATTGATTTCCACATCACATAATTCTCCAGTTTCCCTCTGTTTCACAAGAGGTTTGATAATGTAATCTTGAACACTTTTGACAAATTGTTTCTTTTCAGCTTTCAGGTATTGAGACATGTTTATTAAACTGTTTCTTCTTCTTATGCAGTCTGCATCAAACTAGGTACAGTTGCATTAGTTTGCAGTTAGTGTTTAAACATTTACCAGCACAAATAAAATGGCAGGTAGTCATATCGTTTATCTAGGCACAAAGACTGCGCTGCACTACCAAGGATATTGCACTTGTATATCAAAGCATTTGCTTGATTATCAATCCTTTAATCGATTATCACCAACATTCTTTGTATACAACATCATTAGATGTTCACTTCTCATGTGCACAATCCGTAAATGATGTCAAATATTACATCTCAAACAGATAATCAGTAATTTGCAAAATCAATAATACGTGTATTGATAAAATTGATAATTCATTTAATTTACACAAAAACAAACACTCATGTATGTGTCATCCGGCAAAACTTGCAAAGGAAAGTTAGAAATGGTAGTAAATCCAAAATACGTAGTCTCAGATAGTTTAGAAATTATAATTTATAAGTTATTTTCCAATAATATATGCTCATTTAGGTGATAAACTGGTTCTCGTTGACTCTCGTGCACGCAACATGGAGCGGGAACCAGTTGGATTGAGATGACAGCAGTACTGGTGGTTTCCGTTTTAGAGCCCATGAATATTAATAAAGACGGGAACCAGTATATTTTAGTCCATTTAGTTGCGTTTGATTTAAAACCTTTCACGTTTAAATATCAAAATACATAAATAATGCTATATTGAGGATACTATCTTTGTAAAACGATATAAACAATGGAAACGATACAAAGGGAGATTTAAGTTATCTTATCTTATTTTGCATTTAAGGTCTTTTATTTGATACTTGTGCTTTAGAGAAAAGGCAGAACATATTCTTACATGGAATTCGATAACAATCAAACTGAACATGTTTTGGAAGAGGAACATGCTTCAGATTTTCCAGACCTTGTGTATTTGTTGTTTATGTTACTAAAATATCAAGGAATTTAACTAACGATCACATCTAGGTACTTCCATGACCTTTACACAACGGTTGTCATTAATCAGTCATTTCTGATTGGTTCCTGTGATTCAGTTGAATTTGATAAAACCATTGTATTTTTAGTCGACCTTCTCTGACAGCTAGACTGTTTTTATTACAGTAAAACCTCGATTACCCGAACACCGATTATCCGAATACCCGATATTATCTTAATTAAATCTACATTCCCGATTATGTCTCTATATATTTCAAGTACCCAGTTATACAAATCAGATTTTATGAATACCTGGTGTAATATGATTACGAATACATTATTTGGTCCCTAAAGTTACAAATGCACGTTTTTTCACACCTATTATTCGAAATCATCAATTGATAACAATGGCCGATTGAAAATCAAATGATGTAAGACCAACAATGGGTAAGGTAGAAAAAGGCCTGATATATAGCAGACAATATGCAGTTGTTTTAACAGTGTTTAAGCAAATTAATTAAGAAAATCAGTGTTGTTGATTATGAAATTATTCTGATAAAAAAAGATTATTGAAAATTTTCTTTAGATAGTTCACCATAGACTACTACTAGTGTATCAAGTTTAATATGTAATCTGCTCATCGTCGAAGCTTGCCCCCAATGGCCCGTAATTCAGGGGCGGCTAATATCAATTGTCCGTATTGCCAAGGTTGTCCTGCAGCCTGTACGGACAAGGGAAAATTCCAGAATTAACTATATAAATATCATACCAACAAGTTGAGAAATGCTTCTGGCAAAACGGACAAGTAAGTCAAAATCAGATTTTGCTGGCTCTGTAATTATGGAGGAAGTGTTGACTATGAGCAGAATATATTAATGTATATTTCAGATCAAGCTTTTTTGAAATGTGGAAGACATTCTCAAAGATCCTGAAAAATGTCCATTTACCCCAAAGATCTTGTGTGAAGTACAGCTCAGTGAGACAATGGGGAAGACAGTCAAACAACAATCACAGATATAAATCTGGTGATCAGAATGGACTAAGTTGGGGTATTACTCCAATATATCATATAAACATTCGGTCATACATGGCAAAAAAACTGAAACGAAGGCAAAACGATAGGTTTGAGAAGTTTCTGTCCGAAGTGAATGAAAGATCAGATGACTTTGTTTTGAGTGATGAACAGTGGGACAGTTTACGTAAAGATATCATCAATGAAGATGAAGACTTTGCTAAAGGACTTGATTTCTCAATAATGTTTAATTTAAATGGAAAACCTGATCTTAGTTTGTCATACATGACTTATTTGAGGAAAAATATGGGGACAAATACATCCACAATGACTCAATTTTGTGTCAACTGTGTAGATAAATATGAAGATTCTGTGATGGAAGTTATTCGTGAATTAAATAACTTAGGGTATTTTGATAGAAGCTCTAAGATGTCATTCGAAAAATTTCATGGAATTGTCTTAAAAACTAAGGAATGGAAATTGTGCCTGAATAGTTTGAAACATGTCCATGAAGGCCGCAGAATGTATTTGTTTGTAATTCTTAAAGCTGCGTTAAGACATAAGGATTACAAGACATTCTTAGAAATATGGAATCAGTTTTCCTATATTATCTCATTGTATGGTAAAGAGGCAGGAGAATGGATATTTCAAAGCTGGGAGGAATGTGAATATCCGCTAGATTTACTGTTTGAAGTGTCAAAACTTGCTGAAATACCCTTTACAAATGAGCAGGCAATTACATTGATGAAATACTGCAGGTTTGTATTATTAGTGACTTCTTAAGGACCAGACTAGATTTATTTATTCATTTTTGTAATTAAGTTAAAGTACTTTGTTCAACTCGACTACTAGGCTATCAATCGCTTGACTATGATTTTATGCGGACATTAGTACTACTTTCGAAATCTACATCCGCAGTAAAGATGTTTTCATTTTGAAATATTCATTTTTAATGTCATAAATAGAAACCTTCTGTATTACATGTAAGTCCATCTCACATGAGCACTTTCAGAACTTTGATTTTTAGCTCACCAGAGCACAAATGTGCTCAGGGTGAGCTTTTGTGATCGCCCTGCGTCCATCGTGCGTCGTTACGTGGCGTCCATGTTTACTTAAAACAACATCTCCTCCTACACCGCTATGCCACTTGCAACCAAACTTTGCTGGAATGATCCTTGGGTGGTCCCCTTTCAAAGTTGTTCAAAAAATTAAATTTCATTAAAAATTCTGGTTGCTATGGCAACAAATAGAAAAAACTTAAAAAATCTTCTTGTCTGAAACCACAGGACCTAGAGCTGAGATATTTGGTATGTAGCATTGTCTAATGGAACTCTACAAAGTTTGTTCAAATTATTCCCCTGGGGTCAAAATTGGCTCCGCCCCGGGGGTAACTTGATTTTACATAGACTTATATAGGAAATTAAAAAAATCTTCTTGTCCTAAACCACAAGGCCTAGAGCTAAGATATTTGGTATTTAGCATTATCTAGTGGACCTCTACCAAGTTTGTTCAAATTATTGCCCTAGGGTCAAAATTGGCCCTGCCCTGGGGTTTATTATTTTATATAGGAAAATTAAAAAAATCTTCTTCTCTGAAACCACAAGGCCTAGAGCGCTAAGATATTTGGTATGTAGCATTGTCTAGTGGACCTCTACCAAGTTTGTTCAAATTATTGCCCTAGGGTCAAAATTGGCCCCGCCCCGGGGGTCACTTGATTTATATAGACTTATATAGGAAAATTTAAAAAATCTTCTCCGAAACCACAAGGCCTAGAGCTAAGATATTTGGTGTGTAGCATTATCTAGTGGACCTCTACCAAATTTGTTCAAATTATTGCCCTAGGGTCAAAATTGGCCCTGCCCTGGGGTTTATTCTATTTTATATAGGAAAATTAAAAAAATCTTCTTCTCTGAAACCACAAGGCCTAGAGCTAAGATATTTGGTATTAAGCATTATCTAGTGGACCTCTACCAAGTTTGTTCAAATTATTGCCCTAGGGTCAAAATTGGCCCTGCCCTGGGGTTTATTATTTTATATAGGAAAATTAAAAAAATCTTCTTCTCTGAAACCACAAGGCCTAGAGCGCTAAGATATTTGGTATGTAGCATTGTCTAGTGGACCTCTACCAAGTTTGTTCAAATTATTGCCCTAGGGTCAAAATTGGCCCCGCCCCGGGGGTCACTTGATTTATATAGACTTATATAGGAAAATTTAAAAAATCTTCTCCGAAACCACAAGGCCTAGAGCTAAGATATTTGGTGTGTAGCATTATCTAGTGGACCTCTACCAAATTTGTTCAAATTATTGCCCTAGGGTCAAAATTGGCCCTGCCCTGGGGTTTATTCTATTTTATATAGGAAAATTAAAAAAATCTTCTTCTCTGAAACCACAAGGCCTAGAGCTAAGATATTTGGTATTAAGCATTATCTAGTGGACCTCTACCAAGTTTGTTCAAATTATTGCCCTAGGGTCAAAATTGGCCCTGCCCTGGGGTTTATTCTATTTTATATAGGAAAATTAAAAAAATCTCCGAAACCACAAGGCCTAGAGCTAAGATATTTGGTATCTAGCTTTGTCTAATAGACCTCTTTTAAATCTGTTCATATAATGGCCATGGGATAAAAAACGGCCCAGATGGGTCACTTGATCTTACTTGGACTCGTATAGAAACTTCAACAATGTTAATCTCCAAATGACCTTTTCTCCTGGTGAGCATTTATAGGGCCATCATGGCCCTCTTGTTTAAATTTTGAAAAAAGGATTTGATGATATTAAACTACAATCAAAATCAATTCAAGTATTTCAAAGAATTCTCTAAATATTGGATTTACTACATGTATATGAACTGATTTGGTCTTCAAATATGAGGCAAAATATGTATTGCATCAGTTACTTCATAAAGATAGACTACCACTTACAAATATTAATCAAAGTACTGAAAGTACTCATGACTTGCACAGCAAAATGAAATCGCAACCTTAAAAATTCACTGGTTGGTGTCATTTGTCAGTTTGTAAACTTTTAATTAATAACTGCTGAAAAGACTCATTGTTGTGATATTGTTGAGTCAGTCCAACATTTCTCAAAATGTTTTGCAGAAAGCAATGGCAGGAAGTTGTTGAAGCAAAAATTGCTCGAGTATCAATCAGTAGGTATGTATTATATAAACCATAAAAACATGCAACTTTGGTTAAAATATAACAACATTTAATATTAATTTGTAGGGCTGTGGATCGTTGGGTAAGATGCAATGCGATCCAATCCACGATTCAACGCTAACAATCCACAAATCTTTTGTTTTTAAGTAACATATCTAAAACTTCAACATTGCAGTTCTGATACAGTTAGATTTAATTTTCTTTAAGGAATAATGAAGTAAATAATTAAAAATTGTTCAATGGCTTAAATTCATACATACTCCCTTCCAATTAATGAATTTACCAGCATCATTTCTGGTTTGAGCATGTGACCCAACATTTAAAGATCCACTTGGACCTCTTGGCAAACAAAATAGTCTATGATGAGACAATATACATTCAGAGAAAAGGGAATTTTAAGAACAAAGCATACATTTTATGTTAAGAAACAAGATCGCACGAACCACAAATCTCTGTAATGACGATTATTCATTCTCAATTTTTCAATTAGATTTGTGATTACCCGAGTACTATAAATTTGTATAAACAGTTGAACCCTGTTATTTGACTAAATAACCATATCATTCACAGGATCCTAATAAAAGCTTATCAAATCTGCCGATGATTTTTTTGGTGGCAGCCCCCCTCCCCCTCATGTAAAGGATGTTTTTCTTCAGAAAATGATAAAAAATAAAAATATAGTCAGTTTCTCATTTTGGTTTAAAAAGCACCGGTTCCCACCTGGTGCTGTCTTATATAAAAGATCATTCATTCATGACAGACATGTTTGTTATAAAATTACCCTGTTTAGAAAAAATCACCCCTCTAAAGGACTGTGGTCCTTTGATTGATGACCCCTTCCCCCAAATAGTGATTCAAAATAGATCTAAGCTAGGTTTTGTTTTCTTTCATATTCATTATACAGTAAAGTTCCACCTAACGACCGGTCCGATAATAAGACCGTTCCGCTATTACGACCGCTTTTCTAAAGAACCAAAAATTTCCCTTCTCATTTCAATGATTTAAAGGTCCGTAAATACGACCGGTCCGCTATTCCGTATTACGACCACTTTATTGGACCCAATCTGTTAATTACTGCAGTTTTGAGTCCCACTAAAGCGACCGTGAACAAGTCGATAATTATCCGTCTGTATACATCTCACACCTAGCCGCAGGGGTCTGGTTGTTGTTGTATGTTTATTGTTAACGACATACACTGATAGACTAATTTGCGGTATTTACGACATGCGACTACTTTATGATACGCTGTTATTGTTTGTAGTGGAGAAGGGTCTAAAATGTGTAATTGTTAAGCAATTAATTAGTATCATAGGGGATTATCTAGGACTGATCGTATAGACATTAAATCGAGAGGTGTTATCAAACACGTGGTCCCTGGTTTAATTGTTGATTTTGACAGTATTCAGATTGGATTAAATTACTAAAGCAATTAAGCACATTCGTACTATTTTGCTTCCATCATTTAATGATGAACAGTAAAAGAAATGGTGTATGGTGATGAGACACACGTACATGATCAGATAAATGGTGAAATAGACAATATCAAACGGTCATTATGAATAATATCAAGAAATTTATGAAACTATCACGAATTTATTTTGTATATATGTCATCACAATTTTTTATATAGTTTCAGTTTAAATTAAATTTATGAAATTGTTTACTATTTGTTTTCTGAATGTAATTTGTATATGCCACATTAACAGATATAACAACAACAAACACTATTTTTCTACATGTATTTGGTAACTTTATGAAATACTGTGTATACATATAGACTGACTCGCTATTAAGACCGACTCGCTAATAAGACCACTTTTTGTCAGAACGCCCGGTGGTCTTAATAGCGGAACTTTACTGTAGTACTGAAATGATGTTGATGTAATTTCAGGGGACAGTGCCTTGACTGTAATAATATGATGCCACTCTATAGTCCCATGAGTGTTGAAAAAATCAAAGACATCGAAAAAGCCTTGATTAATGACGTCATCTTTGGCAGAAGTATCTATGAGAAAACACATCCCTCTGAATTAAAGAGATTTTTCCAGTTTATGGAAAAACAGGAGAAACCATTTGATTTAGTTGTAGATGCTTTGAATGTTCGACCTTCATTCAAGATGCATCGTGGTATGGTAAGTTTTACTTTATATCTGAATCATTTGAATTTATAACATTGTCGAAATCTTGTACGATTGAAGTGACCATAAAGGCTAGTCTGTAGTATGATCTGCTAGCAACAAATGCTTATGAATATGATGTATGCACAGTATCATACAGTTAAACCTGTATTAGCAGCCTCCTCTGAATAAAGGCCATGCTGTGAATAAAGTCAATTCTTTTAATAACTGTCCTAGATTGTTTAGAACACAATGACCTCCAAATATAGGCCATCTGTCAATAAAGATCACACTATGTCTTTTCCAAGGATCACTGTTCACAGTTAAGATTGTTGTAAGTTTTTATTCTGTTGTAGTCAGCTTTTGCTGGCTCCCTAAATGTAGGAACCACAGCCATTTTGAATTTTTGAAATATCTTGAAAAATAAAAGAGTTATGAGTATTTTTATAGTTTGATTTTGCGTAATTTTCTGGAATTATTTCGCTATATAAATTAAACAAATTATGTCGCGACAGGACAGGTATTTGGAAACACCATCTTGAAAACATTGATTGTTATTGATGACCCAAATGTGTCATCACTCAGTGCCTGGGAGGACAGTATTTCATTAATTCATCAGTGTGACTTTTGAGAATGGAAGTGCTAAGAAATTGCATTATCAGAAATTCAGGATTCCTGGAAGTCATGTTGTATTACAAGACATCTATATTTAGGAACTCTTGAAATGCTATATAAATACAATGTAGTATCAATTATTTATCAATTAAGCGACTTGAATGAACAGACAGATCTATGAAGCACTAAAATAAACTTCAAATAGTTTATTAAAGCAATAAAGTCAACGCTGTAAACAAAGGCCACGCTAGGGATAGATAGTCTTTATTTACAGGTGTCCTTTAATCAGAGGTAATTTTGTTGTAAAAATCTATGACAGTTTTTAGAGGAATGGCCTTTATTCACTTGGTGGCCTTTATTGGGAAGTGGCTGCTGACACAGGTTTGACTGTATTTGGTTTTATTTTAGTCAAACTCATTCGACGGTGTGAAGAATCTTGCTAACTTAGGATGGAATATTCTCATAGTAACCAAGAAGACAGGTGTATCCTTTGTACAAGAATGGAACAGATATGCACAAGTCTTTGACACTGCAATTAGGTAAGTGTCTATTAACTATTATCTAAATTCTCATAGAAATATCAATGATTGTTTTTTTTAATTGATGTATCAGTACAGAACATGTATCTTATATAACTTAAAAAAACTTATAATGTCCCCTTCGTAAAATATGCATATTTTATTCAGTTTGGATATTGTGAGCTCAAATTTTCAGTGCACACCTCTAAAAAGTCAAGCTACATGAGACTAACAACAAAAATGTGTTTTATTGATTTTTATCGAGCCCGTCTGCGGTGAGCTCGACATAGTCGCCACAATGGCGGTTGCATTGTGAGTGAGTGAGTTAGTTAGTGTGTCCGTCCGGTGCCTTGTCCGGGCTGTATCTCCATTATGCATTGACACTTTTTAAAATAACTTGGCATAATTGTTAAACACCATGAGATGGTGTGCAGTGCGCAAAATCCAGTTCTCTAGCTCAAAGGTCAAGGTCACACTTAGAGGTCAAACGTCAAAAATGAGCATTATAGACCTTGTCCAGGCTGTATCTCCCTTATTCATAGAAACTTTTTAAGATAACTTGGCATTATTGGTAAACACCATGAGATGGTGTGCAGTGCGCAAAATCCAGGTCTCTAGCTCAAAGGTCAAGGTCACACTTAGAGGTCAAACATCAAAAATGAGCATTATAGACCTTGTTCGGGCTGTATCTCCCTTATGCATAGAAACTTTTTAAGATAACTTGGCATAATTGTAAAACACCATGAGGCGGTGTACAGTGCGTGAGATCAAGGTTTCTAGCTCAAAGGTCAAGGTCACACTTAGAGGTCAAACATAAAAAATAATCATTATACACCTTGTCAGGGCTGTGTCTCCCTTATGCATTGAATTATTTTAAAAATGACTTGCCATAATGCAATGCGACCATGTGTCTTGGGCAACACCCAGATTTTTATAGGTCAAAGGTCAAGGTTACACATTCAGTCCAATATATTTTCCTTGTCTGGGCTGTGACTTCTGTTTGCATTCAAGGATTTTTAAATAAATTGGTATAAAAGTTTACTTCAATGAAATGATATGTCATGAATATCACCCATACTTGTAGTTCAAAGGTCAAGATCACAAGCTGGCTAAACAGGGGCTCGACATGTTGCCCTTGGGCTTCTAGTTATTCCTTAATGTCCCTATAGTTGTAAAACAGTTAATTAGCACTTGCACATACTGAAAATTTGATCTCAGAATATCAAAAAATGAATAAAATATGCATATTTTATGAAGGGTATGTTATAAGTTTGTTATGTGTAAATAACTCTAAATAGTATGTACTGTGCAACCTCTCCAGAGTGGCCCTCTTAAACAACAGCATGACTTTTCCCAACTGTCCAGTTAAATATTAAATTAACCTCTCAAGAGCAAGAATCTCTAAACAACAACATAATTTTTATTTTCCTGAAGCGTAAATCCAAAACCTTTTATTACTTGATTGGTGTTAACTATCACCAGCAATGATTATCTTCTGACGTATTTGTTGATCATTTGTTACTTGATTGGTGATAACTAACACCAGTGATAATTATCTTCTGACGTATTTGTTGATCATTTATTACTTGATTGGTGATAACTAACACCAGTAATAATAATCTTGTGATGTATATGTTGATCATTGGTCTATGAATTTGGTAATATTGACTATGTCCTATTGTTGTATCTTCAGTTCTATAGATGATTTGTACTTCCTGCTTGCTGCATTAATGTCTGGACCTAATTGTTACTTACTTACATCGGATCAGCTGAGAGACCACGCTAGTAAATTAGATCCCACTATCAGAGGGGATTTTTGTAAATGGTTGGAACAAAGAAAAGTTTATTTTAAACGACATATGAACACGATTGTGGTAAGTATTGGAACTCAAGAAAGGGAGTTATGTCCCTTAGCCAATTCAAATGAAAGGTTTAAATATCTTTTTTGACCAAAACAAGCTAGCCTAGAGTACTAGGGCCTAGAGTACTAGGTGTGAAGCATTGTCATGTGGTTATCTTCCCAAAGACTTGTTTTATAAGGATTATATAGGGACAACTTCTTAACATCTGTAGCATAGAGCTTAGATACAATGTGTGAGGTATATAACATTGTCTTGTGGTCCTCTACCACGATTTTTCAAATAATTAATAATAATTAATAAAATAAAGTACTGTAGTTAAGGTATTAGGTTCCTAACTCTAAATTTTTTAATGTATTTGCTCAATGTCACACAAAAATGTTTATACTGTAAAACCCTGATTATCTGAACTCAGATTATCCGAAAACCTGGTCTTATCCGAAATGAAATTTCGGACCCGAATTTCCCTCTATATATTTCAATGTAAATAAACCTCGATTATCCAAATTGTCTAATCTGAATACCATGGCTTATCCGAAGTAATAAACAGGTCCCCACAATCATCAGAACGCATATTTTCACACCTATTATCCGAAGTCGACAATTAACTCTGATCGATTGGACAAGTTCATTGTAGGATTTCTCTAATGTGTCAAAAGGTGTGAACAACAAATTATTAAACCATTATAAAGTGCATCATAATTTCACTTTAAAAAGCAACTTACATTAAAAATGTTCATTTTATTTTTCGAAGATATACATATGTTTAACGTGAAATGTATTTTTTCGAAAACAAAATATTAACTATAACACATTAATTTTGTTATTATATCTATATGTATACATGTACGCCATATATATGGGAGTGATCTGCCTTTATTTTCATACAATTGTCTAGATTTCCCTTACCCTTGATTATCCGAAACCCCGGATTATCCAAAGTAATTTTTCGGTCCGGACGACTTCAGATAATCAGGGTTTACTGAATTACAAAAATAGTTTTGCCCAATTGTCATTATTTTCTCGATAGTTACCTTGAAAACTGAAATTGATTTTATGACGTATTATTTAAACTTGTATGAATTGTTGCCCTTGTTGAAAAATACACGGTAAATCATTATCAATCACGGAAATCTATAAAAATTATGAACATTTACAAAATCTGTCCAACCTATTTTGAAACAAGAGGGCCATGATGGCCCTATATTGCTCACCTGAGCATTGTAACACTAAGGGATAATTTGATCAAGGAAAGGTTATTTGACATGGTAAAGAATTATCTACCAAAACTCTTAAGTTAGTAGGTGTTGAAATCAACTGACCCCAGGGGCTGGGCCAATATTGACCATGGGGACATGATTTGAACAAATTTGGTAGAGTTCAACAAGAAAATGCTACATTCGAAATATCTAAGCCCTAGGCCTCGTGATTTTGGACAAGAACATTTTTAGCTTACCTGATTCATCAGGTGAGCTTTTAGGATCGTTGAATGTCCGTCGTTCATCGTACGTCCACAATTAGTTTGTTTACACTCTAGCAACCGCAGCTCTTAACGAATCCTGATTAAGCTTGCTCACAATGTATATGGCCACAATTGGGCCCTTGAATTACAAAATTTGCTATATTTAGCTTGTTTACACTCTAGCGCACCAATCCTAATAATATTTTCAGTAAATGTGTATAACCAAGAGATCTTGGACAAGTTTGATTATGGGCAAAATCTGACCAGAACTTCAAGAGTTATGGGCCCTTGACTTAGAAAATTTGCTATATTTGAGTTTGTTTACACTCTAGCGCATTCATTTATTCACCGATCCTAATATTTTCAGTAAATGAGTATAACCAAAAGATCTTAGACAAGTTAATTATTGGCGGAATCAGACCACATCTTCAAGAGTTATGAGCCCTTGACTTTGAAAATTTGCTATATTTTAGCTTGTTTACACTCTAGCGCCTTCATTTATTCACTGATCCTAATCATATTTACAATGAATGTGTATGACCTCATGGTTTTGGACAAGTTTGTTATGGGTGGAATCGGCACACAACTTCAAGAGTTATGGGCCCTTGGATTAGAAAATTTGCTACTTTTTAGCTTGTTTAACAGTATTATACCTTCATTGTTGGTTTTGATCTCAAAATCTACGTAAAAATTAGTTTTACGAGATGGAAACTATATTACCTGGTCATTAATTATTGGCCATTGTTCTCAGGTGAGTGATAAAGGGCCATCGTGACGCTCTTGTTTTAATTTTCCTACATGGGCCTTCATAAATCAAGTGACCCCGGGGCAGTGCTGATTTTGACCCCTCAACCATAATTAGAACTAATTTAATAGAGGTCTGCTAGACAATGCTACATACCAAATATCTGAGCTCAAGGCCTAGTGGTTTCAGAGAAGAATATTTTTGTAATTTTCCTATGTAGAGAAAACCCTGGGGTGGGGCCAATTTTGACTCTAGGGCCATAATTTGAACAAGCTCCGTAGATGCTACATACCAAATATCTAAGCTCTCGGTCTAGTGATTTCAGAGAAGATTTTTAAAATTTCCCTATGTAAGTCTATATAAAATCATGTGACCCCCAGGGCTGGGCCAATTATAACCCTAGGGCAATAATTTGAACAATCATGGTAGAGGTCCACTAGGCAATGCTACACACCAAATGTCAAAGCTCTAGGTCCTCTGGTTTTTGAGGTTTTTTAACAAATTCTTCCGGTTGCTATGGCAACCAGAGTTTTTCATCGAATGGATTTTTTTAACAATTTTGGTAGAGCTTCAAGCAAGAAACACACCTGTGAAGTTTTGTTGAAATTGACCCAGTGGTTTAGGAGGAGATGTTGTTTAAGGAAATTGTTGACAACGGACGACCGACATAGCTCGATCCTAAAATAATTTCTGGAGTTAGGATCCTAATACCTTAAAATTCCTTCCTTGGAGTCAACTTGATACATGTATATTTTCTGGATTCTTATTTACACATTTTTTGATAACTGCTAAGATCACTTTTCTATGTTTTGTATGAATAAACATACCTTGTCTACTCTCTATCGACAATCCATATTACCGGGTATAATGGCAAACAGAATAATTGTTTGTATGTATTAAGAATCATACCCAAGTACCTAAATTTAATCAAGAATGTTGGAGGCGACCTTAAAGTTTTATAAGAAAATAGAAATGGAAGGGAAATAACTCGGAAATAAAAAAAATAAACAAAATCAGACATTTTTAATGTTTAATCAGGCATAGTTTTCCACTTTTCTAAGGTTAGATACATTGCTGTTTATATTTTTGTGAAAGCCAACGGTGGGGCTTGTTTGATTTCAGCATATGCAGCTTGAATTATTATTAAACAATGGAATACAGTGTGAGCTAGGGAACATTTTATTCTGTTTACTTGTTACAATCATATTTGTTACACTACAGAGACAGTTTTTGTTAAAACTCTTTTGAGAAATATATATATAGGTTATGAAAACATTTACACTTTTTAAAATTTGATTAGTATTATTTCTTTATATACTTTTATTAACGATAGTAATTTATAACCACTGGGTAATTCTTTTATATGTAAGAATCCTTGGTTGCTAAAACAACAATTAACAATTTCTGATTAACGCTTTGAAAGTGGTTCTGTATTGTGATGTGTTCTTTTTACAGTGGCCAGCAAAACATCAGTGGAGAGTACATGAGACAGATCTAGGATGGCATATACCATACGTTAAAGATGCACAGACATCGTCAGTACCACACCGGAATACATCTACTGATTTAATTAGGTTACATAGTAGATCTTTTCTCTGCTTGAAAAAGAAGCAGTATGAACCTTCCGAGGAATGTTTACATTTCAGACAAGTTAAAGATTCATTTATAACATCCACAGATATTAAAACTGAGTGTTAACATTTTTATCATGTTTTCAAATTATCTTTACATTCAGTCAGTGACATAAGTTTGTTTTACATTCAGTCAATTTTACTGTTTTAAATACATGTACATAATTATGTACTATGAAACTTATTACTTGTATTGATTCTATCTTAGAATGATTCTTTTCCATAACCTGTGTGTTTTGTAACAAGTTATGGTTGCTATATGCAGTCTGCCTCATATTACTGACTGTTGAAAAAGGGCATAAAACTCAATGTGAGGATTACTTAGAACACAGATCAAATCTGTCCACCACTGTCCTATCAAGACTTTGATGTAGTCTCATGAACACATTATCTTCAGCTTTGGTCTCTTAGTGTGTGATTTTTATTAAACTGTCAAAACTGCATAATTTCACAGTCAATGCTTCGTGTTTATTTTTAATCTTCAGTGAGATTCATTTGCTTTCATAAGTTACACAATACGTTATAGCGGTTGTGGAATATATGATCATGTATTTAACGATGTGCTAAATAATATAACATAAACATGTGGAATCTGACATTCTCTAATGGTAAACTTAATGAAATCTATTGACTGTAGTACAAAGCTGAAAATAATTCAGTGACCATGTAATTATCCAGCTTTAGCAGATTAATAAAATAGCACCATACACGAAAGTTTTCCAATCTTTGGAATAGTAAACAATTATAAATGCAAGTTATTTCTACCATTTATTAAGAAATGCCCACAATCACAACAATACAAGTTATATATAACAAGCAATATCACATGAGTTCAAGGCCACAAATATCTCTACTGGATCGTGAATTAATTCCAATACAGAATACTATCAACAAACATCAATAAAATTTAAATGAACTGATATATCTAGAACATGATTTGTTTATGTATCAGAGAAAAACTGAACATTTCACCTAAAAATAAACTTTTATATTAATTTAGAGCATTTCAAGACTGATTTAATGTATTGCATAACTCAAAACAGTAAGTGACCTAAGCAAGTTTCGCACTAAACAAAACTTCATAGTCTGTATTCTGCTATATAAAACTTGATGATTGAGAAAACAGGAATATTTGAAAAATAAAACACTTGTCAGATAGACTTGTATCTAAAATGTGCAATCATAATTTCCTTTAACAATGATGGGTCTTTAAGGATGGTCCTCAAATTGATACATTGATTGTTGACTTAATTATTAATCAATTCCTACCGAATAGTAACTTAAACAATAAATTATCAATTAGTAAACAATGAAAGTTGACAAATTAAATATCCAGTATATGGGGCCAGAAGTCAACACACTGTCAAACGATGTCAACAAATCACAACTGGCATCTTTTCTAAATCGGTCTAAATCAAGGTTGTAACAATGTACACAGAACTGTACAAGTAAAACATATCTAAGCCAGATTGACTTGCCACAGAAATAAGGTATGCAGAAATTACACCCCATGTTTTAACAAAAATCACGGAGTATTAAGCCCCCAGAAATAAGTACTTAAACAGTACACACAGACAGCACTGCTTAGTCAATGAGTATAAAAATAAAACAAACACACAACAAAATAATCAGATCTCAAATTTGAATACATGTATTCAATAATAACCAAAGCTATTTACAGAATTTATCCTTAACAATAAAGAAATGAGAATCACAGATACATTGTGTTGTCATGGAAACAAGAAGAACTTATTGATGTAACAGATTGCTAATAGTCTTTATTAACCAATAAGTCTCATATAATCATTTTGTAGACATACTAGTATGCATTTAAGTTATAGACTAAATCTTGTCAGGTCTACAATAAAATTCAGCATCTTTTTTGTTCCAAATCGAGCATTAATAAAAACTGTACCATACAAAAGACGAGCCGCGAAAGATTCATTTTTAGTGAATGTGTATTTCTGTTACAAATTAGTGTAAAGAAGTACACCGTAAAATGCCAATATACAATGGATTTTAAAATAGTCATGGAAACCCATAGCAGACAAGACTTTTATCCTTAAGTATATTTTTGTATACATAAGAACTGAAGACAAAACATGTTTAGAAAGTTTGATGTGAGTATATTAGGATACATTCAGAAACACAAGATTTTATAAATTCCTAGAGGGAAATTACACAGACATAGAAAAATATTACCATACATATAATTATACTCCAAATGTATCTTATATGACCAGTAGCTATTTACATCACAGTATAATAAAAACCCACAATATATAAAATAGCCATTAGCTTAAAAGATATAAGAATCACTAGACTAGTAGCAAAAACGTATTATTTGTTCAACATTTAGTCACATAAACCAAAACATGTTCTGTAGATTTAAGGAAAAATGAGTTCAATGCTTTACAATCTACAATTTAATATTTCCTGAAATATTTTGAATTCAGAACAGCAGAAGATTATTTCTTGTTTCTTAAATGAATGTAGGTGTAACCATTGGAACCTGGCCAGAACTTTGGTACAGGAACATACATGGTAAGTTTCAGCAATATGAATAACTGAATCACATTCTACATTTACACCGATGATTTAACTTGGCCTAGGCAACACATAATAACCAATACTTAAATTGGTACCAATAAACAACAATAATTTGAGAATTAAAAAAAATAAAATAAACATCCAGAATACATTTGAGAAAGCCAAGGTCAGCACACTAGTTGAACATAGGTGCCTAGTACATTACAGGATAGTGTTTCCAAACTATCACTTACATTGCATTTACAAACTCTAGTGGTTTAGAGTCACATGTAGTTACAAATAAAATGGTTCCAGAAAGTCGGGTGTATATCTAAGCTTACAAAAACAAAACAGTTTTCTATGAAAAGTTCACAATGATGGTTCACAGAATCATCATCAATGTATTGTATATTTCTATAAAAAAAAAGAAAATTACTGAATAAATGTACCAATGTTTACACAATATTTAAGGAACTAATACTAAAATATAGTAATAATGTACAACTGTCTTGAGCCTCTAAGAAAGAAATAAGTAAAATGATAAAAGTATTCTTTGGTTTTCTTATGTAAATTAATATTTACATGTAAGCATGATGTAAGAAAAAGGATCTAGACCATGGTTTGACTCCTGTAACTTCTAAAATCAACAAACAATTCCTCACCATAAACAATTTAACATATACAAATACAACAGAAATCGTAAAACTGTTCAGTATCATGTAGATATTATGCTTTAAACTCGGTGCACTTCAACATTAAGTATTGGGTAAAATGAGTACAGTAAGTATAACATGACATTTGATGTAAATAAATGAAACATGACAAGACATTGACAATCATAATCATGTAAAAATACATTTCGAGGGCTCAGCACAACACTGTTGTAACTTGCTCTTATTTCAATACGAGTTACGACACTGTTGCGTTAAATCTCGATTTGATGCTCATTATTTTGTACAACAAAAGAAATTCAACAAAATCACATTAAGAGTGACAGATACACCTTGTAAGAAGTAAATGATTATCAGGCTAGCCATGACACATAATTCATGACAATGTCACTTCACTCATCCTAATTAAGAGCTGAGTAAAAACAAAATTTTGTCAACTTCTGTTTAATGATGTTTAATAACAAATAAAATTCTACAAAACTATGAATTCTTCCCTACCGTCTTAATTCCTGAAATTTGAATCAAGGAACTACAAGGAAAAGAATACGCATGTATAAAGATAAGTAATGACATTAGTCATGTACAAGTATTTCAAACAAACTGTTTACATACAATGTGCATAATGATCAGCAAATGATAACTAAAGATACAATAACAAGTGATCAATAAAATAATGATAATCTCAAGATTAGTTATAATGTTAAAAATGACGGAGCACAACAACAGACAACTATAGCTTGTTGATGCATGTCGTGATCAATTCTATTCTAAATGAATTAATTGACTTTTATGGTTCACAAAAGAAAATACAAAAAAAATGGAAAGTAACTACAGCTTTTCTCTTACTAGCATAACAAATCTCAAAATTACCAACAATTCTTAGTCCTTTATTCAACAACCACAGAGATCATATCCTCACACAGTAAGTTAACAATACATATTTACAAAAAAAACTTGTTCATCAGACTCCCATTGTTAACAATTATGAGTATTACATTAATTCTGGACAGCTCACAACAGGTTTTAAACATTGGATGAATTTCTTTCTGCTGCTTCACGTGCAGCCCTCATTGCACGAGCTCTCTGATTAGCATAAATTCTCAGGAACAAGGCAGCAAATACCACCATAATACCAATTATACCAATAAATGTAAGAGGATGTCCATATATGATGCATGATAGAAGTATCGCAAAAGCTTGTCTTAAAGTCATGATTATAGTAAATGTAACAGGTCCAAACTTTTCTATGGTATAAAATATAAACAATTGTCCACAAGCAGAGCATAGACTGAGAATGACGGCATGTACAACAAATGTTGGATGATTCAACATAAAAGCTATACACTCTACAAAACCACCTTGTTCAATAAGTGAGACACTTGTTAACAAGCATGAGAACATGTTCACACCAGCCATCATTTGTATAGACGACATTTTATACTGCTTGAAGAGTTCACCCTGCCAGTTTGATGTAAAGCTATCAAAGGCCATGTATCCGACAAGCATAATGAATCCAGCGATAGTTGTGGTCCTCTCAGTACCCCTGGTTACATCACCACTAGTGATGAGAAACAGTCCAACACCGACAGAGATCATCACAGCAGTAATATACTCGTGATATTCATACGTTTTCTTAGATACAACTTTCCCCATCAGCATCACAGGTATAACTTTACTAGCCTTCGCTAAAACCTGAGTTGGAAAACTAACAAACTTGAGGGCTTCATACTGAAACCAGCTGCTCATGATATTAGAAAAAGAACTGTATGAATATTTATATAATGGTGCAGTATGAGGTGGCTGTGTCTTGACAAATAAAACACAAATACCAATAAAAAAAGCCAAGATTCTATTAATAAACACTAGGAACTGTGAGTTTTTAAACTTTTCTCCTGGAGCACTATCAGTTGCACCATATTCAAATGTCATTATTCTCTCCTGGAGAAGTCCCCAGGTAAGGTATGCACCCTGAAGACCAAAGAAACAAAACAGAAGAATGAAAGCATTCTGTGATGTATTAGTTTCAGATTTCTGTGTTCCAGAAGCATTGTCGAGATTATGTTCATGTTCCTTGCCAAACACACATAATTTTGCTAGTTGCTGGAAAAATCCAGGACCTGAGAAAATAAAAATAATACAAATTATAAATAGCACCAATTTTGTGCTCAAAGCAGAAAACTCTTGAGATAATGAAGACTCCCATACATCTGGACTATTAATTACTTAATCACTATACCAATTCCCCCAGTGGCATGCTTGTCATGAAATAGTCCATTTGAATAATTCCAAATTAGGTCAAGGTCAAAGTGAGGTCAGTTGATATCAGTGATTTGAGAATGGTCATAGGCAACAACTGTGTATTCAAGCATTCTAGTAAACAGTGTTGGTACTAGACGAAATGTTTAAATCAACTTAACCTCATATTTAACGACTGAAGGACGGACAGGACAATCACTATAATGCCTCCCGTCAGGGGCATAAAAAAACCTGTGCCAATAATACGAGTTAACAACTACAACAATATGGGTAAGCAATGTTGGTTCTCGATAAACTGGTAAAATGTAAGTATATACTAAGAAATAACCCATTTGAAATTTTATACATTCAATTAAGGTCAATACAAGGTAGGGCCATATGGGTATTTTATTATAACAACTTGTACTGTAAAAGTCAAGATTGAAATTCATATATCGAAGGAAAACGATCAAGAAAAACTATGTTACAAAAAAATGATATGCAAACTGACATTATGACATACCTGCAGTCTCATCATATCGTACTTTCCTTAAGTATCTAATGAGGAGATAACCAGGCACAAATATTGTTGCATAACCCAGAAGGTTTACAAACAATCTAATGAGCCAGAAATCCATGTATGTTTCCTCCATATCTGATGATGTGGATTCTGTACCTAGTATAGATGGTACTATGAGATTCAAAATAAAGAGAAGCACACAACAGGTGCCTGACCTGACCAGAGCACTGAAATATAAAAACATGAAAAATTGATTAGAATTAAAGAAGAATAAGATAAGGAGTGCAATGAGCGGTGCCAATGCTTATCTGTTCACAGCTTCAGAGAGATCTATCCACCTTTAATGTTTCATATTGCTACATCTCATAGTTATGAGTTACATCAAAGTTTTTGTACCACACAGACACCACAGTGATCACAATACTTGACTTTTTCATTGAAAACAGATGAGCTAATGAAATTGATTTGTAATCCTAAGTATTAAGTTTAAATTTTCACAGTTTTAAAATAATCTACTTGATAGATTCAAACAAACACTACAGTACTTATAATCAGAGCGTGTGCCTGCAACACACAGATATATAAATGCTCTATTAAAGCTGTGTTAAAGAATAAAGTGTTTAGCACACTACAAACATCCTAAAGCAAAATAATATATTAATTGCATTGTGTAAATTAAAATGTTACTATTTGAATACTTTTGTTAGTATGCTGTAAATGAATCAAGATACATGTACATGAATGGAAGGATAGATTAAGATGCTTGTAATTTGGATCTTCTGAATATTAACCAAAAAGTCTAAATTTTGCACTTTTACGCCAATAAGTCATCATGTGAAACGACTGCCCCAATTATAATGCACTATTGCAGATTGCCAAAATATTTTATATAAAAAAGTGGCGCTGATTTTCTGAAAAGGACTATTACAACGGCTATATATAAAACTAAGCAAGAAAAATCCATAAAAATATTTGTTTCATTGCATAAATTTATTTACAATTATATTTATTTAACTAGACTTTAGGGTTCTCCATATCAGCTTGTGGCCAACAGACCCAAAATTTTTCAGCCCTATTTTTAAACTTTTGAGATTACTAACCGGTCCTCAGTCGTTTCTAAGTGGCTAAATTGGCCTGCAGCCAGTTGTTATTGAGAACCTTGCTTAGAGTCTATATAACAAAGAATGTTCATACATGATGTATGGTACCGTAATAATATAACTTTATTAATTTGTTACAAAACTGCCATAATTTTATATAATAACATCCATGATTCTGATAATTTTGAGTTAAAGCATATGGTTCATGTGGTTCAAAATGCACGGTCACCAGAGACGTTCTAGGTAAAAACAAAATTTCTGAGAGGAGAACATGGCCCCGGATCCTGTCAGGGTGACCCTGGACCTCCGTAGAGTTAAACTGGTTTCTGGCAACTCCATGGCGCTCTAATTTTGCGAAACATAACTCAGATCGAATAAATATAACATCTACATAAATAAGACATTAGCAGCTGTTAAAAGGAAATAATCCTGACTCCCTCCTCACACGCCAAAAAAAAAAACATAGTGCTAAATATAACACATGCAACTACAGCTAACTTAGCAACTAGTCAAATTTTTAGAGAACGAAATTATTCCATATGTTTTATTACAACCAAACAAATAATCACCCTAAAAATCATCATAAAACCATTAAATAACATTGTTGTCATAAATGAAATGAAAAACAGACGTTTAAACATTCGATTTCTTAATAAAATAAGTGACACGGCACCAACAGAAAATATCAATAATTTTTAACGTACTCTCTGTGGCTCGTCTTCATTATCCGCGTTTTTAACAAGTCTACTCATCATCATAGCTAAACAATGCATTTCTACTTTATATCATATAACGCTCTAATGAATAGCACTAAAGAAAGATAAGACTTTTACCTGTATAATTAGTTTGACAGGTGACAACACAGCGTTTGATGTATCTGTTGTGACTCGTGTCAAGCATACAAACTTCCGGTGTGGACGGGCTAACTCTCGTCCCGACAACGTTAAACCGTACTATTCGGCGCAGACGAGTAAAATCTCCAAAATAATTTTCACGCATCATCTATAAATCCACATTGTCAGTTGTATTCTCCACTTTGGATCATTACGATTTGATAACAGATATATTTTCATGTTTACTCTTTGTATGATGTTTTAATCAAAGTACTGAAAGTACTCATTGAAACAGATCTTACATAGACTTGCACTCATCATATGGAATAAGAACTAGTTTAACATGGCGGATGTAGTTAAAACGTAGTACATACTTAGGTCCGCATAAAAATACATGCGCACCAAGCTATCATTCAGTTTCCAAAAAGTGTGATCAAAGTAATAGCTAGGTCTATCATGATATAAAAAATGAACCTATTGTAGATAATCTGACATAAGAAAAAGTATAGGACTATATTCTAGGGTTTGGAGCCTCCGTGTTTTGAGATGTTTTGAGAACTGGATAATGTTTCGTGCTTTCAGGTCTTGTTTGGAATTAGTGATATTTAGAATATAAAAAACACTCTTTTTGACACAGAAAATAGAGAAATGCACTGAATGTATTGATTTTCCATGTTTTATTATTAATAGATACCTGGAAACATCGCAGAATCTATTCCAAGAGCGATAAATGCAATATATACATGTTATTTGACACATTTACATTTCGAGAAAAAAAACATTATTAGATATGAGAATGAATTAAGCTCAACAATGAATTCAAGAACAACCTAAAAATGGGGGGGGGGGTAAATAAAGACTACATAAAGTGGAAATCCCTACGGTACAATATGCTTTTACATGTACTTGTAAATTAATTGTATACTGTAGCTATTATTTAGATATAATGTTTAGTTTGAGTTTCAGCTATAAACTGTTCATTTTTTATATACATAAAGTCAATTTTGTATATGCTGTATATATTGTTTTCTAGCTTGTAGTATCTTGTTTTTCATATAGCTAATAAATGAAAATGCTTTTACTTTCACATTCTTTATCATTTTGATATACGAGTATAGTATACGTGATAAGATCTAAATCATTATCGATTTCATTTTTTGTTCGTTATTTGATTCCAATTAGATATGACTTGCACATTTTCCTTTCAAAAGTTGGGGGTGAATGGGGCTAGCCATACGATTGCATCCTCTTCCAAAATTGGTGCCTGCCCCTGCCCTGATTTCACCATGATGATAACCTCACAGAGTTAACTTAATCAATCAAAATAATTAATCAATTAGAGTTACACGATTAGCTTGTTTGCCGAGCACTTAATGGCAAAGAACAACAATACATCTACATACGGGTTTCTAGTTGAAACTTTTACTTGACTGATTCCAAATAAATTGAATACATGTACATGCAATATATATCATCACAAAATTACATCATTCCATCAGCTGTGACGATATGAGCAAAGAATTACACTGGTAGAGTGCATGCATGTATTAGATGATGGTAAGCATAAATGGCAGTACTGGCTGCTGAGACAGGTGGTAATTACCATAATCATCGTATACTTCATTAATTAAGACCACTAGCTAATTACTACTGTATCAGATTCCGCAGCGGCCAGTCTACCGTCGGCGGCAATATCCACTGAGTCGTCGTGAGAATTACGACAGTTGTTAAACCTTAGTGTAATATTTAAAATACCAAATGAGATCAAACACATGACCATAATGCTCACCATAATGTAAACAAACCACATTGGGTCATACTTGTCCATCAAGTTACCTATCAAGAACAGACATAACATACCTGATAACGAGGCTGTAGTCATGAAATACGCGGAAATCTTTCCAGATACTTCAATTACATGTTCACAAGTCCAACTCAAAATGGCGGGGAAAATAACGGACATAGAAAAACCCAAAATGACAGTGAAAACCCAGATTAAAACATCTACATAATAAATGGTACTCAGAAGAAAACCTATAAATGCACATCCTAGCATGGCAAAATGGGAAGTGAGTAAAACGGTTGTATGACAACACGCAACAGTTAATACTCCCAAAAATCGCCCGATGCTGAATGACGTCCAGAATAGCCCTGTTGCAAAGGACCCGGTAGATTTGCCCCATTTCAAGCGTTCTATAGCAAACGTCATCAAATAATTAGCAAAGCCATCTTCGATGATACAATACGTCGCGAATAGAATTCCTAGAAGTGCAAGACAGAAAACCTTCATACACGGTCTCAATTCTTTTCTATTTGTTTCGGCATTATCGTGTTGTTTAACGCCACCACGCGTTTGTTTGTCTTGGTTTTTCTTTCTTGATATTATATAAAGATACGTATAACTTAAAGTACATGACAACATTATCAATCCAGCAATCATGAATGCAATATACACAGACGATATCTCATATCTCTCATTACAACCTGTCATGTGACTGACCATTTTAGGTGTTGCATTGTTGTTGTCATCTTCCACGACGACAACGTTCGACATCGAGTTATTATATCTTGTTGCATTGTACGATTCCATGATATTGGTCATGTTTTCAGGAACGGAACATGATTTTATATTCTTGGTTAGGAAGGGTTCTGTTACATAGGGAGAAAACGATGCCCCTAGACTGAATCCAAAATGTAAGGCCTGGACGTAAGACTCGCCACCTTCTCCCCAAATATACATGATATAAGCATTACCTCCTGAAATGGAGAAAAAAGGTTCGTAATGTGTAAACGATATGGTACAATACACATAGACATGTTCAAGACTGTCAGACCAAAACTCTGCTCGAGTCATCTGACATATTTCATATCATATAATCATATTTCATGGGTATAATTCAGTAATACTTCAACTATTCAAGATATTTTAGATAAATTTAAAACTGAAGCAATATGCTCCAACTGGAATAAATGTTAACGTTGTATCAACGTTAACAGTGGTGCAAACAAACCATGTGTGAAAAATAAATCATGCAACAATTTACTCTTATATCCACGTCTAAGATACAACAATTTATTCTTACCCACGTCTAAAATAGATACAACAATTTATTCTTACCCACGTCTAAAATAGATACAACAATTTATTCTTACCCACGTCTAAAATAGATACAACAATTTATTCTTACCCACGTCTAAAATAGATACAACAATTTATTCTTACCCACGTCTAAAATAGATACAACAATTTATTCTTACCCACGTCTAAAATAGATACAACAATTTATTCTTACCCACGTCTAAAATAGATACAACAATTTATTCTTACCCACGTCTAAAATAGATACAACAATTTATTCTTACCCACGTCTAAAATAGATACAACAATTTATTCTTACCCACGTCTAAAATAGATACAACAATTTATTCTTACCCACGTCTAAAATAGATACAACAATTTATTCTTACCCACGTCTAAAATAGATACAACAATTTATTCTTACCCACGTCTAAAATAGATACAACAATTTATTCTTACCCACGTCTAAAATAGATACAACAATTTATTCTTACCCACGTCTAAAATAGATACAACAATTTATTCTTACCCACGTCTAAAATAGATACAACAGTTTATTCTTACCCACGTCTAAAATAGATACAACAATTTATTCTTACCCACGTCTAAAATAGATACAACAGTTTATTCTTACCCACGTCTAAAATAGATACAACAATTTATTCTTACCCACGTCTAAAATAGATACAACAGTTTATTCTTACCCACGTCTAAAATAGATACAACAATTTATTCTTACCCACGTCTAAAATAGATACAACAATTTATTCTTACCCACGTCTAAACCTCCACCAAAAACACCACCCATAAATTTGATGATCAACATCCAAGGTAATGTCACACAAAATGGCGTCACAAATGTTGACAAACTGATTCCAAGTGTTGACAATGCCAATAGTAAAACTTTGTTGTATTTGTCGTATAATATACCGCTTACGAACGCACCAACCAGTGACCTGGAACAACATATTGACTTTTAGTCCATGATAATGAAGAAAACACCACTTTGGTCTTCCCACTCTGTCATGGGAAGATAGTTACACATAGAATAGAAATTTTATGTAGTATTCAGGAATCGAACTTTGAAGATGTTCAGCATGAAGCGTATGGAGACTTACTTATACGAAGACTGCATGGTTAACAAGGTTTGAACATACTACTTCCATCCAATACTAGTACATTGTACCTAGATATAAAATAATCTCCGTCAACTTAATCTTAACCTGTTCTGTATCCGGAATATTTCATAATAGGTCGCAAACATTTAGAACTTCGATTCGAATATCACCTAATTAAAAAGGTCACTTGGAATATACAGACGTCTTGTAAATCTTACCCTAAATTCCAAGCTGGAAACATCCAGGATGAAGTAGCAAGGTCTTCGTTTACTATTTGTCGTAAATCTGGGAACGTGGGTCCACTCATTCCGACAACCCAACCCTGAAAGCAATGAACAATATGTTAGATTAGGAGTTGATATCGATTTGATTAAGTCTTGAATACTATTTGAAACGTTAAAACAAGGCAATTGGTTGAAAGTTTGTAAATTGGTTACGCAAATCTCTTGACTTAGTAGTTGAACGTTTTGGGGTTGCTGCAGGATTTATCATTTTATCATTCGGGGACAGTTGGAATATAGGATGAAGATTTATTTAGTCTCGTAGCAATTTTCTTCCATGGGATACATGTCAATACACGTATAGTAGTTTTCGTTCTGATTTTATGGGATGTTCAGTGTTAACTGTGTCGTTTTGTAATTCTAGTACAACTCCATCTTGATCATGTACTGGTATCTAGAAGATCGTTGACTTGTATGTGACATTTCCTTATGTAAATAATTTAATTCATTTGGCGATGAACCGTTAAAGTTAAAAGCCAATAAAATATTTGACTTTCACTTGGCTTTATGGATCCCTTCAAATCGATCATCTGAGATGAAATCATGCTGTACAAATAATAAAATGGTCGTTAGGACATTGCTAAATTAAAAAAAATAAGCGGGCTTGAACAATTGCATGATTATTATTTTGCGGTCTCATGGATAACGACTTCTGAAGCATTACAGTCGACTTCAACAGTTGTTTTAACCGATACAATTCTTATAGACATTGTGGCGATACTTCATTCTTCTTTAGTTTATACATAGATGTCATAACACTCATAACATAAGGCGTAAAAATCTTTGTTTCTGGTTCCCAGCCTATATGCTAATTAGTTTATAAGAGTAATCAAGATCTAAACCAAAATGCTCCGACCTACCTACCATATTTCTGATGAGCATGTAACCAGAAGCGAACATGACCATCCCAGGTTTGATTTATCATTTAGACTTAAATAATTACCAGTCCAACAAATGACCACCACAATATACAGGTATGTATAAACTTCTGACGATATACATTGTTCTGTCTTATGTTCCGTACAATATCACGAAATCCAATCTTCCCTTTTCTGTTTTCTTTGTCATTCGTGGCTTCTAAACAAGAAATCTGCTATGACACAAGTAATATACTTTAAACAATATATACATTTTGTTTAAGTTGAAAAAGAGTTTATAAACGTTATTTTGTTTGCTGTATACACACTGAAGGTGACACATTATATATCTGTCCAAGTTTACCCACAAGATACATGCATTTTCCTACCATCCGATCACTTATACAAATTTAACAACATTTTCTTGCAGAATGTAAGAATTAGAGCTGGGAATCAAATGAATGATGTACATGTTTAGTTTAGCCAAATATTCATAGAGTTAAACGTGTTTATCCCTAATTTCGAATCCGTGACCACTCGACCAACGGCATACAGCCTAGTGATTTTTGATTAGTATAACAACATCCGATTTATTGTTGGACATTTTTTACTTAAACGTTAAGCATTCTTATTCAAATGTATCACCGTCTTTTAAGCAATTTACTAGACAAATTGTGCTTCATCGACGTAAATGAATATACACTGTACATGTATATAATTAACTAACGACCAGACGAGATCCAGAGAACATTTCTTGTAATTTTTTAACCCAATTCTTAATTGTTCTTTTCTCAAGAAGATCGGTACGTTCAATGTATTATAAATTATTTATCAATTACTAGTACTGAGTTTTCTATCTCTGCATTTCCATTTTGTATGGTCCGTACAGTCTCGAGCAGATTCGTGTTAGCTTCGTCTGTTGCTTTATCAGAGTCATCGTTATCATCAGCTACATGTTTGGATCCATGTGACATCTCCTCTGTGGAAATATCCAATAATATCAGCAACTTTATAAGATAAATTAATCATTCAGTGGACATTCTTGCACGATATTTAAAAATGTCTTCAAGTTGACATATAAAGGCTAAAAAATCGTTTGTTTGTGGTAAATGATCATTGAAAATAAGGCAGATGGGTGCGGACGTATTTATTTCACTCTTGAAGGCGTGTGGAAAGATAAAAAAGTGAGTCTATGGATTCTCCGTTCCTAATAAAAAGTCTAGGGTGCCGGGAACAAATTTGGATATGTTAGTTGCCAGAATTTTTATGACTAATTAAGTATTTATTAGATACAGAATCAACAAAAAGAACCGAAACATTTAACACAGCATTTTAACATTATCTATTTCGTTTAAGTTTTCATGCAATATGCCATTGTGAGTCATGGCACGTGACTTTCCCTCCGTCAGTAATTAATACACATGCGGGTAATACATATATTGATTACTGTCATCTAAACATTCATAAGAAGAATGATTAAGTTACTTATAAAACAGAAATGTATCATGTTATGTTAGATAAATTCATTTCATAAACTGAATAAAATATAAAGAAAATTCAGCACGCTTTCATAAACTAACCTGTTCCGAATTCCATTTGTTTATTTGAAAATATTATCTGTTACTGGTATACCTGTTAAGTGCTTTAATGAAATATTATTAAACTTAGAATTTTAACTTAAGTATAATGTATTCCATGGAAAGCAATAGTGAAGAAAAAAATACTGTAATACTTTAAAGTTTAAGTAAATGTATATAATATGTGGTTCCTACAAAATAACATGTTTGAGTTACTATTTGAGCAAGATAACGCACATGATGTATATTTTATACATACTTTGATGTTCGTTTAAAAAAAAGAAAACAGAAAAAAACACGTAATACTTACAGAAAATATCACAGACATCTACAGTACTTACCTGAGAACGGGTATGTTTGGATACTGAACGATATTTCACCTTTCCATAGCCGTCACTCGCTAACATTTCTATGCGAGCCAAAGTACTACGTTTTCTTCGTCCGCCATGGAAATGTTAAACTAGTTCCCGCAAGTCTATGTAAGTTCAGTTTCCAAGAGTACTTTCTGTACGTTGGTTAAACATATTATCAATCCAGTATTCTGGTAATAATCTCAGGGCAAGTAATTGTGTTGGAGCGGATGAGCACTATAATATGATAACAACTGAATACATGTGTTGGGTACTACTATACCCAGCCAGCATCACTACGTCGGCCCGACATCAAGCCGATATTGCCATCAATGTTGGCCCTACATCGGCATCTTGGTCGTTCCGACATCGACCCGCCTCGAATTTGCAACGCGGCTCGATGTCGGCCCGACAGGATTTCCCCGACATTTATCCGATGTTCTGCCGATATTCCAGGAATCGCTTTAATGACCCCTAAAATACTGGTATAGACCTACTGCGAACAGAAGCTAGTAAGATAAATATTGTATAAACTCATACTTGTTCATACATGGATCATAGTCTGCTGTCATGTGAGGAAACAATCAAACTAGCCCGAGTGAGTGTTTGGTTACAAAGCTACTACAAGTTATTTCATATATTTGTTAATTTCTAACAGGTCATCTTTAATTAAGATAACAAAAAATATAGAGTATTTTCTATATTTATTTAATCAACATCATGGTGATCATGTACATCTTATGATCTTAATCATGGGACTGGGCTCCAGATTAGTATTCCAAATCCAGACACTCCTTCCATGAAATAGAAATAATTTCAAAGTAAAATTTAAGGTTTACAGGTAATACTAAGGATAGATTAATATTGCTCTCTTTCTTTAAAAAAACAACAAGTGCTTAATTGTTAAATTATGGGGCAAAATATAACAGTAGAAAAATGATATACATGAGTCTTAATGTAGCTCTTGAAAGTTCATAGGGTATGAACTGGAATAGAGTCCCAGACCCATTATGATAAAAAATATATTCAAATTCTAGCTATGTTTCCACTATCTAATGTATTTCATGTTTTGACAATTAAGCTAATATGAAACCCAAATACATGAAGAATGAAAAATACAATAAGAAATCAATATATAACTTAGATTTTCATTACTCTGGAAATCCTATGTTTAAAATATGAATGTGGTCAGTGATATTGTACTATTTGGCACTTCTAAATTTAATTATTCACACAATTAATCATACTCACACATAAACAAATGCAAAATTACTAATGCTAAGTAACAAATTAAAAATACACTGTATATATCTTCCAAAAGTCTTAACCAAAAACTTAAAAACACTATAAAAGTTCATTTTGGTCATTCATGTAATTGTTTAAAGTAGATTAATATTATTTTTCGCTTCTTTTTCCACTATCCCTCGTCACTGTTGGTACATACTACATAGGCACTGTCTCAACACCACCTTAACATCAGCTTCCTAAACACTTTGAATTGTCCTTTGTACAGCTTCAGCTACAATATAATTAATCAATAAATTGATAATGTTCACAGTATTTAAAAACATACAATAAGCACAATTCATTTCCTTTAACTAATGCAATTAGCCAAATAGTTTCCTATTTCATGTAGATAATTAGGTTCAAATTAAATCATACTGCTGTAATAGGAGGAAAATAATGTACCCAATGCGAGGACTCAAACCCGCCACCTTCTGCTTGCAAGTCAGATACTCTACCGACTGAGCTAATCGGGCTGGTGAATATCCCATCCAATTCATAAATACAATGTATTACTATTATGTATCACACCACCACATTGCTCCTTCCTTTTTATTAAAAAAAGGATTTCGAGGCTAGTCTCATACTAACGGCATCAAATGTAATAGGAAGAGGAAAATAATGTACCCGATGCATGGCTTGAACCCGCGATCTCTTGCTTGCAAGTCAGATGCTCTAGCAACTAAGCTGATCGGGCTGGTGAATGTCCCAGCCAATTTACAAATTACAATATATCACACAGCAACTAAGAGTAAGAGTAATCAAGCTTAAAATTTTGAATATCTAATTGTTGTAATTTGTATACAACTTTACAAGATATATTTATATATATATGATATATATGTGATAATAATTACATTTGTAACTTACAATGAATGTTACTAGTATATTGCCAACTTGCAACATAACCATTGTATAGTCCGACACTCTCTGGCGACTAACTACTAAATACATGTGTATGCCATGCTGTGTCTTTGCTATCCTTCACTGATAGTTGACCTGTAAAATATAAAATCAAATTCAAAAACAACATATTCATTGTATTTCAAACATGTACCTTATAACAATCTATGGTATCTAGTCATACTAAAAAGTTAACAACATTAACAGAACAATGACATGATTTATACTTGTATATATACTCCTATATAATAGAGTCTAGATCTTATTAAGTTATTTCCATCAATATATATTATTTCAAAATATTATTTATAATTAGAACTTTTTAGAATAATTATTTATGCATTCTTTATTTATACAGAATAAATTAATATGAGCAGTTGAAAGTTCAATGTCTAATTGATATAAATTTACCATACAAGCCCCACATACCTGTCATTTAAGAAAAGTTGTAATTCCTTGAATCCTCTAAGTGCATAATTTTCTCCAATCAATCATGTTTAATATATATTATTTAGCAACTTAGTGCACTTTCTGTACTTCAAAAACCAGTTCTGCTTCATCTTTTTTATACTGTATAGTTGTACAAATCTGCTGGTCTGGAGCTAAAACAAGAGACAAATGGAAATAAGAGTAATTTTACACAAAGATTTAGAAATAATTTTGAATTTAATTATTAGACTGAGTACATACTCATGATACTGGTCATTGGTCTTTGGTGTAAATAAACCATTATGATAAAACAATGAAATCAAATTAATAACATAAAATTCCTTGAATGTAGATATTCTGCATAAACATAAAATTAGTAACATGAGCAATTTTCTTTTGTTATAGACAGTCGCGAAAACATATGACAATAAAGCAACAAGCTAAAATAAGTTCCCAAGATAATTACTTTACTGTCAATATCCACCCGCTGTTGTTGATGTATGCCTTTTAAAGTAATTTTCCAAACTCACTGACATGTTTCTTGCAACGAAAACTTGTTATTTTCATGAAATCTATCCGACCTGCTGCTGACACTAGTTCAAGAAATTCAAATATGGCGGTCAACACTAAATGACTAATGCAGGCGGTTGACCTAGATACTTAAATCTTGTTACAAGTTATCTAAGATTTCAAAATGTAAATGAATACTTACATTATAATGCAAAATTAACGTTTTGCTTCTTCACTTCTTTCATTCGCCTCATTGATTATGTAAAAACAGTTAACTCATTAATGACAAAATACATTCGTCTACATCGGCCCTACATCAATCCGACATCAACTAGACATTGAGATTTGAACGAATGTAAAGAGTCAGATTCATCGTGTTTATCATTTATATTTTACATATTCATGTCTACAGAATAGGTTAGAACTTAAATAAGTTAACACCAAGTGTAATACACACTTTTTATAAAATCCACCTACGTCGGCCCTATGTCGGATTGACGTTGACAACTATTGTCGATATTCCGCTCTTTAGCCGCCGTCAGGCCGACATAGTGATGCTGGCTGGGTAAGTATTACATGTATTTACATAATGTTAACTTCACCATATCTGGCACAATTAGGCCAGAATGTTTTCTCACTTGTTCTTCAAAAAGATTTTTGTCGAGACAAAGGATATGTGGTGAAAATATGTATAGTAATGAACAAAAAGGTTAAGAAAATCCAAGACGATACTTATGTAACAACGGGTGTGTTTTTACTTATTTTTAAGACTGTACTATTAAGAAATGTATAGATACATGTACAACTTAGTGAACGTATGTATTTACAAATGTAAACTTTAGATCAGCAATGATCTTATAAACTATACTTACAATTGCTTGTTGAGTTTAATGTCCCATTAAGCTGATGAACAAATAATTAATTGGTAATTAGTTATTATACATATACATGTATGTTATAATCCGTTTTTACTCAGAAACAGGTTTACACAACTTGTTCGACGAACAATAAGCATTAACTTTATCCAGCGCCGTTTATTTTGAAAAAAAATGAGACCAATGATGCCTGCATGAGAAATGAAAGATGAAACTTCTGGCCTTATCACTTAGCATGTTAATTCCCCATCGCTAGAAGTCTAGAACGTCAACAACAACAACACTTTATGGCTTACATTTTCCGGATGTGAATTAATAAATAGTCATAAAACATTAAGAATAATTCAACAATATCTTCTTACGGAACTGTTTTTTAACTTCATGTATTTGTAGATACATCTGCTTTGTGTTTATAACAAACAAGATAGAAGATGGTTGAATGAAGACTAATCAACTGACGACGGATCCAAGAAATACAAGTTTGCTGGTCATAGTTTTACAGGTAGTTATTTCTATTCTATTCATATCAAAATGTGCAGCTATGTATATGTTTAATTGATCCATATATTTGCAATAGGTTTTTTGTTACAAGACTTGTCTATGTATAATTTGTTCATATGCTGCAACTTATGTCTATCTTCTGATGGACTGATATGTATACTTGGTTCATGTGTTTGGAATTTATATCCATGCATGAATGATTAATACTTTTGCTATACATGTCTATTAATGATTAATATGTTTATATGTTCATACCAAATATCTAATAGATATGCTATGTTTGTTTAGTTCATATTGCTGTCTATGTGTGAGTGATACGTATGTTTGATGTATAAGTCTATGTTGGATTGGTTGGTTTGATTGGTTGATACTATGTGTTGATTATTTATATAATTGACTGAGCTATATGTTTCTTATACGTGTATATGTACGTTTGATTGATCATAATGCATACACAATGTTTGAGTGTATGGGCCGGAGACCTGTCTAAGGCAATAAACTTTGAAACTTGAAAAAAGCTACAGAAAGAATGTGCTATCAAAATGCATGTCAAAATTATTGATGACGAAATTCATTTAAATAGAGAAAAGATGATGAAGTGCTCATTATACCGTAAACGTATTTAACTACACGCCATCATAACACAACTATTTTATATTTGACAGTGATGACCGTACCAGAGGACAAACAAGTGAATGTTGTATCAGAAGACGCTGATAATCTGGTACCAGAAGAAAAACAAGTCACTTCGGTATCAAAGGAAACTGATAATCCTGTAGCTGAACTTAATGAGGAGAAAACAAAATCAGTAAATACATGATTATATTACAATAATAAATCATATGATAATGAGAAACAATGCAAAAATTCCATCCTGTTTTACAAAAGCGTAAATATAAGAATGTAAAATGTAAGTAATCTGTCAGCTTGCTTGTACATCACTGTAAGATTCACGTACACTAATAGTTCATTGTTTGTACACATGCCCGTTGTAGGCATGAACTTGTTTCTTTGTACAGAATTAAGCCATCAATAATGTATCATGCATTGTCAGACCTATTCTTTGTGGCTTTTTGAATGGGTCGTGTTGGTCTGATTGTAGATATGGTGATTTCGTACGTGCAAATACATTTAAAAATCAAGTGGGCATTTGCCCCTTTGCTCTACGCGTGGTTTCCTTCCTCACTGAGCCAACCTTTGACAAATGTACCGCCTCAGTCATACTCCCAGCTTAACAAAGTCCTCAGAGCAATTGTAAATCACTTAACATCCAATAATTCGTATTGTAACAAAGCAAACAAGTGATTGATACTATCTTATGCCGTTTATTTTGCAGCAGAAACAAGACATAGAACGAAGAAACGAGCAAAATAAAGCAAACCAAAGAAGGAAGAATGAATTTCGTGATATTACACGAAACATTAGACAAGAAAGTTTATATCGTCAGAAGTTTATACATACCTGTATATTGTGATGGTCCTTTATTGGACTGGTAATTCATTTATCGTAAATCAAGGACATGCTCACAAGTATCATATTTACAGTTACCGCATGAAAACATTTTGTATATGATCTCGCCCGCGCAAACTGGCCTTGTCCTTTAACATGAATCGACCACGGCAGTGTATGTAAGATACAATCTGTAAGCACCAAAAGCATACAAGACAGAAGGAATCGAGAAGTTAAATGACTGCCATACTCTTACATTTATGTACTACTTTAGATTTGTCAATCGCTATAGCACAAACATTTATAAATTTACACTTTTGTCGTATTTGTGTTTTATTGTTTTCGTTTTATGTTTCGTCTAGGTAGTTGGTTTTTGTATCGTCACCTGTGTTTAACAGCCATGCTGTTTATTACCACAAGAATCTGTGCTTTGAGTTGCGATAGTTCTTATAGTGCTTGCACTTCAGTTTCATGGTAGAAGTATATACGCATTAGAATAATCTACTTACATGTTACCATCGTTACAGGGATGGATAGTTGGAATCAATGGACCCACATTCCCAGATTTACGGCTAATCATAAATGAAGACCTTGCTACATCATCTTGGTTATTTCCTGTTGGAAGTTTGGGGTAGGTTACATCATCTTGGTTGTTTCCTGCTGGAAGTTTGGGGTAGGTTACATCATTTTGGATGTTTCCTGTTGGAAGTTTGGGGTAGGTTACACCATCTTGGATGTTTCCTGTTGGAAGTTTGGGGTAGGTTACATCATCTTGGATGTTTCCTGTTGGAAGTTTGGGGTAGGTTACACCATCTTGGTTGTTTCCTGTTGGAAGTTTGGGGTAGGTTACATCATCTTGGTTGTTTCCTGTTGGAAGTTTGGGGTAGGTTACATCATTTTGGTTGTTTCCTGCTTGAAGTCTTGGGAAGACTGCATCAGCATAAGTACAAGTTTAATTCAAGTTTAATTGGTATGTCTAAACACGTAATAAAGTTTCAATACCGACACTAAATCTTGACTTATTTAGGAAACTAGACATAAAAAGCCAAAACTAAATGACGATATGAAAAAAACATTCTCCAGATAATAGTTTGTTTGAAGTAAAACAAAAATAACCTAGAATTAAAGGCTTAATGCTCTTATTTTAACAGAACTAACGTATTGTTTAAATGAATGAATGAATGGATGAACTAATTAATTGATTGATTGATTAATTACATACGTACTTATACTAAAACAAACACAATATCACAACACGATATTTTTTTCAGGTACTTAGTTGGTTCATTTGTAGGTGGAATATTGTACGATAAGTTCAACAAAATTATGTTGCTAGCATTATCATCATTATGTATTGGACTAACAACAATAGTGACACCATTTTGTTCTACGTTACCATGGATGTTAGCCATAAAATTTGCTGGAGGTACTTCATGTGGAGTGTTTGATGTAGGTAAGAATTCAATTATGTTTTTATTTTCAACGGTTAGTTCCCCAATGCCAACTCGTTTCCATGAGAAGTTGACATGTCCCACTGACAAGTCAACATGAAATGCGTTAACAAAAGACAGTTAAGGCGTTCCATAGGTTAGCGTTGATTGGGTAAAATATTCATCACTAATGCTGATTATACCGTACAAACTATACATTCAAGGCGAAGGAAAAGAGTCATATACATGAACAATCAAGCCTGTGAACAAAGGCCAATCTTGCGAAAGACATAATCTGGCCTTAATTGACAGTTGGTCAATATTTGGAGGTAGTATTGTTCTAAATAATAAATGAACGTTTTCAAAAGAAAGGCCTTATTTATTCACATTATTGCCTTTATTCAGAGGTGTTCGTTAACACAGATTTGACTGTAATTGCAAATCTTTATCTACATGTAATTACACTCACTATCTGTAACTAGTTAGTAACTATCTACATAAAATATAATGTAGATCTCATACAAATTTTGAACTATGTTCTCAGGAGGAAATGCGGACATCATATTTATTTGGGGCCTGGATGGTGATTCCTACATGCAAGCTTTACATTTTTGGTTCAGTTTTGGGGCATCAATCTCACCTTACGTCACAGAACCCTTCCTGGCGAAGCGGAAACATTCTTGCCCCGTAACAGGAAACACAACGAGTGATTTGTCAGTTACAGGACTAGACAATTCAACAATGTATAATAAGTCAATGGCTTATATTGATATCTTGGGAAAAGATAATTTTAATGTAACACCGGAAGTGACCAGTCACGTGGCTGATTGCAAAGAGGAGTATGAGCCATCGTCAGTTCACATCACGTTCATTCTGGCAGGTGTAATCATGTTGACATCTACTGTTGGTTTCATGTACCTTTACGTAAAATCAAAACACAAGACGATCGGGGAAGGAGCAGATGCTGTCGACAAAAAACTGCCAGCTAAAAAAATAAACAGAAAAAAGTTATCAAAGAATACAAAGCTTATCTGTCTGGTTCTATCTGGTATTCTTGTTGCTACTTATTGTGTCGCTGAAGATGGTTTCGCAAATTATTTTATGACGTTTGCTATCGAACATTTAAGATGGGAGAAATCTACGGGGTCTTTTGCAACCGGACTTTTCTGGCTGTCATTCGGCCTTGGGCGCTTTATGGGTATATTTGTGATCGCCTATTGTCAAACAACAGTATTATTGACTTCGTGTTTGATCCTGCTTGGGTGTACATTTGTAGGATTCCTGTTAAGTACTTTATATCAATTTCACTCACTTATATGGGTTTCTACTGCAGCTTTAGGATTTTCTATGTCCGTTATTTTCCCCACCATAATCAGCTGGACATCAGAACATATAATCGAGGTGACAGGAAGGATTCAAGGCTATTTCCTTACTCTCGCCTCGTTGTCGGTCATGCTTTGTATGTTCTTGATCGGTAACTTGATGGACAACTATCAGCCTATTTGGTTCATATACATACTGGTGATTATATTATCAATATGTTTGATTTCATATGTCATCTTATGTATTGTATTACGAATTCATAAATCTACTCAAAGCTATAAAACTGATGCTGTTAAGAATGATCGTCAGGAATGTTTGGAAATGAAACTGATGCCATGATTTTTCTAGTAACATACATGTATGTAATGTTACAAAATGTTTCATAATACCAGATACAATCGAGCTGATGTTGGCTTATTTTACCAATTGTAAGTATTTTTTGTAATATAACAAAGAGAAGTCTTCAGTATAAAAATCTGATTCATAAAGCAATTTATTATTTATAGACATTGAAGATTATGTCAGAATTCATACATCAACTGGTTTCTCAGGAAATACTTGATGTGCAGAGAAGAAATGTCTCATTTTTGGCACTGTAAATTGCCATCCCTGCATATTTCGATCGGCGTCTTTTAATGTTTATTGACGGCAAAATATAACATTCTTGAATTTTTCGGATTTGGAAATGATTCAGCATTACAGTTACGTAAATTGCATCACTTAATTTTAATATGCAAAATCATTAAATTAATACAGGAGTTAACGCAAAAATCAACAAAAAACCATACCGCATCGTCACGTAGCGCTTTTTGAACGTTTACATGGGAATATACATGTATCATTTCTGCATTAGCCAATTAATGTTTTAAAGGATATTTATGAACAATTTATGCAAAATTTCTTTATTATGCGTTGATGTCTAAAAAAATTACCATTTTTGGGGAGGAAACCCGCGACGTACCTTAAAGCCAGGAGATGGACAAGCTGAAGACGACAAGAGAGACTACATTTTCAATAATATTTATGACTATATTACTGAATGGATCTTTAAACAGTATGATAACGTGAATATGCCAAGTTGATTTTACGATTAATTTCGCACTTTTATAAAACCGAAACACTTGAATCATAATTAGAAATAAGATAAACAAGATGTGGTTTTAAAACACAATGCCCCTCTCTGGATGACCTTGACCTTTGTTTCACCTGCCTGAAAATGCAAGGTATGTAGAGGTTGACATGAGGAGAACCAACACATAAAATTTGATGAATGTAGGTGGAAGCGTTTTGATTTTATAGTCAAGGTTAAAGTTTGGTACAGACAAGCAGACAGACAAACACACAAACAGACAGGCCAAAGACAATATGCAATCGATATGGGGACATAAATCATGTTAACATTAAACTCGGTGAATGGACTGGTTTTACACCTTACAACGTAGAGTCAGTAGGGGAAAGTTCCCGATCGGGAAAACAGTAAGTGGGTTTTCCCCTATTTTCCGAATGGGAAATCTGTAAAAAATGTCACTAAATATAGTAATAGATTTCCCGTTCAGGAATTAAAATCACTACTTTTGTACTAGTTTTATTCAAAACACACGGTGCACAAGAATACGTATCCTATCTTTAAACTGAATATAACATACTGAAGATAAAATATATATCTAACTTTCTACCGTTTAAAAGAAATCTAGTTATTTTTTAATTGAACACTGAAGTTGCGTAAAAGCAATGTTTCCCGATTGGGATATATATTTTACAATGGCCTCAGGTGGAATGCATTTCAACCATGCCAAATGGCAAATAAATAAAAACTTGACAGAACAATTCAAAGGAACATATATAAGGCATTGAGAGTTGTCAGGAGTTTAAATGTATTAGATAACTACAGTGTCATACTGCAAATGTGAGTGACCATCAATACATCAATTATAAACCACAGTATATAGTATGCTAACTTATTTTAACTTATATAAGACAAAAGTAACCCAGTTCATCCATGTAGTATAGCTACCAGATGGATAAAAAATGCACCACTATTAAGTTATAAACAGACAATTAACTTAATTTGTGCTGTTTGATATTGTAAGTGCAGTAAGATTGTAAATCTAATTAATTGCAATACTAGTATCACTGTGTGGTAGCACTGTACGCAAAAAAATCAACGGTGTTTACAAGATGGCGGACGGATAAATGTTGTAAGGTAGGTGTCGTTTGTTTTTGGTTCAAACTTTTTAAATACGACGTCCTCTACAAAATAGTATACATCAAATGAAAGAACTTTAAAACGGCAATCGGCGGCTAATAATCGTTTTTTATCAAACCACGCCGTTTTCACAAAATCAGTGTCTGAACATCTTGTGTTGAGTTTTTTGAAAAACGAAGCGAGGAAACTGAACAAAACCGACGATTATTCCGTTAAAATGAACGAATCGACAAAAATACTTGTCCACATGTATGGAGAATGTAAAGCTCCTCACGTATATCCATTATTTCCTCATCAAAATCCCTTGTAGTAGATGTTTTAAAGCTTTTAAATTTTACATACTGTACGCCACGGTGCTAAGTGTAAACATTGTACTGTACGCAACGGAGAAAACAATTTCTGTACGCAACGGAGCAACAATTTTAGTAAAAAATCTGTACGCAACGGAGCAGTCAATGAATAGCTTGTTTCTGTGTTTAAAAACGTGTCTTTTATACTTTGATTTCAATTTGAAGTGCATTGTTAAAGAAGAATGCACGCTTCGGGTTCAAAAGCGCAGTAATATGATTACTAACGCAGGCAAGCCTGAGTGAATAATTACAAACTTTCGAACGATAAAACGTGCATTATGTTACTACAATGCTGGACAAAATGAGATATTTTTTTCATTCTTACATGCTAAAAAAGTGAATTGATTAAACTATGATAATTACAATGAACGGATAAGCAATTTTCATGATTTTGATGTTATTTGGTCAATTGACGTTTCTGACGTCAAGGGGCAAATAAACATTCCTTTTTTACAGTGAATATCGTAGACCTCGTTAGGTCTTCAGTGAGTATATAACGTTTGATGTTTCAGTATAAACTCGCATTATATGTGTTTCACTTTCCATAAAAAAATTGAAACAATATCTCCATAAGTTAGTTTTTTTTTCTTACGTTAGATTTTATCAAATTTCAGAATCTTTATGTAAATAACTAATGAAAAATATAAACAGTATTCAGCGGAAAACCTATGCTAATATCTTGTCTTTGCTCCGTATATCTTTAAAATATCATTTTAATTTAGAAAAATGCACGCAGCACCTGAGATTCGAACCTACCTGTCACCATCCGACATCCGTTTAAAGTCATTGCTAGTAGACTGCTCGACCAGCGGAGAAGACTTATTTAACCTAATTTACAATGGCAATGTTGAATTGACAAATACAAATTTAGCCGAATTGTTATGGACAACTAATTCTGAAATCGTAATCGACAAAAAGCCATTCACTTAGTAAATTCATGAAAAAATGTCAATAGATAATACTGAGCCAAAACTGGTATCGTTATTGATGTTTGTGCGTGCATTCTTCTATAACAATGTATAGGAGACATGTTTTTAAATACACAGAAACAAGCTATTCATTGACTGCTCCGTTGCGTACAGATTTTTTACTAAATTTGTTGCTCCGTTGCGTACAGAAATTGTTTTCTCCGTTGCGTACAGTACAATGTTTACACTTAGCACCGTGGCGTACAGTATGTAAAATTTAAAAGCTTTAAAACATCTACTACAAGGGATTTTGATGAGGAAATAATGGATATACGTGAGGAGCTTTACATTCTCCATACACGTGGACAAGTATTTTTGTCGATTCATTCATTTTAACGGAATAATCGTCGGTTTTGTTCAGTTTCCTCGCTTCGTTTTTCAAAAAACTCAACACAAGATGTTCAGACACTGATTTTGTGAAAACGGCGTGGTTTGATAAAAAACGATTATTAGCCGCCGATTGCCGTTTTTAAGTTCTTTCATTTGATGTATACTATTTTGTAGAGGATGTCGTATTTAAAAAGTTTGAACCAAAAACAAACGACACCTACCTCACAACATTTATCCGTCCGCCATCTTGTAAACACCGTTGATTTTTTGCGTACAGTGCTACCACACAGTGAGTATATGTTCTCAATGTATGTTACCGAACTCCTCGCACCTGTTACGTCACATTTTGCTACTCTAATGTACTGATCAAGGGAGGTAACCGCTGCGGGGAGTTTGGTATGTTGAATGCTATCAGATGCAATGCCTTCAATAAATGATAGAAGTGCATATATATATGTGACGTTGCTATGTAACTACGTAAATTTTGACGCCATTTTAGTATTATTGCCCCGATGAGTCTTATGACGAAACCGATCGGCTATTAAATGATTTATGATACCTATAGAATGTTGACTATTTTTCATTGTACATGTATACATTTATCAGATATAAGGAAATCCCCAATGTTTCTCGATAAATAGCAACCAATCAAATAGCTTAAACGGATTGACCAATCAGACCGCCGTATATTTTAGACCGTACCTGTTCCTTTGGTGCACTGCAACATGGAACGGGAACCAGTTTAAGTTTAAAAGAGTTATCGTTCGAAATTCCTCACTTACTTGTAAGCAATGGATAACGACCGACAACTCTGGGTAGAGATTGTTTTAAACTGGTCCCCGTTGTCTGCCTTTATCCTTTAGTGTTTGTCCTATTTTTCCACAGACACTTTTTAGAAAAAATGCCCCACCCACCACGGTCGCTAGCTCTTACCACACTAAAGATACCCAGCTCGAAAACGAAAGTAGAACATATTTTCAGGTTTTACAAACAAACGAAAGCTAAACTTGCATTGGAATCCTGTTTTGCTTATCTAAAACTGCTTTTCTCTTTTGACTGACATGCTTTCCGTTGTCTACTAAGCTGAATATCGTAGAATTCCAAATTTTTCATGTTTTGTACTGTGGGGCTGTTGCGATCGAACATTTGTCACGGAAACGGTAAGCATGCGACAACTAGGCTAGTAGCGCGTACCACGGTTTGTCTGGTTCCCTGCCTTTCAAAACTACGATAAAGCAGTGTTAGGGGTATATATATATATAGTACCTGGGCATATTGGTTTTGTGTTAAAACGTGTCGTTTGCAATTCTTACCGGGTGTTTTGGACGTTTAAACATTATTTGCAATTCTTACAAGGTGTTTTGACTTTTATATACACATTTGTAAGTATTTTCTCCTTTTTTGTCATATTTCACCATGCTTAGTAAAAATCAGGCGTATTTCTTACGTTTTAAAAACAATTGCTCAAGACATGACACCGTACATGGTAAAACTGTCACAATTACCTGCAACAAGTACAACAATGGGATAACATTACATCGGTGGTGTGGCTTTGGGGATTGGAAAAGTGAAAAGAAAGAATTAATAAAACTAGTACATGTATGTTCAGATGAAAGACACCTGGAGCCCAAAAAAAGAATTGAAACATGCAATATATAGTTAATTGATGAGTGTTTTTCATGAACACTGACATTTGATGATGGCCTTAATGATGTGCATGTTTTATCTAAATAATTTTAATTAATAACTCAAAATTCATTTCGGTCCTGATATCTAGAATCTATGTGAATCTAAAATGTTAAGAGATTCCAGATCAAAATATCTATTACTTCTTAGAAACAGACACAAGACACAGCGTTCGATTTATGACATTGTATTTTTATTGCATTATGCTACTCATATAATCGGTTAGAATATATATACATCTAGAACTTAAGTTCTACGTACATGTCTATAGCCATTTGTCTCGTAGTGACAGAGCTATATACTACATCGTGCGTCACATAGATAAAAAAAACAAATAAAGAATTTATAAAATACTTACCAAGACGCACAAAGCTTTGAATTCAACATTTCACACAAAAGACTGTCCCAAACTCGATTTGGGCACCAAACTGGCATGTGTGTATATTGGACAGGAACGACAACTCTGTGTAGAGCTTGACTATTTACGTGCCACTAGGCCAAGCGGAAACGCTTTAAAATGTCTAAAAATAGCATTATCTCGATCGCAACGCCCCGATACTAATTAACTGGAAGTCGTCGGAATTCACATTTGTATGGACAAGCTTTGATGTGAAAATTAACGGTGTCGATAGAATAAAAAAGATCTAATTGAGTACAGAAGCCAGATATTATGATGCAAGTGCAGTATTTGTTTGAAAAGCCTGAGTCTGAGTTTTCGAGCTGGGTAGACCGTGGTGGGTGGGGTATTTTTAGCTCACCAGAGCACAAAGTGCTCATGGTGAGCTTTTGTGATCGCGTGATGTCCGTTGTCCGTGTGTGTGCGTGCTTGCGTGGGTCAACAATTGTTTTACACAACATCTTCTTAATCAGTAGGCCAATTTCAACGAAACTGTACATGGATGTTTCTTGCATAAAGCTCTACCAAAGTTGTTAAAAAATAATTTCATTAAAAACTCTGGTTGCCATGGCAACCAATAGGAAAAACTTTAAAAAAATCTTCTTGTCCAAGACCACAGGGCCTAGTTTGAGCTGAGATATTGTAGCATGTGTAGCATTTTCTAGTGGACCTCTACCAAGTTTGTTCAAATTATTGCCCTAGGGTCAAAATTGACCACGCCCCAGGGGTCATTTGATTTTACATAGTCTTATAAAGGGAAATTTTAAAAATATTTTTGTCAGAAACTACAACGTCTAGAGCTTATAGATAGTTGGTGTGTAGCATTGTCGTATAGGCTTATATAGAAAAAGTCTTGTCCAAAACCTCAAGAGTAGTAATAGGCGGTACCCTGGTACCATGGTCATATAGAATATAGAGGGGGTCGGTACCAGAAGTAAACAAAATTGTGACAAATTGGGACAAATTGGAAATCAATGTTGTACCCCAAAATAGTATGAATTGAATTTTCGGAATGTTCTGGTACCATTATTTTGTGTGTGTATAGACTAAATATTCATTTGAGACAATGAGAGAATTTTCTTTCGAAAAGACATGGTGGCCCTGAAAAGGGCCGTTGGTGGTCCTGAAAAGGACCGTTGGTGGTTTTTTAAACCGTGTTTGCTGACTGATCTGGTTGGGTACATAGTTCGCATTGGCAGTCTGGTGGGGGATAGCAGAGCCTGCATGTTGAATCCCCACAGGACCATTCCTGTTCTGGTACTGGTGGTTGTTCCGTGTACTCAACTTGAGCGGTAGTGATGATACGCCAATGCTCTTCTTCTTGTTGTTGTTCCCGTTGTCTATTCACCGTTCGTTCCCGAGCATCTCGCTGCCTTTCTCTGACTTGATCTCGAAATTGAGATAATTCTTCTCTATGATGAAATCGATTGGTTTCAATGGTATTCAAAGTCTCACCAATGAATTGAAGATCACGTTCCCTTTTTCTAACAATGCTAGCCGCTAAGCGACTGATTGAACGCCATACCCTGCTCTGTTTTTCAGTCAGTTGTTTTGCTGTTTTGAGTTCATTGAATAAAGCCTCCATCTTGAGTGTTTGAGTTCTCAGAATGAAATGAGGCATTGTATTGTAAGACGGAGTATTTTTCTGTTGAAGCGCCGCCCACTCTCGTGGTTGGATGACGTCATATCGCTTGGATGACGTCACCCTAGGGTTGGATGGCGTCACGCGCCAATGTACCGCACAGACATGTGCTTGATTTTTATGAACTTAGAAAAAAGATAACAGACACCTAGTTCTCTAAACTTTTATTTTTGTAACAAGAAAACAGTAACAACATGAAACAGTAACATTGTTTAATGATCACCATAAAGAGTTGTATTTCTATGTGTGATACTATGATACAAACGGTTGTGACCTTCTGGTCTAGAGTTACGTTGAGCACAACACTTTTGTCCACACTTGTTCACATATTGAGCATGCATGTAATAAGTACCATAATATTGTTGAAACCAATGCGTCACATAAGTGTCATTTTTTCCATACATGTCCGGTTTGAATCGGGTTAACAGTATCTGGTTCAAGTCACATTCACGTGAGATAAAATCCAAAGCGAATAGACAATACACACCACACACCGGTAACATATCGCCTTGTATTCTCATGGCATTCCACAGATAAGTTTTGTTGGCATGTTTTTTCACAAAGGTTAGAATCTCTTCGAAAGGAGGTAATCCGTAGGAATCAAAGTACACTGCTTTATTGTCTTTTAAATAAAGAGCCACCCAGTGTTCTCCACGTTGATTCCCGTTATGGGTATTCACAATATAGGCTTTCACGTCATGCGGTTTCTCTGAAGGTAATTGATCTTTGGCACAAACACGAGCATGTAGTGGTTTTAATAACGGTGAATGATCTAATAGGTATTGTAGTTCATTCGTCTCCATAATGCCAATTTCTGTTGACACGTTCAGCCCAAACACTGATCCATTGATCTATGAACTGATTCTGAGTGAGTTCTTCTTTAAATTGAATCCATAATCGACACGCGTCTCCTTTTTCACTATCGGTCAAGGTCACTAATTCAGGATACCACTTTTCCATGACCTTGAACACGTCCAAACGTTGAATCGCTTTTTGAATGTAAAGTTCTGTCCACTCTTCCGTATTCGTGTATAAGCAGAGTACATGTTGTACTTGAGAAGGATGATTCACTCGACAACCATAACAGTCTTTATGCACTTGATTATAAATTAAAGATTGGAGTGCTTCTGTGACGTGATGATTCAAGCACTCTTGTAAAAAGTCCGTCCTTGAACTTGTACAACAAGGATACGCCAATAACTTCATTTCGTAATCTTGTCCTTTTTCCAGGTGTTCAATATCCATGTCTTCCATCTTAATAATCTAGAAGCACTTCTCTGAATTGATTGATTTCAATTTGATTGTCGTATTCCGCAAATACAATCACGTTGATGGCTTGTGCAAGTGCTGTTCCAAAGTGAAATTCCAATCTCAGATTGCCCGTTTTTATAGGATGGAGTTGACCTTCCTCGCAACCTTGATCTGCTGTCAAGTCCAACCCCCAGAGTGTGTATCCGTTCCGATAATCATTCATGCTCAATCCAAATGAACGATTGAGACCAAGAGCTCCTGTCGCTTGATAGAGTGACATGTAGGATCTTAGAACTTCTCCCGTTTCAAAATTGGGTTGAAACGCTTTGTTATGAATACTTTTTCCGTCAATGCTGACTTCTAGATGATTCAGTGTAAAATGACGGAAATCAAAGGGGTTGGTAGCCATGTCTCCATTCATGTCTCCATTTCTTACCATACCGATGATAAGACGTTTTGGCAATTGACCTTGAAATAAATGATCTTCAATCTTGGATCGTTGACCGTTAGGAATCGTAAATGTTTTTACTTCAGTTCGTCGGATGGGGATTTTCATGTTATGTTGAGCAATCTGTTGATTGAGTTGATTGGCTACCACTGGCAGTAAATCTACTGTTCTTACATTAAATCCTGCTTCTAGAAACTTGATTTTAGCCGGTGCGGCACCCATGAGACAGAATTGAGGTGACGCTTTGTTTAGTCTTAAGCGTATTTCCATACCATTGGGTAAATATTTATCCTGCATCATCAGATCCAAATGAAGTCGTCCACATAGTTCCACCACACGACTTTGAAGGACACGATCACGTCTCTCAATATAGCCCAGGTTACCCCCGTCATGTGCGTGGGTGTTCATATGACCAGGGGTGTCTTCACCCCATAACTCTAGCGCCTGAAGTTGAGTGTCTTTACAGCTTGAGGTGAAGGAGAGTAAATTTTCTATGTATGCCCGATAGGCATACGTGTCCGCATTGCTGGTGATCAGTTTATTATTCAGGTACACATCAATGCTTGAGAACATACTGTGAAAGAAATTGTTGACGGTAGCAATTTCACTGTCGGCCGCTAGGTCTGTACCATCTGCCTGTATAATTTTGAGTTTTAGGTACAGGTAAGATTGATTCAGATCTGTCCATTTTTCTGTCTGTGCAGGAATCACAAATTCAATCGGAGCATTATTGTCCAGAGCAGAAATGGGATAATGCTCAGTCCATTGACCTTCTTGCATGGCTGTCATGGTAGGTGGCACAACAGACACATCCAACTCTGTCTTACTACATTCACAGGAACCGTGTTGCATCATGATTAATCGAAAATATCAAGAGGTCTGGCCTGCTTAACTCGGCGATGATGAAGTTTCGAATGAGGTCTTTTCTTGACTGGTTTGCTCTTTATACGTCTTTTAGGGCTGGCCACGGCATGTAGCAAGGATTCACCCACATCTTTTAATACAGAGGCTCCACGTTTTCGTATTACTTGTTTAGCGTTTGATCCTGTCAAGATATCTTTGATAGCGGCTTTTCCTTGCTGGAGTCCTTCTTTTTTCAAGGTGCGAACTCCAGATTTCACAAATGGATTCAGTAAAGGTATAATTCTTTTCATGGCTTTCTTAAACATGGATCCAAGTCCGTGTCCATATTGTCGAGGTTGACCTTGGTAAGTAGGTATCATTGTCTTTGGCGTAGGTGTAGTTTCACCATAGACTTCCCATGAATAAACTGAATAGACTGGCCAGTGTCACCCCTTATATGGATAGTGATGGTGTCAAAGTCGGCTTTAGCCAGTGGTACATAGTGTAAATTCAAGAACTCGAAATGAATATGAGGGTTAGTTCCTGCTTTCGTTCTCGGATCAAATGGAGCTACACGTAAGATGGGGGCTTCCCAAATAGGTATAAGACGCAAGGTCGGAATAAACAAACAAATGATTATGACCCATGTTAATATCTACGCCATGAGGAAACGGATCTGGAGTGTCTTTAAAAAAGATGGTCGAAGAACTATCAGGGGCTCCACCCAGTTTAATAAACATGTGAGGATGAAACTGAATGCCTAGTTGATCCGAACTGTCCAGTTTTGCGCGTTTACTTTGTCCTGAAAAACCCATGGTAAATCGAAGGCCTTTCTGTTTAAATATTTTACCTAATTGATCTTTCACGGTAAAGTCAATCGTCTCGATCAAATGTTGGGGTGTGACATAAGTTCCTACAGGAATACAAAGTCGTACACCTTTTTCTTCTTTATTGGGGAGAGTACAATAGGTCTCAAAGTTTTCTAAGGCCTTACCCAGGACAGGATCATGTGTGACAATGTAGAAATGTCGCTCTTCTTCAGTGACATTAATGACCTGACTAGGAACAATCATTTCCACTAAGGCAATTTCCCAGTCTTGTTTATTGAGATGGATGGGTTTTGCCAGTTTGGTACGAAAACAACATTGCGTATTGTCTTGGAATAAATCCATAGAGCTATCACTCATGAGTGTGATGTAAAACGAACTCATGTTGATTTAGGTTTATTGAATTTCAAGGAGGGATTCGGTAGAATATAACCTAGAGAACTACTTAAAAGCAGAAGCCACAATTCTCGATCGGGTCGTTGAAAACACAAATTAAATAGCGATACGGTAATAATAATAAATACCACTACAATTTGTGACAAAAAAGTGACCTTATTTTTGGGTTCACACAATTTGGTTTGCTCTGAGGCAGTCACTACCACACTGGCCGTATCGGTTTGAGACATGATGTATTTATTAACTAAACGAGATGGGATTCGGGAATCCAACTGTCAAATTTCGAAGGATAACCTTTCCAATGTACTTTAATTTCTCGTCTTCCGTCTACCTTACTCTGGCGATGGGCGAGCACTGATTCAATTTCATAGATAGCATCATCTTTTATAACCTGTACTTCAGAGAAATAAAACGAACCCAAAATGGGTTCTCCGTCTAAATCAGTCAATTTCACAGTAGCAGGAGAGGTCTTTTTGACTTGGATCACTTTAAACAGTTCAGTGGTCCAGTTAGGTAGATAACCTTTATCAAATGTACGTTTTGTTTTATTGATACGAACAATATCTCCCACATGAAGGGTCGTCGACGCTTTCTTTCTTGATTTTCCATACAAGGTCAAGGCCACTTGAGATTCGTTATTCTCATTTACGGATACGGGTGCCATTTGTATACTACGATGAACACGATGATTATAGGCATGCACGAGATCAGACAATACCTGAATATACCTTCGTGTTTTATGATGCGTAAAGTATTTCCACATGCGTGATTTTAAGGTCCGTTGAAAACGTTCCACTATACTAGCCTTAGTTTCTGGGTTTTCAGTCGTAAAATAATGAATCCCTACTTTGTCTAAAAACTGTTGAAACCTTTGATTCTTGAATTCTGTTCCTTTATCGGTTTGCAACGCTTTAGGTTGTCTCGTTTTAAGAATAGAGCGAAACGCTTCCACCAATGTGAGCCCCGTTTTATCCTTGAGGGGAACGACCCAAGCATATTTTGAAAACACGTCAATGACACACAACAAATATCGATAAGGGGTGTTGTACTGAGCCAAGGATTGCATGTCTGCCAAATCAGCTTGCCATTGATGATCAATACCACCCACAATCGTTTTCCGTCTCGAGAATACCCTACGGATAGGTTTGTGCAGGGTATAGGTCTTTTGTCCCTTCAACCAGGATCGCACTTGACTTGGCGTAATGGATTTCAGTTGAGTTCGAGCTGCTGTAGTAAGACGTTCTACCCCACCAAAACCAGCCGGATGATGGGGATCATAATAAATCGTATGTAACAGACTGTCTACCGTTTTGTTCATGTTGTCTAGTAGGCTTCCCACTTAGGTTCTGCTTTCATCTGTTTGACAGGTTTACTTATAGGTTCTGCTTTCATCTGTTTGGCAGGTTTACTTATAGGTGAACGAGGCTCAACAAAACTATCAAAGAATTCATCATCTTCCTCCGAATCGTCTGCTTTTTGCATCCATGACCATCTCCGTTTATTTCCTATCGCTTCTTGTGGTACATTGACATCTCTTAGTCCACTAGAAAACTGTTCCCATCCTCTAGGCTCCGACCCTTTTCTATGACGTATGACATCATTGACCAAATCAATAATGTTGGATCCTTGTATTGGTTTTCCATGGTATTCCAGCATCCCTTGATCATTCCATGACATGTGGGGATGATTTTGTAGAAAGTGTAATAAAAGCTGAGTTTTTCGACGCATAGTAGTAGGAACACTTTCAAGAATCCGATCCGTCAATGTAGCAGGAGCCGCTTGTGCCCCTTGTACACCTTGAGCAGCTGGAACAACCGGTGCAGCCGGTGCAACTGGTGCAGCCAGAGTAGCCGGTTCACGTGCTTTTTGATGAGACAGTTGAAACTTTTGCAAGACTTGCCCATAGTGTTGTGCTTTTTCTGATTCAGACAACGATTCATTTTGTAATACGTCTCCCATTTGTTTCTGTAAATCGGATGTTTGACTGACTTGCGGGGGAGGAGGTAAACGTGGTCGTTGTTCTGTTTTCCATCGATTCATCTCTTCTAGCATTTTGAACGGGACGATAGCCATTTTCTTCATAGCTTTTTCACCAGTGTGGCAACACCTCCACTGAGTGCTCCTGCAGCAACAGCTTTAGCAATGATTGGAGCAAGAGCCAGTAATGGAAATAATCCTCCTTTTTGATTCAACACACGTTTCTTTTTTTGAATGGATACTCTTTTATCTGCTAAAGTGCGGAGATGTTGACGCTTGGACTTCAACCTTTGCTTTTGAGAGGGGGATAAGGCAACATTGCCTTTTAAAACATTCTGACAGCATTCTGACACACATTGAATCATTTCTTTAGATGCTCCATGTATCATCTTTCTTCTTAACCCATCTGGGGCTTGAGTTAAACCCAAAACCAGATGTCCGTATTTATGCAGGAGTGGTCTCTTTGGTGCCATTATGTCAAATAATACCTGTTTTTACTTCTTCACAGCTTTTATACTAAAGCATCAAAGGCTTGTCTTGAAGCTGGATTCATAGGGCCCTGTCTCATCAGGTGAATACGATGTCTCAAAAGGGGTTTCAAGACAGCCTGTCTTGATAAGGTAGATAAGGATAGGGGTGAAAAACGGCACAATGGAGTGTCTGGTGAACTTCTTGAACTGGGAGATGATCTACTAGATGATCTGCTGGATGAACTCCTAGGTGTGCTAAAACTACTTGACCCACTGGTTGAATAACTGCTTGGCCCACTGGTTGAATAACTACTTGGCGAACTGAAGCTGCTTGGTCCACTTCTAGATGAACTGCTTGGCCCACTGCTTGAATAACTCAAACTGCTTGGTCCACTTCTAGATAAACTTCTTGAACTTCTAGATGAACTGCTTGAACTTCTAGATAAACTGCTTGGTCCACTTCTTGATAAACTGCTTGGTCCACTTCTTGATAAACTTCTTAAACTTTTAGATAAACTGTTTGATCCACTTCTAGAAGAATTTCTTAAGCTTTTAGATGAATTTAGACTAAAGTTCAAACTACTCACAGGACTGATAGGAGACCATTGTAACTTACTGATTGGAGTTACAGCCATAGAGGGTGTTGAAGTGGTTTGCTTTCGACGACGGAGAGTAATAAAACGTTCATTGATCTTGGCAGGCGATTTTCTAGCTTTTTTAGCTGGTGCTTTTCTAGGTTTTCTAGCAGGCGATTTTCTTTTAGCTGGAGATTTTCTAGGTTTTCTAGCAGGCGCTTTTCTTTTAGCTGGAGATTTTACAAATTTACGAATCGTCTTTTGACCATTCCATCGGAGTAAACTTCGTATCATGACTCCACCAAGAAATCCACCTCCTCCTGGTTTCAATATGAGTTGACGTTTAGTATCCATGTCCACTTGATCATCTCCCAGCTGCTCTAATTCATGCTGATGTTTTTGCATAAAGTTTTGTGTTTGTTTAGGTAGCACAATTTTCTTTTTTAAAATCACCTTTGCTGCTAAGGTGAACCACTTGAGCATTTCTTTTAATCCAGACCGTAGCATTTGCTCCCGTACAGTAGGGTCTCGTTCCTGACCCAAATGTTCTAACGATTGAGCTATGGCTGTGGCTGACATGATGACTGAATGATCTTATATGAGTAAACGATGTTTATATATACACAACTGGCCCACGTTTTTCTCCAGTGATCCAGTGATGAAAAATATCTGTTCTTAACCGATAACTGTCTGGTGTTTGAGGGTGAAAGTCAATCACTAAATACCCATGAGGTGTAGAGATAGCATCTTGATAAGCGGGTAACAAGTGTGGCAATTGAATTTGATTCGCCAACACTTTGATTTGTCCTTTATCTCTTGTGTTTTGAAATAAGATCATGTAATGTGCATTTAAACTCAGGGTACGACTGGCTTTCGATTGTTGAAACATGTTTTGTGTAATGTAGATCACACTAGCATTACGATGGTGACCTTTTCGTGTAAACCATAATTTGATTTTCTCTTCATCTTTATCACCAAGCATGTCATCAAATATAATTAAATGAGGAATGGATGTATCCTCTACTATCTCTTCATCCTCGTCAGGTATCCCCTGTATGAACCGAATACTAGGTTCTTGTTCTTGTAATTGTGCATAGGCTACTTGCCATTCTTTGTAACACCATACAATACGCTCAGGTACTACTTGAAACAAATCTGATTTGTATTCCAACACCTTTTTTACGAATTGTGTTTTACCAGAGCCACTAGGGCCTGCGATAAACATATTGCAAGGATGCTTAAAAAGTAAACTGGACTCCATGACGTGAAAATCACAACTAACACTATTGGAAGAAAAACATTTTATTTATTTGTGTAACAAGTTTATGTATGAGTACAAGAATAATCACAACAAGAACAACACATGTCATGTAAGGGTAACAACAGTTTGTCAGAAAATTCAAACACACATTCTGAATGTCCAAATTGACTCAGAAATGTTAACACAGAGTCATTGTTCACCACCTGTTTGAACCAATCCGTTTCACTCAAGTCCATGGGTACTGATTGTTTATAAAATGAATTCACCACATGAAGTCCATGTTTCATTTCTTCAAACATGTCTGGTGTACTCAACTGTTGTCGAATCCATTCCAGAGAATGATGACCTTCAGGTATCTTCATACGATAAGCAAATACCAATGCTTTTCTCAACAGGGTATGGTTCATAATATCAAACTGTTCCATTCTTGAATCGTGTGAATCACTCTATCGTTACATACATAAGTATTCCAATCGTCTCGATGGATAGCTTTCAAGTCTAAGTGTGCACTGATCATAGCATCACGAATCATCTGTCTAAATAGTTCAAACGTGTGAGGATTCAGAATCCACGCGCGAATGTCCTTGACCTTGACAAGGTCATCTTGTACAATACTGTATAACGTATCCGTATACAGCTCAAAGTCCAAAATGTAATATAAACTTATAAATCGTCTAGATGGTTTAACCATAATTGAATATTTCCTGAACAAATCACTATTCTAGGTCGATTCGCATGAACGGCTTCAATCTCGTCTTTGACTTCTCTTAAGCGATGCCTTAATTTATAGAACACGGCACGATACTGTAGAATATGAATAACATGAGTGAACGGTACCTGTCTCTTAAATACCATGATACCACGTATTTTAAACTGTGAATACGGACGCCATCCGGGGTGAGATCTCCCATTGTCCTCTTCAGCCATACTGAACCATATCACATTGGGGGTAGAACGAAAATTGTTAGCTAAGGCAGATACGTCGCTCAAATTAGCATCGTGGATTAAAAAATCCCATGTCGTAGATAACATACGATCTAAGCTTTGTTGTACCACATTCAGTTTTCGTAGAATCGGTAATTTTTGGTTGAATGACAAGTCCTGGCGATCACCTACATCCTTCAACAGTCTCTCTATCCGTCGATGATTTGTATGTTGTAAGCTATGTATAGCATTATGAGTAGCCCATGTGTGCACTAACTCCATCTTCCATGTTTTAGCGTTAGCCCATATGACATAACGATAAATTTTAAGTCTCAGCTCTATCGGTAGTAAGGGTATCCAATCCATGTCTTTATGAATAATGACTTTTAGATGACTTGTTCTAGTCATTACCTAAAAGGTCAAGGTCAGTCATGTAGATAACCATAAGGCACAGTCATATGATTCTCGACCACAATACGTTTGGTATACACCGAACGAAATGTTTTGACTTGTTTCTCACTGGTCACGGTTCTGTCCTTATGACGTTTAATCCGAGAAGCATATTCAACTACGGTCGAATAATGATGTCTGTCTTTCACACAATCCACCATCGTATTGAAATTCACTTGTTGAGTGGCATTGTAGTCTAACGTAATGCCTTTCACTTTGCATTTTTGATGGAGTTCACCGTTTTCAATGTATTCATAGCCATAGTTCTTTGGACCTAAAGCGACATATCTCACAATACGACCCTTTGGTACCTCATCTGTCCATTTTCCCAATCGACTGGAGATAATAGGAACATTATAGCCATCAGGGTCATGAATGTACATACAACTGTCTGTGTCAAAATACAGTACTCTCTTTCCTAGAGGTTCAAGCACTTTGTACAGTTCTAATCGAGCATAAGCCGTCACAAATGAAGCCACCACAGGATTGGCTGATGAATGAGGGTCTGCTTTGTCCGATTCATCAGTGTAATTCATTAACACGAATTCATCATGATCAAAACACTCTGCATATTTCACAGACTTTTTAGGATCGTTCAGTATTCCGTAGAACTGGTCCAATCGATGAACATACTCTGTTTTAGGCAAGAGGTTAGTTTGAGCATTTTTACCCCAGAGACAATTCAGCATGGTTTTGGCAAAAGCTCGTTTTCCTGGATTTTTCTCCACCTGTTGCAAACGAATTCCTTCTGCTTCAAAATAATCTTGTTTAAATTTATCTTGAGCCTCTTCCGTATCCACCCCTGGAGGATATCCACTAGCCTCTTGTTTCATTTTCAAGTATTTGTCAATGTATTGCCGATAGACGTCCGTACTCCATTCATCCCAGTGCCATACATGATACACTTTTGATACTTGATAGCCTAAAGCAATAGCTTTAGCCAATTCAACATGAGTCCATGTGCCATACAAGAATCGTTCATACGGGGAATGTGTACAATAATCCATCTCCTTCTCAGCACAGGTACGGCATAGCGTAAACACCATTTTACTATTACAGTGTATGGGTAAGACAGGCATCCATAAATCTTGCGGGGGTAGAACACGGCATTTAATCAGTCCTTTGTATTTCTCAATATGCTGTTGATCAATTTGTTCTTGACTCATGATCACTGGATGACCTATCGGATAAGCCCTGTACTTGTTCACATACGGATAGAGAGAACAAATATCCACATATTTGATTTCTTGATCGTTGTCTACTTCATGATACAGTCGGACGGCATTCGTACGACCTCCGAACAAAGCTTCCCTGGGTTGTATCGGTTCTTGACCATGATAGAATCGTTCCACTCTTGTCTTATAGGTAGGATCCTTTTGACAACGCTGATCAAATTCACATTCCCACATGACCACAACAGGATACCCCTGTTCTTTCAAAGACTCCAGTCGTTTATACGTATCGTGATAGGCCTGTTGCATGCTTCTCAAAGTATACGGATTGATGGTACTTCGGTTAGGAAAACAGGTGGGGCACCCATGGTACCAACATCCCATGAATTCATACACGGTGTTGGTCTCTTGACAATAGCCATCCACGTAATAAGGTCCAATTTTGACTTCGCCTTTGTTATTCAAGGCATGTCGAATATGTATCTCTTCGGTGACAGCCATCATTTGTAGCCAACGTATGCCTTTCATGGAATACCGGGTTTTATTGGGATACCCGGCATCAGAAATCACGGCTAAACTATGAGGTGGCATGGAATTTTTGCGCCAGGCTTTGTTACACACTTGAGCTAATGTGGTAGCTTCAGTAAATGGATCTATTTGATCACTTTCCAATAATTGTTGACGAAATTCTCCACACCCGCGTCTTAAAATGTCCACATCCGATTGACAGTATTTCTCCATTTCCTTTTGAAAATCAAATACGTCACCTTTTCTTTCATTGTACCAGGTTAAAAACTCTTCACGTCGCTCTGGTTTCATACTATCCGGTTTGTAAAAGTGTAGCGGCAAAAAAGGTCCCACATAATCTTGATACGCCAAGGTGTTTGCATAGAATGGAAACCATCCTTTGGCTAACTCGGTCAGTCCAAATGTATTGGGAAAATAGGAGAGAGGCATACTCAGGAAACTGAGGGAGTCAATCATGCGTATTCCATGCACTCTCAATTGAATGATTTTACTACCATTCATAATCAACTGGGGTTTCGCCGTCCCCTGAGTAACCACATATCTAAGAATAAACTGAGCGTCATAGCCTTGAGCATTGTGGGCTATCACTGTCGATCCTCGATGGGTAGGGAGGAATAGCCAAGTACAGAATTGTTGTAACGTATTTTCACCACGGAATGTCATTTGTCTGGCTTCATTCACCTCTTCACAATACTCACATGGAGTTTTCACTGACTTACACATACAGTCACCACAAGCACGTTGAGCCACACAAAAATTAGGGATATGTTCTCCAGAATCAAAACGACATTCAAAATCAAAAAAGATGAATGGTACTTCTGGTTGTTTTCTATTGGGTGGTTCATACGTTGGAATGTAACAGTCATGATCTGGTCCTACTATGGCTTTACAACACCTACATTTCTTTGTCCCTGGGCAAACGTGACTCCGTTTCGTTTCAATCACCTTTTGTCCACATTTCTTACAATTCCATACGGATTCACAAATGGTTTTACGTTGTTTTCCCGTTTTTGTTTTATGATTGTCAAAACATGCCTGACTCTGGAATAGGCGACGGCAATCCGGACATCTTATAGATTGTCCTGCTGGGCACAGGGTGTGAGCATAACACTGACAAATATGGCTACACTGGTGTCCTTCACGGTGATCATAACCGACATCACACCATTCACAATAATAACTCCGCCCGAGAAATCCGGTAATGGATACAATACAGTCATAATGATTATCATGGTGAAAGATATGAATCACACGACTTTTTTCAGTCATAGCGGGTGGTTTGAATAACAATTCACTTCCATAATGTTGTGGATGGATTTTAATCACATAGCTGGGATAGATATAGTCCTGTAGTTTTTGGTATTCTTCTATACCACACGACTGATCCGATGAAATACCCACTTGCTTTAATAATGCTTCAGCTTCGTATTTTTGAAGATTTTTCTTAGACTGACGTATAAGACCCCATCGTTTTTTCCATTCCGGGGTTTGATTTTCATCCACTTTGCACCGTCCTACCACAATCGATCTAGCTAAACACATAGAGTCCTTACTATTGTCAATACACACAACACTTGTCTTTGACTTCCGCATACTGGATAAGTTTGGTGCTTTAAACGTTTTCTTTCCGGATCCCTGTGGCATAGCAATATGCGTAATTTCCATCTGTGCCGCCCCATCATGAATTTTAAATTGACGGTTACTCTGTGCCACACGTTCAATTTCATCCAATAATGTATCTCCACTAATACGAGATGCCCTATTAAACGGAACATGTATTCCAAAGTCCAAATCAGGATGTAGAATAGATACTCGAACTCGATCATTTGATCTCACTTCACATCTCTTGTAGAGTTGATCCATCATATCATTAAACAACCTGTTTGTAAATTCAAACGATTGATTATACGGCTGAAATGTCACATCATATACTTTGGATTGAGTCTTGAATTTTCTTGACTTTCTTTCCATGCGTGACTGTATGTCATAATAGTCGCGCACAGGCTCAACCTTACTTCGTTTAGTTGGAGGTTCATCCTCACCACTAGTACTGTCGGTATCTGACATGATTATGATCTTAAAACTTCTCCGCCGTTTTTTATAGTTCGGGTTCAAGGTCATAACGCGTGACACTCTATAAAAGACGTACGCTCCGTCCGTTTTTTATCATTTCAACATGAGCGATCCTAAAATGAACCAAGTTGAAGAGAACCGAGATCAAACTTTGATGTATTCATTAAAGAAGAAAATTAAAGAGCTTAACAACTTAGCGGATCAGCTCTGTGGACAGAAAAATGTAACATGGGATCATATCAAGTGTTATCGTTGTGGAAAGAAAGGACATTATTCTACAAGCTGTACGGAACCCTTCAACAATGAATGCTTTTATTGTCATGAACAAGGACATTTCATCGCAGACTGTCCTAAGAAACAAGGTGAACAGGTCGATCTACAGGACGCAGAACAGAGTAAGAAAAAACGTAAATACAAAAAGAATCCAACAAAAACTGTGAGTGACTTTGTGTAATCCAGACAATGTGTTGGACAATGTGTTGGACAATTGTGTATAAATTGGAGACTAAGTGAGTTGTATTGTGTTGTACTTTGTTGTACTTTATAAATGTTTTCAAAAATAAAATGATAGACAATGTAATATGCTTTTGTCTTTGCTTGAGATATAAAACGAATCTAACACATATGGTGGCCCTAATAAGGGCCGTTGGGTAATTCATTGCATTTCTGCAAGAAATAGGTATCGCCAATAGTTGGCTCTCAAATCCTCATCATAAAAGATGGCAAGGTCAGGGTATAAATTACCCATCTTGATATCCATCTTCACTTCTACACATGCATCTTGGAATTCAGACAAGTCTGGGTACAAATTACCCATCTTGACCACCCAAACATCTTCTTGTTCAGGTTCATCAGAAGAACTTTTCAAGCAGTTGCCCATGTTGAATCATGAAACATAAATGAGCTATGGAACATGAGAAAAACACTGACCTAGAACAGACCAATGAAATGCCAGTAAAATAGACCAATGAAATACCGTTAAAATGGACCAATGAAATACTGTTAAAATGGACCAATCAGAGTCCTTGTATCATATGAGAGTCAGTGACCTTGCCTTGATCTAATTTCATTCTGTATCAAGATGTCGCAACGCACGCTTAACATTATTAAGAGAAAGTATACAACCTTAGGGTTGTATATTGAACAACTGGAGATGCAGTTAGAAGAGTTGAGGTTGGAGGTGAAGACCCTAAGAGAGGGGAAACAGTTCGCGGAGGAGGTTGTGGTCAGCTCTGGGGAAGAGGACTGGGGGGATACCCCTCAAGAATCAACCCCAGAGAACTGGGAAGATGAACTGGTAGAGGTTCCGTCGAACCTCTACCAACCTACACCGGACCCGAAGGATGTCCAGAAATGGGACAAGTGGTGTCCTGCTTGTATGGGGAGATGCGGTCAACGCCATTAATCCCCATACAAGCACCAACGGTCCTTTTCAGGACCACCAACGGCCCTTTTCAGGGCCCCCCATACAATTCAGAAAGAATCACTCTCATATTGTCAATATTACTAGTATATTTACATTCCTATCTGATAACACCAAATACAAATAGACGGTGTGAGGTAAGTTAAACATTTCCTACACATATAAGTGATAGTATGATGTGTACAATCATTTTCAACAAATATAAGTGCTGTGATTGTACAAAGTATTTCCCCCACAAATATAAGTGTTAGTATGTGATGTACAATCATTTTCAACAAATGTCTGCAAATTGCTGTGATAGTATAATGTGTACAGTGTTCAAATTGCTGTGATAGTATAATGTGTACAGTATTCAAATTGCTGTGATAGTATAATGTGTACAGTATTCAAATTGCTGTGATAGTATTAAGTGTACAGTCTGCAAAGTGCTGTGATAGTATTAAGTGTACAGTCTGCAAAGTGCTGTGATAGTATAATGTGTACAGTGTTCAAATTGCTGTGATAGTATAATGTGTACAGTCTGCAAAGTGCTGTGATAGTATTAAGTGTACAGTATTCAAATTGCTGTGATTGTATAATGTGTACAAAGCATATCTACAATATAACCTTGACCTTGACGTGTCAAACACTTGTTAAAAAAACTTGAAGTGTCACACTTGTAAAAACTTGAAGTGTCACACGTATTCAAAAAAACTTCTCACAATTGACCTTGACCTAATAGAACACTGGCGCGTGCAGGCAAAAAGTATAAATACCCCCGGCGCAGACACTATTTTTTCATTATCTAGCATGGAGTCCTTCAACATGCCATACGATATATTGAGAGAAGCACTAGAATCATCTGAGTTGATAGACCCGAATGCGGGTATGCATTACAACCAGCCGAAGTACAACCAGCCAAAGTACGGTCAACTACAGTATAGGCAGCCACAGTACAGCCAATACAGTCAACCACTGTACAGCCAATACAGTCAACAGTCCATGGTAGATGTACAGCCTATGGTAGATGTACAGCCGATACAACCCATGGTAGATGTACAACCCACTATGACGAATACACAACCCATGGTAGATGTACAACCCACTATGACGAATACACAGCCCTCTATGACGAATACACAGCCTATGGTAGATGTACAACCCACTATGACGAATACACAGCCCTCTATGGCGAATACACAGCTTATGACGGATAAACAGTCTAATACAATTACAAAGCCTACAACGGGATTGTCTGTTCTACAAGGTATCAAGGAAGAAATGGTACAGATGAATCAAGTCATGCAAGAGATGGTCAGACTCATGAAAAATCAAGAAGTACGGTTTAAGCCACAAGAAATGATTGTACCTGTACAGTTTATGTATGATTCAAAGAAACGAAAACATGAGCATGAGAAAAAGAAACCGGAGCATGACAAAAAGAAACCGGAGATGACAGAAACGAAGAAACGAAAACATGATCTTGAGAAACAACCTCGGGGCAAGTATGGTAAAGAAATAAAGAAATGAAGATCCGACTAACAGTCACAACCAACGGTCCTTTTCAGGACCACCAACGGCCCTTTTCAGGGCCACCATGTCTTTTCGAAAGAAAATTCTCTCATTGTCTAAGTCTATACACACACACAAAATAATGGTACCAGAACATTCCGAAAATTCAATTCATACTATTTTGGGGTACAACATTGATTTCCAATTTGTCCCAATTTGTCACAATTTTGTTTACTTCTGGTACCAACCCCCTCTATATTCTATATGACCATGGTACCAGGGTACCGCCTATTACTACTCTCAAGGCCTATATAGCTTACATATTTTGTATGTAGCATTGTCTGATGGTCATCTACCAATTTTGTTTAAATTATTGCCGTAGGGGCAAAATTGGACCCCCTGGTCACTTAATTTTACAAAGGCTCATGATAATTTTCTTTTTTAAAGAGTCTTTTTATCTGGTGAGCGATATAGGGCCATCATGAAATTCTTGTTTTCCTAGCAAGTGTCTATGTATTTTTCCAGCCAATCAGCTGCCGAGATTATTTGAATTTTGTACCGATTAATTTCATAAAGACGACTGTCTGGGCTCTTCAGCAGATAGAGTCTGACCTACTTTTATTAAGAGTACGATGGAAAAGTCAATTAGAAATGCCGGTCGTGCGCTTACGCTCGCTTCCCTTAGCGTTTCTAATTTCATGTAGAACAGTCATTTTAGACACTAACCGTTACTAAATGCTTCTCATGCATAGAGCAAAATAGGATATCAGACTACTAGCTGATTTATCACTACATGTCAGTTTCCTATTTCCGTTATAAAAACTCCTTTCTTTAAAGCCTAAGTTAACAATATTAACAATACTCACAATATGTGGTTGATCCAGAGCGATCTTTTATACTATACAGTGTATTAAAAGTTATAAACGTTTAGAAAATTCTGTTGACTTGTGTGTACAAAGCCTTTTGGTCCACTGCAACATGGAACGGGAACCAGCTTAAAGTTACCCATCATGGTACTCCGAGACATAAAACACTTAAAAACAGTCTTGCCTTGATATCATGACATACTGTATAGAGCTGTTGCTCTGAGATAGTAGAAGAGACACGGGACGTAAATTAGGTCACTATTTACTGATTATCTCACCAAATAGTTACCAAAGCATGATGAAATCTTTTGAAACTTGCAAATTATATACAGTTACTGTTATTTTTGGAGATTAGACATTGAAAGAGGTGATTTTCCAAAACGTTTTCTCCAATGCAATATTGATAATAGGCCTACGTTCAGATTAAACTTCATTTATTTTGTACGAAATACTAGGGTTTAAGGAGAGTTGTATTCAGGTGTTGGATATAGTGACCCGGAAGAATTAAGGTATACCATTTATTTCTAATTCGGCTATGAAGAAATGTTATTTCGAAATAAGAAGTTATCTTTAAGTGATAAAATGTGTGTTTACTCGTATAGTACATGTAGCAGTTTTTCATTAAGGGCTATGTTTAAATGTTGATACCATAAATATATTGCTGGTGACAAAACACCGTACAACTGTACCCATGGCAAGGCGATGTCGTAATTTGTCTAACTGTAGGTGTAGTATATAAGAATTTGACTCAAATCCGTATCCATCCTGAAGCATTGGAAATAGCAAGTGACAGGCGTGGAAAATGTAAAATCATAGACATTATGTATATTGTTGTACACAATTTTACTGTTTATATTAAATGAAAAATGTCAAATACGTATAAATTGTGCCAGAAAACAGCCTGTGGGAGAGATCGCGTGTTCTTATACCTCGCTGTGTTTACTCACACCATGCTTCTTCATTTCTTTTTGTAACTCGTTATCAAAATATTTAAAATTTAATTTAAACGGCGGAAGTTATCAGGCGGGGTTGTTCAGTTATTCAAACTAAGAGAAGATGAAAATAACATGACAGGAGTTAGTATTTTGTCTAGTTCTTAAGAATGCCAAATTCAATGATATCGCAAAAAATATAAAAGCATAAAATGTAATAATGTCATAAATATTATACGAATACATATCTAGCAGCAGCGGCAACAGCAGCAACATCAGCAACATCAGCAGCAGCACAAACATCACAAGCATCACCACCACCAGCTACATCAACACAATTATACGTATAACCACGTGTATATAAATTATAAGTTCATTTTGCGGTATAGTTCTAGTCTTTACAATCCATAATTTACATCATAATCTTCTTATGTCTATATCAACTGTAAGTGATGACATTAGATGCATGCGAACAAGTAACAGTTGATACCAAGGATGATGCGGAGAATACAGAAGAAAGTGAGACGACACTACTGGGGAATGGAAGTAATGTCAACAAAGAAGCGGAAGATGAGAAGGGCGGATCAGCAACTTTAGTTGTGAATGTACGAGTACACTTTTGATAGATTCAGTTTTACACGTTTTAAACACGGCTTAGCAACATTTGAAGAGAACACATAGAATAGTTTTATAAACCAAGCCTATCATGTAATCTTCAACATGTGCACAAATGTCCAACTTCAGAAAATGATCAATACTGTCATATGTTTAAAGCATTTTGTTGTCATAAAATATTGCTTTTACAAACTGGTCAGATTCAGTTGCGGACCTACTTGGATAATCAGTATTTCTTAGTTTCATGATAAATAATGCAAATACATTATTGCACAATTTGTTTTATGCAACTGTATATATTTTGATCTACATGCATCTTGTTGAAGTACAAGTAGCACTTGCTTCATTCACTCACAATGACACGTTAAGTAATCAGTTGAATACTCTTGATACAAATGCGGACCGAAGTACACTGTAACAGTGTACAACGTTTGTCTACATTTATACATCCGCCATGCAATTGTTAAACAATAATATAGTTCCCGTTTCATGCTGCAGTGCAAGTCTATATACGTATAAGTTCAGTTTCTATGAGTACATTGTTTAGTTCTAATGACATTGTTTAGGAGGACTTATTTCACGTTTATATTCAAACAGATCTCGGACCAAGAGCCATCAAACGAGCAGGACAAAGGAAACAAAAGAAGGCAGGATGGATTTCGTGATATTATACGGAACATTAGACAAGACATTTTATATCGTCAGAAGTTTATACATTCCTTTATAGTGTGGTGGTCATTAATTGGACTGGTAAGTTCTTGTTCACATTTTTATTTTCGATATTTAAATAGGACATCGTTAGTGCCAAAAAAGCTTCCTTTTTACGTATAAAACCCACTGCAGAAGTATTAAAATCACCAATGAAGTGCTTCGGATTACCAAAGATAGTTATCTTGACATCAAGTAAAGAGTATTTAAAGCATAAAAGAAAATACATTCATTTTTGTATATTGATGTTTTTATAATATATTCCTCATCTAAGAGGTTAAAAAAGAATTTGATAAATTAGAAATAGTGCACCAGTCATGACTGAATAACAGCAGATTACTGTACCATTGACATACAGTTATAAACAAAAACAAGGTTGTAAGCAACCCTGTTCAACAATTAACGATAATCATGAACTTTAAAACTTATCGTAAAACATATCTGTCAAATATTTTACATCGTAATGTAACGTAAAATATTTATATTGTAACGTAACGCAAAACATATGAGTCAAATACATTGTATTAACATCGTAACGTAACGTTAAATATACCAGTCTTATATATACATGCATATACTCGTACATTGATCCTTTTATATTCCAGGGTTGGGCAAGTGGAATGAATGGACCTACATTCCCAGATTTACGACAAATAGTGAACGAAGACCTTGCTAAAGCATCATGGATGTTTCCTGCAGGAGGTTTAGGGTAAGATTCACGCATCTGTATACATGCTGTTCCAAGCTATATAAAGCTCTTCAGTCGATACCATTGTCCATTATTTAGTAGTATATTTTACTGGAATATCTAGTTGAGACCTCCACATGGTTGGAAGACAAAAATAATGTTTATGTTTGGGGATGTGTGTGCGCGTGAGTTCGGACAAGCATATAATTATATACTAGTACATAAAAATCTGTACAAATATAGTTTTTCCGTTTGATATCATCACACACTTGCGTAATGTAAAGATGCACCAATTTGATGTAAACGTAAACGAAAAAACATGGATTAATCTACTTTTTTCTTCAGATATCTGACCGGTTCATTCGTGGGTGGAATTTTATACGACAAATTCAACAAAATTTTATTGCTAACACTATCGTCTCTGGGAATGGCTATATTTACGATAGTGACGCCATTTTGTTCTACGTTGCCATGGTTATTGTTCTTTAAATTCACCTCGGGCGCCTTCTGTGGAGGTTTGGATGTCGGTAAGTGACAATAACAAGTCACAAATTTTTATTCTGTCATTTCGATTAGTCGATTATTTGTCTGTTTTTACATATATCCCATTTCACGCGTTAGCTGTTGACAGTTTTCTGAAAACAATCTTTTTAATATTCTGTTGATTTATTTGATGTGATGATTCTTTATCTTAGTCACCAACGTCCTGGTCGTGATCTGGACAGTGTTTGGTGTGCTAGACTTGTAACCCGGGTTAGAAGTTCGGTCGTGATCTGGACAGTGTCTGGTGTGCTAGACTTGTAACCCGGGTTAGAAGTTCGGTCGTGATCTGGACAGTGTTTGGTGTGCTAGACTTGTAACCCGGGTTAGAAGTTCGGTCGTGATCTGGACAGTGTCTGGTGTGCTAGACTTGTAACCCGGGTTAGAAGTTCGGTCGTGATCTGGACAGTGTCTGGTGTGCTAGACTTGTAACCCGGGTTAGAAGTTCGGTCGTGATCTGGACAGTGTTTGGTGTGCTAGACTTGTAACCCGGGTTAGAAGTTCGGTCGTGATCTGGACAGTGTTTGGTGTGCTAGACTTGTAACCCGGGTTAGAAGTTAGGTCGTGATCTGGACAGTGTTTGGTGTGCTAGACTTGTAACCCGGGTTAGAAGTTCGGTCGTGATCTGGACAGTGTCTGGTGTGCTAGACTTGTAACCCGGGTTAGAAGTTCGGTCGTGATCTGGACAGTGTCTGGTGTGCTAGACTTGTAACCCGGGTTAGAAGTTCGGTCGTGATCTGGACAGTGTCTGGTGTGCTAGACTTGTAACCCGGGTTAGAAGTTCGGTCGTGGCTGGTCATATTTTTCCATGAGTATCTGACAAAAAAGTCGACTTTCCTCCATATATGCACAAGTTGTCGACTGCTTGTTGAAGGGTAAGGCAGTACTTGTTAGAGTACATTCCAGGAAAACTGGTTAGTTTAACCGACCGCTGTATACATGTATATCCCAATAAAAAAAGTCATCAACCATAATTAAATGAGTTGTTAAGTTTTAATGCAATAATGTTTTATACCTGTGATAACAGAGACTGTGTGTCAGTATTTCCTATATACAATGTACACTATTATCACAATGACGAGAACACTTGGAATATGAACATGTTTTACATGTATACACATTAGTGTAGGTATAAAAGACAAAATAGTTCATTTTCACAAATATGGTATTTTATCCATTTAAGGTGGAAATTCCGACATTTTGTTCATTTGGGGACACAGTGGTAATTCATACATGCAAGCTATACACTTTGGGTTCAGTTTAGGGGCATCGATTTCACCATACGTGACTGAACCCTTTTTGGCAAGGAAGATTCGTTCGTGTCCAGATTCTGAAAATGGTATATCCTGCAATTCCACATCCTGTGGACAGTCAACGTCTAGCATTGATAGTTTGGACTTTTATAATACAACATCAGAAGAATCCAGTACCATACCATATTGTACTGAAGAGTACGAGAAGTCTTCAGTTCATTTTGCATTTATTATCGCTGGAGTGATAATGTTGTCATCTACAGCTGGTTATGTTTATCTTTATATAAAATCAAAACAAAATAAACAAGATGGACTTAAACATGCTGACGACAATAATCAAGCCAAAGACCAAGGGAACAGGAAGATGTTAACTCTACGTATGCAAGTTTTCTTTCTTGCATTACTTGGAGTTCTTTTTGGAACTTACTGCATCGTGGAAGATGGTTTCGCGAATTATTTGATGACGTTTGCTATAGAACGTCTGAAGTGGGATAAATCAACCGGATCTTTTGCTACTGGATTGTTCTGGTTATCTTTTGGTATTGGACGGTTTGCTGGTATATTTATTACGGCCTGTTGTCAAACAACAACACTATTAACTTCATATTTGATCATGCTCGGGTGTGTTTACGTTGGTTTTCTTCTGAGCACAATATATTACGTAGATGTACTTATTTGGTTTTTTACTTTTATGTTAGGATTTTCAATGTCTGTTATTTTTCCCGCCATATTCAGCTGGACGTCTGAGAACATAATCGAGGTAACAGGAAAGATTTCCGCATATTTCATGACTACAGCCTCGTTATCAGGTATGTTATGTCTGTTCTTGATAGGTAACTTGATGGACAAGTATGACCCAATGTGGTTTGTTTACATTATGGTGAGCATTATGGCCACGTGTTTGATTTCATTTGGTGTTTTGCGGATTACGTCACGAATCTATAACACTACTCATGACGATAAAAAATGTGTTATCACAGGTGATCGGAAGGATTGTGCGGAAATGAAACTGATGCAGAAATCTACATCTTGATGACTGTTATATTGGTTTCACGATTCTTTATCAAATTAAACGCACTGTATAAATGTTTATTTACATGTATATACTGCTGACACTTGCTGATTCAATTAACAGTTATTTTAGTTGGATCAGATATGTTATTTTTTTATCTCTATGATTTAACGTTTAATTGCAATGACTTTATACAAAATTGGTTGATTACACTCAATATGTATACCAACGATCGCTCCATGTCTAAAATATTAAAAAGTTGGCAAGTAATCATGGGTTATCTGATACAATAAATAAACTAAAGTTGCTTGACAACCGTTCTTACCGGAAGCCTTCAACTTGTATGTTTAGTCATATGTAAAATATGTGAAATTAGTATCAAACAAATGTAAACCAACGATTACCGGTGTGTTGAAGTTGGTTGCAGTGTCGTCACTAACATGATAACATGGATTTTCAGTCACCAGCCACTCACCCAAGATGGGATAAAACATTTTCTGTGCAACCATAAATGAGCGTACTTTTAAATTGATTTCTATATTTACATCATTTTGATACCTGATTATAAAAGAATGCCACCTTTAGCCGTATGAGAGTAAGCTTAATATTATGTTTGTTTGTTTATTTGAGTTTTACGCCCCTTTCCAACAGTCAGTGTCATATGAGGCGGACAGTTCACCTACGCATCGTTCCTGGGAAGAACCAGTACTAGACTCCCATCCTATGTAAGCAATTTAACTGCCTACTTTAAAGAGACGTGGTCGGTAGCTGGACTTTGACCCACATGTCTCTTATTCACAAATTATGAATGTCATTGTCCAATGGCTGTTAGGTTCTGTACATGTATTGATGTAAACAATAAAATATTGTGAAGATATATATATCAGACTGTATTATGTTTTTTTTCAAATGATGACAGTTTCACGTTTTTATATGACTTAAATTAAAACGACATCTACATGTGTCAGACCTAATGTTTGTTCGGGGACCTCAGTAGTCGAGTGGTTTTGGTATCTGACAAATGTCAACTAGCTCCTCAATGATGTGAGTTCGAATCCCAGATGGGATCTAATTTAACATGTCAAGGAAACCGTCCAGCTAGGTTACGGAATGTCGACGATTCTACCCATGCTGGTGTTAGTTTTGTCTTTCCACCACATAGAATGTCGCTAAATCACCCTGGTTGTTGTCGCGATATTAAAGCCCTGTAAAAAAGTTGAATTTTTAAAAGACCAAGAAAGAGAACTGGTGTTTGTTTCATTGATAGGGGAGGTAATAACATTAACTGTAACTATTGATAAATTGGCGTGTTTATCTCCCTTGCATAATGATGTACGGTTCTGTAAGATTTAGTCACGGATCAAGGCCATCTTTAAACACCCTTATAAAACACCACATGACCACCACATTGACCATCTAATTGGCCTTACTAGTGGGTTCATCTTTGTATCGTGTTTTAATGTATTTGCAAAAGTATGATTTTAGCACATGTGGTGTCCCGTCTGTATATTCCGAGTTGGTACAAAATACGTGTATATTATTTGATGTACGTAGTTAGTCGAAAATGTCAGTGTTAAAATGTTTCAGATAATAAACGCAGGAACCAGTATCAGCAAGAAGAGACAAAATTATCATGACAATAATGAAATTCTGAAAAAAGACTTTATGTCTAGATATATTTGTATACCACTAGACGAAATAAATGACGAAACTATCCAAATATTAGCATACTGTACCAGACAGCGCTTTCAGTAAACCCTGGCTGTATCTATCCTAAATGTTTGCTACGCAAAATAATGAATTTCCAAGGCTGACCATAAATACCACTAGTAACCTTCCTAAGCTAACAGGTATTATTGAACAATTCTGATATAAAAGATACATTTAATATTCATAACAACGCTTTAAACAATGTATGGGTTATACAAGAGAATAAAGGCTACAACATGCAATAAAGTTGAATAAGAAACTGTCAAACTGTCATGATAAAATACATGTACAGTAAAGTTCCATAATGCGACCGTCCCGATAATACGACCGTCCGCATAATAATAATGTACGTACAATTTATATCAAAAGTTCAGATTTTACTAATATCCGTGAATTTCCCACTTTATTACTGAGGAAGACATCCTCACGAGCGTCTTGTATGTCTGCCAAATGATCAGCATGCGATCTATAGCATTAAACTATAAATATAGTTTTGTCTGTTAGGGTCAGTGTCCTGTATTCAAACTTAAAAATTCCACCGCAGGCCAAAAAAATACTCGGTTTATTGTAAGTTGTCCAATTTCTTTATCAGAACGAATGAAGTTAACTCCATATGTTGGCCACAGCGCAGTAGTCTCTTTTAAATGTGCTATCAATAAAATCGGTCATGTGATAGAGCAGTTTGTGGAATACAGGAGTAATGATAAGAGTTTATTTTAAAACAAGATTTTGTTTAAGAACAATGTTTGTGTCCTCTCTAGTATAAAACATTCAATCAATGTACAATGTATTAACATTGCACCAACATTCAGGGTCCTATGGTGTACATCCGGACGGTAGCCTTCCAGAAGTTTGTTGGACCGTTCCATCAGTTGTAAAATTTGTTAAGTGTCAGATGAAGTTTTTCTATTTTCTGAGGGTTCAATCTTGTTGTAATTCTGACAATTAGGAACGATACACATGTACGTGGTTTGGCTAGGCGGAAATAGACGAGAATATATATTGATAATTTTATCATATGTAGCCCTGAAATATACATCATAATTATGGCTTCATTACAACGTCGTTTATAAACAAATATACAACATGTTTACATTGTATATCTTTTCATGACTCGGTGTTATATTTATGATGATAAACTAGCAGGTTGAAGCCTCTTTTGAGGAAAAGATTCTCGTCTGAAACTAATTTGGGGAGTGAATTGGAATTTTGTGGAAATTGTGTGGATTCATTGAAATGTTCAGAGGGGAAGCGTCCTTACCGGCTGCAACTATTTAAAAAAGAAAACCCCTGGAAGTCTAGATCCTTCATAGCGTAACAATTACTATAGTATTAATTTTATACCGAAATGTTACACAGTGATAACGATCAGTATAACAGTTAGTACTCTGTATCAAATAATTTATAAACTTGATGAGTATGTATACATTGTATTTAGTTTAGTTTCTGAACTCCTTTATGATAAGATATCAAATAAGTTTTATATAAAATCTAAAATATTTAAAATAGTTTACTTGATTAACCTATGATCAACATGGAGTATCACGTGACTTCTGATCTTAGTAATGTATATATTATATACTCGTGTATTCAACCTTTATAATCTTTCTATATATATACACATGTATTTCATAACTTCGAAGACAAGACAACGTGATATTTTTTAACCAACGTCGTGTCACAATAGGTACATACATTGTACATGTCATATTGTACCAACAGTGAGGTTATTCACAGGTGATTAAACGCATTTTGGTAATATAAGTTATACGTTTTGGTTATGTATAAAACATTTAAATCACATGATACTTGTTGGTCGTCGGCTTATTTCTACAACCCCGTTACTCAATGATGTGGTGGTATTGTAAATTTGATACAATTTTTCCGTCTCGATGATCTCTTCACAATGAACATACTTACCTGCTTCCAGACCTCTAGCTACTAAATAAGGTTCATCCAATTTCCGCAAACCCGTTATTTTTTACTTAAAAACTTCAAATGCGATTTTCGGCAAAATGGGAAAAAATGACATACAGGTTTGTAGAAATAATGAAACCGACGTGGTGTGTACGATCATACAAGAGAATCTACTTCGACAGACAGAATTGTGAAGTATCTGGCAACTCTTGAAATCTAACGATTAATGACACCATTATGACACCACGTGTCGGGAGTTCTCGTACGTCAGGTGTCAGCACGTGTTTTGACTACAATTAAGTTAGAATTGTATGTAATTGTTTGACAGACGTCTGTTATTGTATGTGTTACAACGTGTGGTGTATATTCTAGGTGAAGTATTACAGAATGATTGAAGGTACAGATTGTTGATATCAGTTATGTTTTAAATATGAATAAATAACTCATTAAATGAGTACTATGTATGCATGTACTAAGTTGATGTGTTAATTATAGGATTCATTCAGAGAACTTCACAGACTCCTAATCCATGGCATGGTATCGCGGGTACAAAAAAACCTTGAAACTTGAGAATTTAATTAAACGCCTATTTCTACATATAAATACATATTCAATGGCGTTGTACAATGAAAGACAAAAACAAAAAATAGATGAAAATACACAAATATACACATCAGAGTGCACATGTAGTAGACAAGTTTATCAATTACACACAGTTAAAATAGTATGGTACAATGCTTGGCTGGTCCAATATCTAAATGTCAGAATGATTCTAAGAAAGTACTTGTGATTAAATAAATTTACACGAAGACTATAAAATAAAAACACCTGTCTTAAGATCCATCAAATTATTTCTTTATTTTACTATTAAACATACAACTGAGGCATTCGGAACTATGTGCATAGACCGTGATGTTTGGATGAAAGTAGTTCACGACGATTAGTACATTATAGTATTCATCTTTTTATCATATTGACTCCGTGCAACTATGATTGGTATTTTTACAACACATTTTCCAATCTGAACTCCTCGGAGTTTGTCTATAGAACAGTTAGAACGGTACGTACACGTATTTCACAGTTAGAACAGTACGTACACGTATTTCACAGTTAGAACAGTACGTACACGTATTTCACAGTTAGAACAGTACGTACACGTATTTCACAGTTAGAACAGTACGTACACGTATTTCACAGTTAGAACAGTACGTACACGTATTTCACAGTTAGAACAGTACGTACACGTATTTCACAGTTAGAACAGTACGTACACGTATTTCACAGTTAGAACAGTACGTACACGTATTTCACAGTTAGAACAGTACGTACACGTATTTCACAGTTAGAACAGTACGTACACGTATTTCACAGTTACGGAAATGCCCGGGTAGTTACGATTGACAAAATGCATGTTTTGTATCAAGCTAAAAGCGATGTACTGACTGACGATAAGAACATCAAAATCATACATTATCATTTTATTATACCGGCGTCAATCATAGACCACATATTGTCTGTTTATAGTTCATTATAATTCTATATACCACCATGCCGTAACATTATCATGTTTATGATTGAATTCTGTTTTATATAAATATATTGTGTAAAATATGAATCAATTTATAGGAGTATATATTCATATTACATAAAGTTTCAAATTACAGATAAAACGTTATATAGCCTGAACGAAGTAAACTGAATAAAGCTGCACTTTATCACTCGTGCGATATTAAATTTTAAATACAAATGATAAAACACGATTTTTTATTTTATGAAACCCTCCCAGACACCGGACTTTTGCGTGAATAAACTACATAAAGCTATAGGATTGTTGATTGACGTTTTGGAACACTAGAAGGATAAAAGCTGTGAGAATGTCTTCTTATTATGAATATTGATATGATTAACAAACCTTGAAGACAACAATCTGTGTCTTCGTGCTTTCATTACGATGTTTGCATGGGGTATCTTTATAATTCGAAACTCTCGCCGACATTACAGTTGAATTTTAATGAAATAGTTTAACAATATGATGTAGGATTGACAGCGTATCAGCCGATCCTGCGGTGGCACCTTTGGACTTCTGGCACACATCGTGTGAGACGGCCAATAAAGATAATATATGACATAATAGAAATGATACTGAGTAAAGATGCAGCCAAATTTGTCTTAGTGGCCACCTCCGAATAAGGGCCATCCTGTGAATAAAGGCCATTTTTTGAAAACCGTCATTGTTTAATTATAACAGAATGATTTTCGAATAACGGCCACCTGTCATTAAAGACCACAATATGTATTTGCCAAGAGTGACCTTTGTTTACAGGTTTAACTATACTTTTCACTTTAGTTTTAATCCTCATCACACTCACTGTACTATTTTTATAGAGAATTTGGTACATGAATGTTCTTCACAATTTTCATTTTTTAGTTGATCGAGTTTATATTACTACCTATTATTGTCCACTTTAAGCACGGTCTTATTTTCATTGAAGCAACGTGCCAAAAACAAGTTATCTTAACTAGATCTGATACGTGGAATCAGGTTTCCTTAATGCTTACAGCTAATTGAAAAAATTAAAACAAGTTTCTAATTAACACTTCAAACTAATTAAAATAAGTCTGTGATAGATTAATGTAAGTAGTAGCACGTGTTGATTTTCTCCATTGAGTCTTCGTTCTGTTCATATAAACCCATTTTATCACTTTATTAAAACAAGCTCAGTTTCAGAGCTAATTTGATGATTTCGAAATTATTATATTTACTGACGGATTCCTTCGTTTACAACTACTTTAATTATCAAACCATCTGCAAGATTAACATTCAGTAAGTTTTGAATTATTTTACGATACAACAAAAAGAAACACGAATATTTCTTCGACAGAGCATCATTGTCTTTGATCTATTTGATAGATTTTATATCTGTAAATTTCGACTGAAATATTTTCATAATGCTCGTCTGACATAAGCTATTATCATGATATATGTTTTGGATTGTCGTAAACTATCTTTATGTAATTCTATTTGTTTCTGAATTTTGTTCACTATCATAAAAGTTATAAACAATGATGCACGTCGTTCGTACGAAAACGAATACGACCCAACTTCATGATATTAAGTATTCAGCATTATCTGTCCATGTCCTTAATACGAGGGGTGATCATTAAATTCGTGGACAACCTTACTGTTACTGTTATAATTCATTGTATACTTATGAGATTTGTATATAAGGTTAGTGAACATAAAAGGGAAACAAGTACAATTAATTTCCGCTAAAAGACTTTCATAAGCATGTGAAATCGATCACCATAGCAACAATAGTAAGCATAACCACCGCAGATCAAAAATTTAATATTTAACCGCAAATCCAGCATTTACTGTGGCCTCAATTTGGCGTGAAACCCTGTCATTAATCAATGACGTCAACGTCATATCATAACGCCTTAGCTGTCTGATGTAAGCAAAATTTGAACTTATTATTTCGTAACGATGCTAATGTCAAGATACTGGGGTCATCTGAAAAGCAACGCCATGCGACGTCGGACGTCAAATTAGAACAAAGAGCAGTTATCAAATTTTGCGTAAGACTTGAAATGACACCGACAGAAACTAAAGAAAAATTGGACAAAGTATCAGGAAAAGAGAATGTGTGTCGATCCCTGGTGTGCAAGTGGCTCACAAGAGTGATGAGGTTAAATATGTCTAAAGATGTAACCAACCAACAACAAAACTTAGCAATGCTAACGTCAAGCTTGTTAAAGAAATCTTGGACATAGATAGACGGACAACAATAAGGCAGATTAGTGAGCAGATTGATAGAAGTTATGGGCTGATTCGTCAAATTTTAACGGTAGACTTGAATATGAGAATAAGTGCAAGATGGGTCCCACGATTGTTGTCAAATGATGAAATGGAAGTGCTATGATACTCAGTAAAACAGTTCTGAGGTGATACAAACGGGAACGTTCTCGATTCCTGAACAGGATTATAACCACTGATAAAGCTTGGTCGTGTTACTATGATCCGATGACCTAGAGAACAAAATTCTACACCAGGTAAGGGCCAAAGTCACTGGGCACTAGACGCCAAGTTATCTATTACTGTCCAGCTTGGTGCTGATATCCTGGAACACCCGCCGTATTCACCAAATTTGGCGCCTTGTGGCCTTCTCTGTTCCGAATTTGAAATATTATTTAAAAGGTCGAAATTTCTCCAGTTTTGAAGAGCTCCTGTCAAACAATGGGTCCATACACATGACCGTTGTGTGCAATTCAACGGTGCGTTTCTTGTCTTGACAAATGTCATGGATAACATTGTTCTGGCGGTGGTGGGATGTCAATGGTTCTACGAAAACATCAAAATAACAACAACAGTAAAAACAGTTATAGAAATTTACCATGATATGCAGTACACTATCAGCTACTTCACTATTGTGTTAACTCTTACTTAAAGTCTAGCATTTCTTTATACACGAGGTTGTCCACGAACTTAATGATCACCCCTCGTATTTCACGTTTCAGACCTCTGACGACATATTCATACTACAGAGTCACGTCCCTTGGTTGATTGATAAATAGTCTGATTCCTTGTCTCATGTATTCGCTAATTAGTGTCAGGGGAAAGTAACCCAGACTAAATTGATGAATAAGACGTTGAGCTTGAAACGTAGTGGGAGAAATTGGCTGTCACAGTTTATGCTGTACTGTCACGCGTAACTTGGCGTCGTAACGTGTTAGCATCACATCGTACGAGTATAGGCTGGTTCCCGGTGTTAACTTGTATAACGGTAAAGGTAGCAGGTTTAATACAATCAAGTGTATGGGTTCATTCTGAGAATAACGAAACAATTTAGAAATAAAACGTTCTAATGTATGTACACATGTAGTGTAATCCACCTACACACACAATAATTATAATGATAAGCTGTGTGGATGCCGGTTTTCAACAATTTTCAGCGACGGCCGATTCACCTTACCAGTTTTCCTAGACTGCTTTCTTACCCTGCCACAAGGAATCGGTAACTTTCGAAAAATCGAAAATTTTGTCAAATTTTCATGGAAAGGTATGACCTTCCACGACCGGAATAGATTCCGGATCCAAGGCTGCATGCGGCCACTGTATGTTTTGTTTTGAAAGATGTCACTCATACTATATTACAACCTGAAACCCTGCATACCGTTCAAAATCAAACATATATTAATGTCAATTTGAACTGCTTTTCAGTGAAGATTTTACTTGTATTTAAGTTAAAGTGTATTATGTTCCTCGTGAGAATAAAATAGGCAAAAGTCAACTGTAAATTTCTCGTAAGAAATTCTTAAAACAAATCTTTATATTCTTGCTTTTTATTGTTCCTATACGACTACATGTGATGACCAGCATTAAACACCAAGTCTACCAGGACGGCTTTTTTTCTATAATCTGTCTACCTGAATATGTGTTGTGTATTTCAAAACTAAGTGAGAACTGAGATTTTAGAGCTGTGGAATATTACAAAGCTCATCCGTTTGAATACTTGAATCCCAACTTTAAAATTTACCAACCTGTCAACCGTTACCAATTCTTCAACTTGGTAAACGTGATATTCAAAAACTTGGAAATAATTGACATAAGTGACGACTTGGTATAAAATTGACATCTTACTTAATTAGTGTATGTTAAAAGTCAGGTGGCTCATAAAAACAGGAATCTATAAACAATGGAGGGAACCTGTTGTTAAACACCTGCAATATAAATGAAAGTTTTTGTTTCGGTCATTCTTATCGATAATATAAATAATAAAATGTATACAAGTAGCGTACAACTATGTCTAGGCCGCCGATCTTGGAAGAAAAAAACACACATTTTTCTCGAAAAAGTTAAAACATTATACGAGCAAAAGTAAAATGCGATAAAAGATAATTAAAATAATTTAATGAGATATTCCATCATGGTGAAGATATAGTCTGACTATCAAACTGTGGGAATATCCTACTTGATAAGACCACAGATGAACCCTGAAATAAACTGGAAGAACTTTACATTTTTACCAGTTCTCCCACAGGAGGAGATAACAAATTACTCTAAATAAACTGGCTGTATGAATCACTCGGCCTTGTGAGAATTGATGTTAGCGACATTCAGGTCTCGTGCACTGACTGTAACACCAGCTTGCACTTAAATCATGCTCCGGTTCTTCTATTTATTCTACTTTAACTTTTCTATCTTTATTCCTCTTCATTTCATTCTAACAATATTGTAGCGAATCACTGTATATCTGTCATCCGTATGTGACAAAACTAACCGTATGTCCGTCCGCCAGTTTTTGGTTGCTAATGCATGATATACAGTATTTTTGTTACAACAACAGTACATTATAGAAATATACAAAATAAACATCCAAACAACAGATACCACACGAATAGTTCAATGTCTCCACGTGATCCCTGTCACAGCGTTCATCATTAAAAAACAAAACTTGAGTAGATTTATTCTGAATGTTAAATCTTTGATACATGAAGTCAACATTATTAATATCAGAACAAAACATGGTCCGGAACATTGTTCATGTTCAAACAAAGCCATTTTTTAATTTTACCAAATTAAAAAAAATCCTCGCTAACAACACATCTTGACCTTAATTTGTCCAATAAAGATCATGATTGGTTAAACGAAAAGGATTTTAATTTGGGATCAACATGTACGTTAGACTTGACTTTTTGTAAAATATCATATCTAAGTGTTCAACGGATCTAAAACTTTAACATGTTCGGACAGATTCTGAATAACAAGAAGCAATCAACCCAGATTTTTAATTACAATGTACTGTCATTAGTGCTGGAGATAAGAGACAGTCACTGATTGTATTATAGCCAACGATTCTCCCACTAGTGCATTTTCTTTAACAAAATAAAACATGTAAAATGCTTCATTTATCCTACAAGGTCCACTGTCAGTGAACTTAAACACATTTTCAATATAAATAGCATGTTTGATAACGAGGAAGATAATTTTAAGTGTGCAAGTAAGTGATGAAAAATGTGCAAAAATGTGCAAAAATCTACAAAAATCTACACCAATCATTTGAGATTTCTGCAGTAAATCGTGATAGTTGAATTAAATGAACAATGGTGTAATATGCAGACTTTCTGGTTGAGAACAATATCAACAAACAGTTTGTTATCTTTCTCCAGATGGATAAATAATCAATGTTTACTTTGCTTTAATTGTTTGAGTTATTCCACGTAGAACAGTTTCCCTTCGTTAGAGAAATACAGTTGCTCATTTCTAATTAGATCTGACAAATAATTGAATGACTTGCCGTCTTTCGGAAGCCATGTTCCGATTAGATCTAATTATTTAAAAGTAAAGTATTCTTAATCCGAGTTAAATTGCTGCAACTTGTAATCACAGAAGATGAAGAAGTATTGATGCTATTACCGTCTCTCTGAGTCTTTGATGAATTCAGAGTATAAATGTTCAATTTTTCCTCTTTATATGAAACACTAGTTACGATGTTCAAATGTACCATCGAACAATGTCTTATGAACGTAATGTGCGGCGCTTCTTCTTGCCATTGTTGTTTTACTGTTGCTGTTGTTGTTGTTTAGGCTGCAGTTGTTATTGTTTGCTGTTGTTTTTCTAGTTTATGATGTTGTTATATTACTGTTTTTATTGTTGTTGTATATTTTGTTATCGGTGATGGTGTTTTAGTTGTTGTTGTTTCACTGTTGTTGTTGATAATGATGTTGTTTTTACTGTTGTTATCTTGTGTTGTTGCTGCTGACACTGCTTCTTTAATTATTTAATTATAATGTTGGTATATAACATCTAGGTTTATTTCTATGATTGAATTAAATGCATATGATTGGTATACAAATGTTAATCTATGGATGAAGTTACATGTAGTATGTTACATGTAATATGATCTTTTAGAATGACCGTGATGATCATCAGATACTGAGATAATTATTGTTTTATAATAACAGGCAGATATTCTTTAATCGTTTTTTAACAAACATATAGTTTGCCAGTAGCTTAAATATGTATAATATTAACACGTGGTCACAGAGTGACATGTTATAAATGAGATCTTAAAGTCGGAAATATAGATGTGAACGGGTCTCTGAACTGTAAAGAATTGCAGTATAAAACATTATAAGATTTACTGAAATAACATGTTAAAAACGAGGTCGTTTACATAAAATCCTCACAAATAGTTTTTGCATCTAGAATCCTCAAACATAATCTTCTTCTGTTCATAGATCTGCGCAATACATAAAAAAGTCTTTAATTCTCCAGAGGGTCGTAAGCCGCGTTTATGACATTGCACAAAGCTGTATAATACAAAATGATATCACACAAAAACTATCCGTGTCTGATTGTCTACACAGACATTGAATTAACGACCAGAAATAAATACTTCTTTGATAAATAATTACAGAGAATAAACAAGTGTATTTTATCATCTCTTGACAGAGGCTTACAGCTGAATTATGAGTCTTTGACGTAACAAGTTATTTTTATCGTTCGTTAATCGTCAGATGATGTGGTCTTAAGATTATATGAGAATTAAGGTTCATTAAACACTAGTAGATCTAGAACTGATTGACTGTTTGATTTTGGCTCAAGAGAGTACGAGAGAATAGTTGAGTGAGTGAAAGAGTGGCCCCATCGAATGGAATTCATGGACACCTAAATTTTAACTTAACTATATTATTACACACTTCATTATATAGTTCATGAAGTACGAAATACTATTTGACAGGATTAATGTTTGGGATATAAAGTTGTTGAATATTTGAGTGAGATAGTTGTTGTTGAGTGTTCAAGTAAGATAGTTGTTGTTGAATATTTGAGTGAGATAGTTGTTGTTGAATATTTGAGTGAGATAGTTGTTGTTGAGTGTTCAAGTAAGATAGTTGTTGTTGAATATTTGAGTGAGATAGTTGTTGTTGAGTGTTCAAGTAAGATAGTTGTTGTTGAATATTTGAGTGAGATAGTTGTTGTTGAATATTTAAGAAAGAAAGTTGTTGTTGAGTGTTCAAGTAAGATAGTTGTTGTTGAATATTTAAGTAAGATAGTTGTTGTTGAGTGTTCAAGTAAGATAGTTGTTGTTGTTGCTGAATATTTATGTGAGATAGTTGTTGTTGAGTGTTTAAGTGAGATAGTTGTTGTTGAATATTTAAGTGAGATAGTTATTGTTGAATATTTAAGTAAGATAGTTGTTGTTGAATATTTAAGTAAGATAGTTGTTGTTGAATATTTGAGTGAGATAGTTGTTGTTGAATATTTGAGTGAGATAGTTGTTGTTGAATATTTAAGTGAGATAGTTGTTGTTGAATATTTAAGTAAGATAGTTGTTGTTGAATATTTGAGTGAGATAGTTATTGTTGAATATTTGAGTGAGATAGTTGTTGTTTAATATTTAAGTGAGATAGTTGTTGTTGAATATTTGAGTGAGATAGTTATTGTTGAATAATTATGTGTAATTCTCAGTGTCAGTGTGAGTGTTTGAGCTACTACGTTAGAATGTGTCTGTGTGGTTATACCGTTGAATGATAAAACGATTGTTTGTGTTTTTCATTGAGTGAGTGAGTGAGTGAGTGGGTGAATGAGTTGTATTTATCAGCATTTTTATTTTTTGTATATTAAACACGCATACTGTAGAATTCTTCACGCGCTAGTTCATAGATTAATATTACTTTAAAAGTAAAGTTCGTCCAACCATCCGCATATACTGAAGAGAGCTAGATTTTTCATCAATATTGTTTAGCAATACCGAATAATACATGTAACATATTAACGCGCTAATATAAATTTATATATAAATACTTGCATTCGTATAATAGTCACAAGTATTAGTAAGAAATTACCGACATCAAAGTGAACGTATGTTTATGTTAGCGCTGAATTATTTATAATGTTCGCATACAAACATGTTAAGTTATAAATAAATACTAGAATTTATAGATACGTTGTATTACATCTGAACTTTGACTTTGAGTTAAGATTAACTTGTCCTGTAATATTTAAATAGATATTTAACTCCGAGGAATTATACATTATATACATTAACCTTAATAAATACACTCTGTATAATTATGTTTCAAAGGCTGTGTTAACGTCAACCTCCGAATAAAGGCAGACCTGTGGATAAAGGCCATTCTTTAAAAAAACGTTATTGATTATTTAGATCATAATGACCTCCGAATAAAGACCACCTGTCAATAAAGGCCACATTTCGTCTTTCACATGGGTGGCCTTTGTTCACAGGTTTGACTGTATATAGATTATAATTATATGATTAACGTATTTTTAGTTTTTATGCACTTATTTAACTTGTTTACTTGCAGGCGTCAGTAAAATTATGACGTCAGACTAATTGACCGGGTAACAAAAAACATTAATTAAAAACCAATCTTAGATCAGATTAACAGATTCCCGTATAAATCGTTGAGAAGGTTTGTGCATGTCTGAATTTAACGAATATAGCTTGATTTTAAGTGTTTTACAAATTGTTATACCGTCTAGCGAGTCTTTTGTCGAATTTGAAAATATTTTACCCCAAGATTGGGGAGACTATATCTCTATTTATTGTCAACACATTCGTCAAATATTTGATTTAGACTATTTATTTATTTAGGATTATCTTATTACCCTTAAAGTGACAATTCTGAACGAAAAAGCAAAGTTTTGACACCCGAATATATCGATAAGAAAGTCAAATGGTTCTGTTATAAGAGTGTTTGGGGGATTAAAGCCGCCAGTATGTTACATAGAACACGAGAGAACGACTGTACGTCTAGTACAAATATCACATACATTCGTGATATCTAACTGTTATCGACAAGAGTATTGAATCGGACGTTCGCTGCGACACTTTTCAACAATTTCTTACAGCATTTAATTAATATGAATGAAATCTAAGTAAAAGATGTTTGTGGACTATCTTCAAAGTGATTTTTGATACGGCTAAATGCGTTTATTCAACTTTACAACCGAGAAATTGTTTTTCAATAGCGATAAATGAAAACGTTGTCTTTATCTGTGTGGTATAGAAGTCTGTGGTCTATCTTTGAAGTGAACACTATGACGTGAAAGTCATGCGTTTTATATGAGCGTATATCAACAAGGAATAATTTTATAATAAAATTGCTGTAAACTTATCATGGCTATTAGAAATAAATAGTGGTATTTTAGTTCATGAATTCTGTGCGGTTTATAATAAAAAAGTACAGTGACGGTTCGCTGGCCTGAAACTAACTTTACAACTCAACTTTTATCAAGATGAAAGTGAAATCTACAGGAATTTCTTGTTATATAAATGGATACAATTATGAATTAATACAAACTTGTTGACGTTATATTTATTTAGATAATATTTTGAAAAATAACTTGGGAGGAAATTTAAATTTGCTTTTTAAAATTTAAGCAAAATCCGACGTTAAAATGAAAATAATATTTTCGCTGGTGTTTTTACATTGTATTAAAACTTTACTGGTGTTCGGTTATGTTTATGATTCGGACTACTTAGTGCCCCCTAAATGTCAACCGTGCGAGGCCAGATTGTGTCCACAACTAACATTCTGTGCTGGTAAGGAGGTGACGGACAACTGTGGGTGCTGTTCACGATGTTCCTCGGACCTGTTTCAGCCTCATGCGGTCGATGACCATGACAGCGGTGAAGTGACCACCGAGAACCCTATGTCTGCGGAAATTCTACCAGGTAATTAGTTCTACTTGTTGATCAATTTTCTATATTCTCATCTCTTGAAATATTAGATTATCGAGACAAAATGTTTCAATATCGTCTTAAACAATTTCCACACACAAAAGCTTTCATCTTATCGCTCTAATCAATACCATAAAAACGTCAGTCTTGATTTAATTTGTCTGAGGAAAATTGTCCGACAATTATTGATATTGAATTAATGAAGAAACCCGATCGATTTGCTTATTTCCTGAAATGAAATTTTGCTTTTTAATGCACTTTCCGAGACCGCAATACAGACTTCAATAATTATAATACTTATCATAAACCAGTGGTCAGTTATAACATTTACATGGACCACGGTCAGAAGATACATTTACATGAACTATTGGTCAGGTGTTATGTTTACATGAACTAGTGACCAACTGCTAATCTATTATAGACACGTGGTCGACCCGAGCGTAAATACGTACGTTATTCTTAATAGATGGAACCTGGATATTTGACGATATATACTCATACACTTTTATTTGCTCCGTTTCTCAAAAATTCAATGAAATTAAAATTACATAGTATTGGAGAACTGCAAGTACACGATACATTGTTAGATATAAAATTTACATAGTATCGGAGAACTGCAAGTACACGATACATTGTTAGATATAAAATTTACATAGTATCGGAGAACTGCAAGTACACGATACATTGTTAGATATAAAATTTACATAGTATCGGAGAACTGCAAGTACACGATACATTATTAGATATAAAATTTACATAGTATCGGAGAACTGCAAGTACACGATACATTGTTAGATATAAAATTTACATAGTATCGGAGAACTGCAAGTACACGATACATTGTTAGATATAAAATTTACATAGTATCGGAGAACTGCAAGTACACAATACATTGTTAGATATAAAATTTACATAGTTTCACTGATAAAATTTTACGTAGATTCGGAGACATAACACTGACATAGGACAAAGGACTTTTACATTGATACGTAAAAAGGAAGATTTTTCTTAGACTTGGAGACGCTGTTTGTATCAGGGCTCGGGGGATACTTACATGTATAAGTTCACATTCTTAATGTCTAAGTAATGATAAAATAATTAAATGATCATTATAACGGAAAATGTGTTCAGAGCTCGCGGTGTAAACAAACATAGATAATGTATAAAACACACGTTGATTACATACCTAAAATAAATGTTGTCTTGAATAACATACTTCATTATTAACGATGTATTACTAATGTTAGTACAGTCACCTACTGTCGTCGTGTATGTATCACTGTGCATGTTCACTCGCTCTTGATCGTCACATAACTAATTTGATCAAAGCCTTAATACTACCAAGCATGTACTTAACTAAAGTACAATATAATTAATAAAGTTAAGATGGTAATTATACCATCGGAAATAGAATACTACACAATGTCTTTTATCATTTTTCTACCATTGAACAATTGCTGAGATAAAACAAGCATACATGTACTATATGTACTTTATATACAATATGTACATAATACAATTTTATAACAAGAGATAACTTTCTTATGACAAATTAGTCTTCATCAGCGTTTCTACTATTTATATAAACCACCTTTATGTAGAGTATTATATGAACTATCTCTCTGAATAGCAATGTGATACAGTAACCGCCTCTCAGTGCAGTAGAGTATTAATTTGCGTTATAATGAAGTGCGAAATTCACATTATATACATGTATCTATATAGAAAGGTTTAGTAGCATCTTGTTATTAAATGGTAACACATTATGCTGTGGTGGTATACGTGAAAAATACTCGTTTTTCCATGTTTTCTATGAAATAATTACTTCTTTTTCTCGTAAAATGATCCTTGCAACTTTTGATGTCAATTTAAGTGGTACCTGATACGAATGAACAGATTTTTGTAACATTTTGTTAAAATGACAGGATACTCATGATTAAGTCATCTTTTTTTAAAAAAAAGTCCATAATTATTATGAAAATAAATGAGTTTGATGAACGTTACGTACGTGGTCTACAAACGAATACGTGCTCAACTATCTAACTACTATATAATGAGCCCTGTCATGGTAAACGGAGGAATGGGTTAAATAGAAAAAACGAGTAATTAAAAAAGTATATTTAGGACTTGATGGAACTAGCCCTCGATCTCAGAAAACTTACCTACGTCAGTACCGTTACTAAGTTGATTACAGTAAACCCCCTGAATACCGGATCCTTTCTGAGAATTCAGGTTTTCAGAGAAGTTTTGATAAATTCTGCAAAAAATGGACATGATCAAAAATCCGATTTACAGGGAATTCCTGTTTTCTGCGGTAAGACCGTATTTATAACAAACTAGATGTTGATATCATTATATTGTCTTTAGAAGAAAAACGATGAAAGTGGATGTTTTATTGTCCGAATTATCTCGCCATTAAGTATAATATGTGACATTTTAATAACGTTTTATAAGTTTGCTATCTTTATAACGACGTGATTTCAAAGTGTGCGGCTGATAGCACTCCGATATAAGGCGCGTCTTAAATCAAGTTTTATCGTAAAAAAATAAAATATTGTTTAGATTTTTTGTCTATATGTTTACAAGACTTGTTTCTACTTATGTCAGGATAGTTTTACTGTAAACTATAAATACCAGAATTTGAGATAAAGTTTGAATTCAGCATACCATACTTGATTGGTACGTGTCAGTATATAAGCTGTATGATATAAATATAATGTTATATATTATGTTTTAGTACATAAGATTATTGATACACAAACATTGTCAATTTTAATTACAACATGGTCTCGAGTGTTGCATGTTTCGGATATTTTTCTTGGCAAGTACCAAACTTGTTATTTTAAACGCTGCTGGTAAAAAATATCGTATATATGTTACCGAGGCCATCCCCAAAAAAAATGTTTGTTTGGGGGACCCTACCCAGAGAATTTTCAGTGGCTAGGAAGGTAGGAATTATTTATTTACAATTTATGTCTTATCCTAAATGTCTGTCAAAATGCTATTTATATATATTATATTTTTAAAAAATTACCAAGAGACCAAACAAATTTTGGTAAGGCCGTTGTTGGAGAGTATGTAGCGTAATTCAAAACAAAATGGTTTTAAGGATGGTCCGATTCAAGTAACAACTACAAGGCGTTAAACTACATCACTTTAGTTTGTGCGAAACTATTTTCTACTGGGAATTCATTTCGAGATTTTGTTTAAATTTGTCAGGAAGTTACAAACACATGTATGCCTTGAATGTTCCAAATTCTTTACTGCCTGATTTTCACACTCTAAGTTGACACATTAACGATTTCTGCTACCCTTAAATTCTTTCCAGTTTTTACATAGAATGTCATTCACACAGACATGATTACTTGTTTTAAAATGATTGTTGATGATATATTGAACGTAATGATGATAATGGTGTGATACGATATGCAGTTTGTATGTTGTTGGCAATTTGTTATCTTTGAGAGTCTGAAGCAACAAGTTTATGTTGATATAGATAACTAACAGATGCGATGACATCCTGCAGGTGAAGGTTTAACACCATGTTCATGTTTATCCTGATTCTGTGGAATATTTTGATATATAGATAACAAACTATAAATTAGAATGGTTACATCTTTGTGATACACAATTGTACCTCTCTCTACAAGAGAAGTGATCGCGCCTTGTCGTGCAGTGAAATATTCCCTCATTAATTAAATTCCGGCTTTATTCGGATTTTAATTCATGAACACAATAAATGAAGTATAATACTAGGGTCACATGGAATGAAGTAGGCGTGGCCGACTGTAAATTGTCTGCCTGTCTAAACCTTCAACTTATCAAATAAGATGGACGTGAAATTTATTTTTGTAATATCTGAGAGTGAAACATAATATTTTATTTATTTACAATTAAAAACCATTTATATAGCTTTACTCACCGCGGTGAGTTATAACAACAAGATAGTGTAGAAAACTGTTCACCAAACAATGGCTTATAAATAAGATAAACACGGCTATCAACTCGCGAATCAGTTTGAAGAAATGGACACAAAGCGAGATTGTAAAGTAATCTCTGATCTCATATATCTGTCTGAGCTTCACGTCTGATGTTTTACGCCCAAATGAGACTTTGAAATATTCCAATCCTGACATTAGATGTAACATAAGTCTGGACACGGAATTCAATCCACGACCTGGTTGATGTCGTGGAAGCAGAAGTTGTGTAGATAATGATATGTATCTAGATATAATAAGTAGGCTTTTGTACCTCCGATATAATTCCGATTAGACATAAGTATAGTCTTATGTTACATTTCAATTTATTTCGTTTTAAAGTTTGGGTCGATTGTATGTAAAAAATGCCATTTGAGTCACGATTAATAGAAAACAGGCGATTAAAATTTAACTTTGATTTCAGTTCTTTGTAATTAGATGTTATCTAATCATTTTTGTTCATACGACATTTCATTAAATTCTTTCCAGAGGGGGGCGTTGGAAGTTGAGTGTACGTTGTCGAAAAAATCACACAAATGTTCTTACACGTTAGGTGAGCATCAGTGTTTAAAACTAGATGAATACACGGAGATGATCGGTGATCTAGTGGCAACATGCTGGACCACTGAACGAAAGGTCTTGGGTTAGAATATATGTTCCGCCTTACGAATTTCTCAGTGAAGCTTTTTCGGTGTCCCATCCCAACTACCCCGAGCTAACTACTGTATCTAGAAAACCACAGGATAAATGACGAAGCATATATCGGTGCTTTACACGGTAGAGCCAGGAAAAACTATTTGAAAACTATTCTCCTGTATCTTTTCTCCCGTCTCTCTGGGGCGGCCCTGAAATGACAATTAGTATCGAATGAACCGTAAAGCAACAGATCTATAAGACGAACACACAAATGTGTCTTATTTAGAAGTTGTGTCTGGAATTGATTAGATATTGCAGTTATTAAGTTACTTAAGAAAAAAATGTCTATATTAATCTAAAAGGCATGTATTCATTACGATTTACATTTCATATCAAAGGTTTTGCATATCATAGTGTCACGCCTATTGAATTTATTTAACTAGCTGGCGGGTCACCATTCTGACACAGTCTCCACTTGGGCTCAAACCTTTGATCTCCCGCTCCGAAGGCAGACACCATAACCACTGAACCAGGGTCAGCGGGGTATAATATTATTTAGTTTCCTTTTTGCTAATTATTTACATGAATTAGGAATGACGTATCTGAAGTTAAACGTCGCTCGTAATAATTGGTAGAAATGAGTAATACATGAGTGTGTATGTACTGGGATACCCTCTCCTACAATACAGTATCACTTTGACCAGCTGTAACGATTAAAATATTTCCAAAATACAATATTGTTTTATCTATAAGTCATCACCATACAGTTACTGAACATAGCACGCATGTATGTTGTCTGGGACGTGAATGTTATACAATCAGACACAAGAATGCGTCATATATAACTCTAAGGAATGTTTATTGTAAATGACTTTTAATGGTACTAAATGTTTATATCAACTCTAGGTGTGATACTATCTAAATATCAGCATTATTTAAGATAACCATTGCACACTATTTAGATCTGAATATCTGATTGTCTAGCACGGGTCACGTGCAACGAATATTTCAAATCATTATGTTGTAGTCCCTCACATGATTATCTTAAAAAGGCCCCGTGCTCACAGGTTACCTGTGCCCGTGCTTTGAAATAATAACAAAATATATTTGAATTTAGATAAAAAATATAACTGTAATTTATGTTTATAATGCATATATTAATTACACGTGTTTGTTATAACATTTACCAATATCAGTTCATGTATAGATACGTTAATTAAGGTACATGACTGCTGTCTGGACAATATACAAATATTCAGCCCTGAAGTATAAACAGGAAGTAGTTGTTTACTAATTAATGCATAAGTTACAAAAACTGTATGAGTTGTTGTTTTAGTCGTGAGGTTAGATAGTCTATACATCTTTTAACGGATGTAGATTTGCGTTTCAAATTCACAATACAATCAACTGTGTGGCAATAAAACAACATTATCGCGAATTGAATTAGACAATTTATGCATGCATGCTTTGGGCACATTGTGAAATACGTTTGATCTTAGAAAACTAATTTCTCCTAAGTATCACATGCTCGGTTCTGTTCAATTCATAAAACAGATTTGTAGTTTTATTAATGCGTTCATTAATTAGATTAATTAGGAATAGTTTGATATTTTATACAACCGTGGACGTAGTTTTTCTTACAAACACTGTGTTACTGTTCCCAGCCAGTGCACGAGTATCCCGCACCCGCACCCGCATGTGTTACTGTACAAACAGAATGAACTAATTATAGTCACGTGAAGCTCAAAAGAACACAACGTACAATACCTTCCAGCAATCTATTAACAAAAAACTATTTCTGAAAGCTACCAATAAAAGAAAATACTTTTTTGATATTGCTTGTAATTAAACTCACTCTGCTTCATCAAAGTATAAAATACTGATTGAATTTCATTAACAAGGGATGTTAAATAAACATCATGGATTGTGAAAAACGCATCAAGACCCGTGTATCAAATAGAAAACATTTATATCATAATATATGTGATTTTTTATCGAGTTTAAGCAGGAGTCGAGTATTCTGTGATATTAAGTAGATCTACATTCTAATCAAAGTTTTGAACTTACATAGACTTGCACTGCAACATGAAACGGGGACTAGTTTAAAAATAGCATGGCGGATGTAGATAAACGGCAGTACTTTGGTCTGCATCAAAATACATACGCGCCGAGTGAGTGACGGCTACGGAAAGCCGAACTATCGATCAGTTTCCAAAAATCAAGACTTAATACATTACACCGTATCAATACATGCATAGTCAAAGGATTCCTAAATACAAGAAATAATGTATACATCCATTGTAGTATAAGATTGTCACATTGTGCTAATACATCTTTTTTTTCTTAATTGGCACGATGTATAAATATGTTTTCATAGTATATAACACTTTCTTGTGTTAGTTCACATGTGAAATGTAACTTTGACTGACGTTTATAATCACTGATAAACAATGAATGAATTCACTGCCCGACAGACATTCAGTGATAACTGATCCATTATAGACACAAAATCTACAACAATTCACAATTAATTCATATGTATTGTCGATTAGTGAGTTTTTTTGTCGTTTGTGGTAAAAACGTAAGGAAATACTTTAAATTCATGATCGTTCTTACAACAACAAAAAACAGACGGCATTTACAAATCTTTATTTTATATATATGTGAGACACAATTATTGATAAAATTCTACAGATATTCAATCTAGAAAACCTTTAACTATTCAAACAATTAATAAAATATTATTTTTTAAACTCAGCGGCAGACTAAAACAGAAATCCAATGTGCAGCTCATGGCGACATGATTTTAAGACCAAATAAACACTTTTATCTTTGTAGTTAAATTCCTAAGTCGGCTATTTTAAGCTAACTGCGATAAATCAGAAAAGCAAATTCTGATATTTTATATTTCTGTTTTCAACACGTTTCTTATGGACAGATTTAAAACATGTACCCTGGTAAGAAAAATGTGTGCTTTTTTATAACGAGTGTAGAAAATGTCAGAATTTAGAGGTATACAAGTAAAACAATTCAAACCAAAACAATCCTGTCTAGCTACAAAGCAATCGTTACGTTGAGTATAAAATATTCATATACATGGTAAAATCCACCTGAGGCAGTAACTGAACCAACACCAGCCTCGTCAAAGCTTCATATGATCACCTAACCAAACATTCAATATTTCTGGAAAAAATCGCAATCTCCCATAGACCGTACAGTCAATGCTAATATTTAACGTACGAAGCACGCGTAGACATCCAGTATATTCTCATTAATGCAGAGACATGGGGGTTTCCATCAAATTGCAGTCATTTTAAGGAACTAGCGTCTATGTTAACACCCGTAATATCCTGAGTCTCCTATGTAAGGCCACGTTCGACTTCTCCAATTAACAAAATTTACCGTTCTCTAGACATTTCATTAAATCACTCCCAGGAGTAGAACGGTCTGAGTAGCTGACTTTTCAGTTAACACACGGAATCTTGCAGATTGTCACTTACTGTAATTGTCATCATTGTGTCAACAAATGAGGTAAGTAAGGAAGTGTTAACATGATTGAACAATCCTCTCAACTCAACACTTTCCAAGTCTCAGCTTAATTGAACTGACTGGAATCTATTCCCCGAACGACCTTTATTTACATGACGGTATGTTTCTCTATACAGCCAGTAACGTCTGCAACAAGGAATAGGATATTGCCATTCTATATGAAAAGATCACAGTATTAATTATACACATGTATATATTTCTCTGTTGTCTCTCTTGATTTCTTCTTACATTTATAATACATAAATCATTATCTAAACTGACTTGCCTATCTACCTTTATAACAATGTACTGTAATTACTAAAGCCTATTTTTGCCACTTAATTGTTACTGTCATATGAAAATTGCATTGTGTTATTTGTATGTTCACATGGGCCTATGGATTACTGAAATTTGAAATAAACTATCTATCTATGAAATTATCTTACAAAACAACTCAGTTAACACTAATATGTATACAGTACAACCTCTCCAGAGCGGCCTCTTTGGCAACAAACTCCCTTCAACAAAAGCATGATTTTTCCACTGTACGATTCAACTTTGAATTTAACCTGTCTATAGCAACAACCTCTCAAGAACACTAAGATAAAACAAAACCTCCTGAAAGGTGTTGCTTTAGAGAGGTTGAACTGTGTGTAAATAATATTATGTTTTAATGCATGTACACATGTCTGGAACGACTCTCCTTTAGGCATAACTCATACCACCAGACTGCCTGTTTTCAAAATCTACTGTCCGAAATTATCTGCTAGATTTACTTACTTAATTCCTATATTATTATATAGCTTTATGGTCAGTTTATCACTGATAATGAGTAGGTTTTTTTCTGTATTGATACCTTTTTAACTTTATATACTTTTTTCATTTTATAGTTCTTATAAATAGCAATCATATTTTCTTAGCATTTATGTCAGTGCAATCAGTCATTACAAATTATCCTAGATCTGCCGCTATCGTTTAGAATTGTCTGTGATAAAAATGTCTTGCTATGTCATGCCTTCAACGCAGAGGATCACAATGGAAATAAGAGTTTGTCTCTTTTTTGTGTCATCCTCGGTTTTGATGTACATGTCATGGACCTAATTTCATGTGTGTGATTTTCATTTTTGCTACCAAGTGAAAAAAGCACATGTACAGAAATACAGGTCGTACAACTTTCTGTATTGTCAGTAAATAGTTGGCACTACGCACAATGAACTTCTATATAGCATGATATGGACTCTTACTGGTTCGTTTATTTTAAGAATCTAATAGAATTAAGCTGCATTTTAATCTCATTTACGAAAGAATGGCTTTAAAATTTAAATTTTTAATTTTCAAAATTAGTTGCACAGAATTCAATTATTTGACGAAATTAAGTAATTGAAAAGTGTTGGTACAAATGTAAATGTATTTTATTGTGCATATAGAGAGGACTTACATACGTAGTTGTAAGAGAGTTCTGGTGTCTTGATAAACTGGTCAATATTAATAACTGACATTTTATTAAGTAAGCAATGCAACATGTTCTCTGACAAATAAAGGTAAAGCTATACAAAAAATGCTCTGAAAACAAAACTATGTTCATGCATTAAAACCCTGAAATAACTCAGTATCTCACATCAGCGTACATTTGTAGGAAAGAAATAATGAATCAAAGTACTGAAAGTACTCGTGGAAACTGAAACAAACATAGACTTGCACTGTAACATAGAACGGGAATTATTACTATTGTATAAACAAATAGGAAAACATAGTACTCTGGTCCTCATCAAAATTCATGTGTGCCGAGCGATTGACGGCTATGGGCAGCTAATCTGTCATTCAGTTTCCAAAAATAAAGAAACTAACTCCATAATTATATAAGTCTCTGCAAAACTGATTGAGATCGTCACGTTTTGAAAATGTTTAACCGTACAGAGTACGCCATCAGACCTATCTCTACCAGTTGTTGATAAATTCACATGATTAAATCAGGACGACAGATGATTATTTAAAATTGAAATGCAATTTGTGCGGCTCAGTATTCCTTTGATGCTAGCTTGAAAGTGTTGAAATAATTTAGTTTGCATAAATTGCCGGCATGACCGAAGTGGAAACCATCTAACTGTACGACACTGGAGAGAAAATAGGACAACTCCGAAGTCTTAATTCCGTGGGGATTTTCAAAAAGCTGAAATTTTCATTAAAATATTTTGCTAGGAAACTGTATCGTGATGGTCTGATTGAGTGAAACTTTCTTTAATTATATTACAAACATCTGTCTGTAGACTTGGTATTGTTTTATCTTAAGACTGGATCATTAAAGATGGAATCCAATTAATGTTACATTATAGGCGCACGTGCTGATCTGTAATGATACGGCAGGGATACATAATTTACTCAAGTTTTTGGCTACAAATTAGACACCAAGATACCAATAAACCATGTCTGCTGTAGCTTTACTAACCTGCAAGTTTTATCTATAGTTTTTATTGTATCTAAAGTTGACTAATAGATAAGCAAGTTGGATGTTATTTTAACCAGAATGAAACTATACTTTGTACATTTAGGTATACACCTAGGTATTTATACATTTATCATCACCAACACATTTATAATCATCATCATCATTATCATTGCCATGAACATTAGTATCATCATCATTATTGCAAACAACATCACCGTTTTATCAGAATGATGGCCATATTTAGACAAACTTAAGAAAATTGTATATTCATTACTGGTATCGGAAATAATTACACTCAAGACTGAAAACAATATTAACATCTATAAAATTATGTAATCTTGTTTGGATCTTACTTTATAACAAAAACTGACAATACAAATATATAAACTTTCACTAATTCTCATAAGAATAATTTATGCATGGACTGGGTAGACTTATAAAGAATATTTATTTAGATCCAATAATTCCTATATAGCCAATAAAAACGTTTATACAAATATAAATAACAATCATCACCATTAACTTAAACCCAGGACAGATTTATATGATCAAGTTGTACTGTAAATGTCGGGACCGTATATTAAATGTCGGGACCGTATATTAAATGTCTGCTGAAATTTGTAATATATTTGGTCTTTCTTAGTGACGCACGATTTCGTATAAGAGAAATGATTCACGAGTCATTGTTAAATAGCAGGACGGCTTAAATTTGGATTGTAGAGGATTGTGAAGAAATAAATATTTCATGAGGTTGCCTGAGATATAAAGGAATGCTTAAAGTTAATGTTTATCTATAATTTTTATATAATGTAACATCGAAACAAATTGAATAAAAATAATGCCTGGCACAGACAGAGCGGACAAGTGGATTAATAAATCAATGTTGAATGTAAATGAGATTTTTATTATGTAGCATACTGTCAGGAATCAGTAGAGATTTTGATTGCTATTCGATATTCCCGTATTGTGTTGTACATGCAAAGTTACATAAAACAACAAAAAAACACAGAATACATAGTATAACACATAGCATGGTAAAAGCATATCCATTAATTATCCTTGAAATGTTTGATAAAATGTATTGGTTTAACGTGACACATCGCGATTCGTGCACAAATGTACAGACAGGCGATGTTACTTAAATTAAACAAGTTGGATGGGTATACAATATATCTTATCTTGTTTAATACTTTTATACCAAAACAGAATTGTTTCTGTTCGTATTTCATGTCTATAATGACATCAGTCAGACAAAATTATAGTATAGGCTTCATGAACTATTAATGAACAATTCATGAAGGGTTCAATAACTAGTCATGTTTTCATGAATTACGCTCGAAGGGGCGGGGTCCTCGAATCAGGGTACTGGGACCATTCAGTACCTCGATACGAGCCTCTAATCATTTCGTGCAGTTTCCATTATCCAAGTTTCTCCATAGAACGTGACAAAATACTAAATACCACAAGTTGGCATTAATTTCGATACATACGACGAAAACAGAACAAACAAGACGTTGAATAGACTAATCTGAAAGAAAAAACTATTTGCAAGTAAAAGAAAACAAGCATTAAATGTGTTGGCAATAAAACATCCATGTTTAAACATTTAATCCATGCGGTGTACGACACATCACGACTCTTACACCAGAATAAAGCGAAATGTGAGTTTTTGTATTCAAATTGCTTTGAAAAGAATTTTTCACTAATGAGTTCACCTTTGTGTATAATTTAGATTTCTTTTGAAGCGTCAGATTATCTGCATGCTAAATGATCCACAATCATAGAAAGGGGCAAGCAACATTAACATATCATAAAACTGCAGGAAACTTACCGTAAACACACGTGTTGCTGTGAATATAAAGGTATGGAATTCTGGAATGACTTAATGTAGAAAGATAATTTATTTTTGGTGGTTGGATGACATACCTTTTGGCTTAGTTTGTTGTCCTGGCAACTTCAACCATGAATGAATGAAGTTATCTTACACGGGTGCGATTATTACTGTTAATCTACAAGATTCAAGTTTCCGGTTGCAGCCAGTATGTCATCGTGTTTAACATAATTGAACGAGACTAAAAATGCAAATTATGTTTAAAAATAACGAAAAAACCTACCAGTGCCAGACACCATGTGCTTTAATATTCACAATTAAATAATCAAATTATTTCGGCATTTTATATAAGTACATATATATTAGACTGGTTCAGATTTTTACAATATTTGTTTACTCAAATTATGATTTTTTCAGTGAATAAAATATTTTATCACAGTCTAATAAAAGTATGAGATTATAAGTATGTAAATCCTAGGTAATTGAAGTTTTAAGATCAAAAACCCATGACGTCACAATTAAGATACCTAATTATTGAATATCAATCCGAACAAATAATAAACATAATTAAGAATAATAAATAACGTAATAAATAAAACTAATAGCTTGATCAGTGAAGAGCTTCCCTTTATGTGTGTTTGTATTACAAATCATTTCTTAAGGTTTTTATTCTCTTATATACGTTCATGAGTCTGGAATGATTAATTCAAACAATTCAGCGATCTTTTTTCAAGTAATAAACTATGTAAAACAATATAAGATATCTCGTGCAAACACATAAATTTTATGACCTACGTGAACGTAAAAGTAAGAAATCCATTTATGAGGAGTTTCCCCCGCTGTAAAGTATTTAAGTCTGAATTTCTTTAAACATACAGTATTTAAAATATCCTATGACGAGAACGCATCATCTTACATTAGATAGACCTACATGTATGAACTACCGCGTACATATCATATAAACATTAACCTTAATAATGTTTCATATTGCCCTAGATATTCATTATATGTTGACCTGGATATACATTACGTACATTAACCTAGATATACATTATACATTGACCTAGATATACATTATACATTGACCTATATACATTATACATTGACCTAGATATACATTATGTACATTGACCTAGATATACATTATGTACATTGACCTAGATATACATTATACATTGACCTAGATATACATTACATACATTGACCTAGATATATATTATATGCTGACCTAAATATGCATTATGCATTGACCTAGATACACATTATACATTGACCTATATACAAACTTAGCCTCGACCCTCATACATCGTGTATATATATATGTACAAAGAAAACGGGAAAGTTTTATACAAGTAATCAGTTATATTTTTTATTTCAGTGAATCCCTGTACACAAAGACAATGTCCGAAATTCAAGGTGTGTATGATCAACGTACAGGGGCTGCCTATATGTACTTGTCCCAGTGCATTCGTCTGCAAACGAGGCGGCAATTCGAAAAATTCAAAAGACGTAAAGGTTTGTGGGACAGACGGTAAAACGTATGAATCAAGATGTCATTTGAGAATAGCTAATTGCAACGGTAAACGTCGAATAAAACAAAAGTACTCCGGAGAATGTTCTGTCAATGACGCCATTGACACCGCACCGAATCAACCAATGGAAAGCTTCGTTACAGACAGAACGGAAAACCAGGACAGTGTATTCCTGAATGCCGTCAGTAAGGCTAGAAGACGAAGAATCAAACAGAAGAAAAGGAAAGGGAAGAAGAAGAAGCAACGTGAAAGAGAAAGAAGGCGACAAAGGAAGGAGAAGGAGAGGTTAAAGCGAAGACAAGGAAGTAAGGACAGAAAACGCCGTCGAATGAAAAGAAGAAACGAAGGCTTTAACAGATTTGACCCGTACTATCTGGGTAGATACACAAAATGGAGCCGTAGTCAAGTGAGGAAGAGTCGGATATAAATATATTACAGGTGGTGTAAGTGACTAATATACGCAATGAGGCCTAGGGTGATGACTTTGTGGTTTTTATTATTTGTACACCTGGCACAGTCTTGTTACATTAACGGTGAAAACTTGAACACGGATGACATTCGTCAAGTGGATAGTGTTGACTTGGTTCTGTATTGTAAAGTAAGGTTGTAACACGGTCAAGACTTCTATTCGGTTATTCACACATCGGTATGGGTGGCTTTGTTCTTAAAGTGAACCAATCGAGATTTGTAAAAAAAATAAGTCTCGAGAGATATCGTTTAATGTGTCGTTCTAAACAAAAACAAACCTAAACTGGACTATTTGTTGTGACATTAATGCTATACTGAGACCTTCGACATGTGTCACATTAAATTATACTTTACGCAGTTCGTTATTATGGTTTCATATTCGATACAGGCGACACATTTTTCTACTAAAATATACTAGAGACTCTACGATGAGGACTGATCGGTGTTGAATATTTGTCACTTTATTTCATCATTTATGTACATGTAGTTGATGTGTGGTATAATGAGTGTATTATTGTTTTATATGTTTTATTTACATTTGATCACATAGATATGTGGATTTCCTCAGTTTATTTCTGTTTGTATATACTGTTACAAATAGTTTAGGAACGACCCCTTTCAGCACTTTGATTCTTTTAAGAACCCAATTAAAGCAATGTTTACGGGATATTAGTAATCAGCAATCTCTTCCTGGGATTGTCGTTCCCGCTACGCTAACACTAGAGCCATAATGACACAGCTTGACACAGTAACGGAACAAATTAAAGCGTTTTTATAAAATGACATGAAATATTTCATTATGATATCTAATAGATATTTATAAAATATGCACAAAATAATGTTACTGATCAAAAGGTAGTTTGCCAAAAATCTTAACATTGATACGTTGACAGAGGTGTGTACGTGTGGATTGGAAAGGAACGACAACTCTGGGTAGAGATTGGATAATCATAGGAAGAACTGTGACAATATTCTGTCATGTATAGGATCCTATAAATGTACGCCCTTTAGATGTATCAGTAAGATTCGGGGAGCTTTAAGTCTATATATAAAATTATTTGTAGTATTTATGGGATTTTAAAAATAATGTAGAATAAAGGTCGTTGTGTCTGGTGATTTATGATGAATGATATAGGACGACTTTGAGTACAGTCTGATTTACTAGTACACGTACACATATATCTATATACGCACAGTCCATGTGATCAAATACATATATAATACGTCAAAATCATTTCTTTTTTTTAAAGAGAATAGTTGTTTTGTTTATTACTTATCGTGCATGGTCAGCGAAAGTCAGACGATTTATAGATACTAACGTGTGACTTTCAAATAGATTTCAGACCTATTTAGTGTTATTTGAAGTACGCTCGCCGAAGCACGAATTCCATTTTGTTCTTAATTATTCCATTAGACGCCATTGTTTGTTACAATAAGTGGAAATTCTAATTATTGCATCGTGAAATCGATCTGTTTTATAAAATATTACATAAGAAAGCTACATAAGTGTTTAGTTAGAGATTAAGTTATATATACACGAGACAATTATGTTTACATTAGATGTATTTCGGACGTAATTCAGAGCAGCTTTAAAGTATAAATAAGAAGAAATAAGTATAAACAAGTACATTTAGCAAAATGATACGTAATGTTATAACTTTGACAACTTCGGAAATCCCACTTAATGAAAACACTGTATTATGTGTTAATCAACACTACATGTAAAGTGGTCGTAAGCTCAGTATTAATACAATGTATACATTAAGGGATTCGTCACAGCTGTTCTCTCCCTAAAAATCGTTAAGTGTGAAACAGAACACGTGCTTTGATTAAGGATTTTAAGGGTCAAAGAGCCGCTGATTGTTAGCTTTAAACACTTTCAGCAGATCTATAAAATGTCTTAAATGACTGAATCGTCGGTTCAACTAATTGTTCAACAATTTGATGTAATAATTTTACAATGTTGTACTTGTGTAGATAAATAAAGGAACCAAAAAATGTTAAAAAAGCATTTTTATGATTCAAACATGAGCGTAGTGTGAACTTAATACATGTGGCAAGAAAGTTTAAGGCCAGTTATTTAGTCTGCTATTCCCAGACATGGAAAAACTTGATTTATGTTTGATTCACAATGTTGAATTTTTGTAATACTCTCTACTTCTGTCATTGCACATTAGTTTATGTTTACATTCATTAAAACTATCGTTATCTGAATCATGTTTTTGTTTTATAAAATCTATCCACTACGTACACACAGACATCAAACTCTTTTGAATTCTAGTTTGTGGCCGACCATACTTTGTACGGAGACCAATTAAATATCATTTAAGAATCTACTATATCATGACCGTTATATGCTACAGGCTATAGTGGCTTGTATATAACCTATAGTAGATCGTTTTAAAGTTTAGACAAATCTTGTTGGTCCAGTTGGACTTGTATAAAGTACAAATATGAACAAATCCCCGAGAAAGTGAACGTACCGTTCCTTGAGGCTACTATAAAGTCTAGGCTCGTGGAGAAAATAGGGTAGGTTGGGTAACCAGGAAACAAACAATTTTCTTAAGGCCCAATCTCTGGGTCGATGAAAGTCACATCTTTTTCAACACTCTCCACTTACTCAGGGGTTTGTAGTTCTACAACTCGCAATGTTAAGTCTATGAACATATTGAACAAAAGATTGAACTGAACTGAACTGAAGCTTGATTTATTGCTGAGACAAAGGTCGACCACGTTGTGATATATAGTATACACAATACATAATGCACCGAACAACTTTCTATCAAAGCAGCGCAGACTGGTCTGAGTTTGCACCTTTTAAAATTGATGTGACGGATTCGTATGTAAATTACTTAATCTATTTCTCCTTCGTGAATTGAGATGTAATGATTAAAAAGTTATATAATTTGAAAAAAATGCTTATCAAGTTCATGCCAAGTTATTTCTTATTTATGAGATAAAGTAACGTAAAACTAGCAGGATTCAAATATAAAAGGGAACATCCTTCGACAAACATATTTGAATTGAAAACATAGTTTAAAAAATGATTATATTCATGTTACATATTTTATGGACACCGTCTCGACTTTGGGGGCAATATTACCTTTAAATCGTAAGGCTCTTTAATCGGTTTATAGTAATAACAAAATGTATACTAGCTATAAAACAGTCAAGTAAAATTAATGTACGTCGCTGTTTCATTGTACTACACTTTTGATGTACAAAATAGTTTATTTACTAAAGCATTAACTTTTCATTATTTCAATTCTCTTGAATTCATAAAGCAATGAATGATAACAAGATATCAAGTTTTATATGGCATTAAAGCTTATAGATAAAAGAAATGTATACAACATACATAGCAGTATCTAAACAGATAACCTCTACATCTTTATAAACGTATTTTTCCAGTGAGTCACAGAAAGTCTAAACTACATATCAAGTGTCCTTAAATGAATACAGTTTACAGTCAAACCTGTAAACAAAGGTCACCCAAGGAAAGACGAAATATGGCCTTTATGGACGGGTATACCTTTTACTCGGAGGTCATTTCGTTCTAAATAATCAATAACAGTTTAAAAAAGAATGGCTTTTAGTTACATGGTGGCCTTTATTCTAATATATACTAGTATATAATATATACTATTATAATATGCATGCTTTTGTACGTGATGAATGGTGACCTGGTAACGATAAAAAGTATTCTTTTTTTTCTCCATTAGGCCTAAAAATTGTTTGTGTCTGGTTATACATGCTCATTAAATTCATAGGTCCTCGATTCCTCGATTTTTATTTGTTTACAGACGTAATTTTTGGTGTTTTTTATACACTCAATAAGGGAAAAAATTGAAGATTTTTCTTTCGACGGATTTGCGTTGTTTGATGAGTTAAATTGACAAATAACGTCCGTAGACGTATAAAAATCACGAAATCGGGTGCCTATGATTAAATTTAGAGTAGCTAGGTAGGTCGGGATGTCTTTTTTATTTAGTATCTAAATTTGGATTTTGAAAAGTGTGTGAAACGGAAAAAAGAGAGAACTTGAAGTGGATGTACCTTTACTCGGGCTAGTAACCAGCCTGAGGGCCGCCGGTAAAGATTAATGTAGGTCGGGTAACCAGAAACAAAAAGAGTTTACGGACCGATATATACACGTACATTGGTCCCAAACAAAACCCATCAATCATCTAAGACATCAAACAAGTGAGTCTGTTTTTAAGAAATTCCTTCGAACTTGTACCATATTTCATCCTTAAAATGCTGCACTTTCTGAATCAGCGATTTCTAGAATAATCAATAGAGATGTCTATATTTCAGAATTCATATAACACTAAATATATTCTTCTAGTCAATACAATGGAGGAAGATCGGTACAAAGTCAGACAAAGTAACTTCTTTCTTTACATCTTGTTATCAGTAATTCTCCCATCCATTTTCACAGTAGCCCTCGGCTCGCAGACAACATTCACACTTTCATGTCAGACTTTATTTGTCAATATTCGTTAAAAATGACAAATCTCCGCCGTGAGTAATTGTATTCAGTGAGATTGTGGATTGTCGTAAAGAATGTGGTATAGAATGACATGAAATATTCAACAGAACTGTACATTGTACAGTCACTCTCATATATAGTTACTAGCACCAATCTGGAGTAAGAATGAATGTTTAACCTTAGGGCATTCCGATGTGAAACTTTAAGAACGCTGGAAATCTATACTTATGCTATACTCCATAAACATCATGTCACCAAGATCGGACAGGAGTGTGTAATATTTTGAAATATGTTTTGTTTATTTGTTTGTTTGAGTTTTACGCCTGTTTTCAACAGGTCATATGAGGAGGACAGTTCACCTAACCATCGTTCCTTGGAAGAACCAGTACTTGACTCCCATCCTCCGTAAGCAACTCCCTACTTTCTCACACAAAGAGACATGGTCGGTAGCTGGGCTCCAACCCACGACCCTCTATCAGTGAAAGGTTACAGTGATTTGAAGTCGATCATGGAATTATATCATATTATAAAATACACACGGTGATTTTACGACAAAATGGGGTTCGTACATTTCACGTAATTCAACAAGAAACAGTTATAAATTATCAAAAATGGACACTACCATACACTGACAGGTGCGTATCTGGCTGTGCTGCGTCCACATTTATCCAAATTCTTGACTAAGATTGGGTTAAACAAGTGACTTTCAAAACGTATCATATTCTTGAATCTACTTCAATTTAGCCTGGGTATGCGTCTGTCTGATATGTCACTTATATTTAAAAATTTGAAAGCACTACAGGGCTTATTCAAACTGCTGTGGTCTATAGTCACGTGATGACCTTTTGATTTATTCAAGTACATGTACAAATATCTCTTTTTGTATCAGTTCAAATCTAGAGCTTTGTCACAAAAGTGGCTAATAACCCCGCTGCCGCTTTGACACAAAGAATGTCATAGTACACTATATGGCTAAGTTCAAGGACACATAATTCTGGAATGAGTGGATCACTAGGCATGGAAATTGTGTCTTGCACATCTACACTTCATGGTGACGACACATTTCAAGTTTCATTGCAATCGCTAAACTAAGGAATGTGGAAGTAGTTTGCTCCACAAACTTATGGTATTGTATGCGGACGGACCAACCGACAGAGTGACTCCAATATACCCCCTCTATAAAAATGTCAGCAATTGATGTTTGGAAAATAATGAAAAGACGTTTGTCCTCATCATGATTCAATGAAGTACATTTAAACACCAGTAGACAACCACTTTACAAAATCTCCTACAGGCCTAACTCAAGCATACTTGCATGTGAACAGCTGATGAAGTATAAACGATCAATGAACAGCTGGTCATTCTAAACCTACGTTATATACAAATTACTGTAGTATGTCATGGTACTACTTCAAATACAAAACTTCTTGTAAGTTTTAACCAATTGTATAACATCATACAGCACTGTCTGGAGACTTTATACAGGCTCGTAGGAAGCCATTTCAGAGCCCCCCCCCCCCTTCCGGTTTCTACAGTTGTATAACATGCACCAAATGAACTAGGTGATGACTGGGCATTACGTTAGTTCTAAAATACAAGTATAAAACAATTACTCCATGTAAGTATCTTATTGCAGTGAGCAATACTATAGCATGTGTTATCACACTTGAAGAAAGATGATAGGTGTACTGCTACCAAAGTTTACATGTTGTAATATATGATAGATATAATTTATCTTTATAATGGCACGTTACTTGTGTTAGGTCTGTATAGATAATTTGCCTATTCTGGGGAAAGCTTATTGGTTTACTAAAATTAATTTCCATTTTTTTCATATACAGTAACCGAGTACACTTTGTACATTGAACAATAGGAACACCTTACATTTCACACTATAAACAAAATAAAAATAATTATTTTATCATAATTTTGATATTTATTCTCTTAAATTTGTGCATGGTAGAAAAATCAAACATAAATAATACATTTATTATCAAGCCCTGTATCCTTCAAATCTATCCTAAATAACATACATAGAGGATTACAGTACTGTAGCAGTAAAATGTCTGTCACTCACACGTTCAAGCCCTTAGCAGTTATAGTCACATCTTATAACACACACATGTCGGAGCCCTCAGCAGTTATAGTCACATCTTATAACACACACATGTCGGAGCCCTCAGCAGTTATAGTCACATCTTATAACACACACATGTCGGAGCCCTCAGCAGTTATAGTCACATCTTATAACACACACATGTCGGAGCCCTCAGCAGTTATAGTCACATCTTATAACACACACATGTCAGAGCCCTCAGCAGTTATAGTCACATCTTATAACACACACATGTCGGAGCCCTCAGCAGTTATAGTCACATCTTATAACACACACATGTCGGAGCCCTCAGCAGTTATAGTCACATCTTATAACACACACATTGATTATATGTAATGCGCCAAGTGTAGGCTGCAACATTTGTGCTCTCTTATTTTTGGATTAAAATCAACAGAATTACTGCTGTGATTGCTGTGGAATTTGCTGTGAATGTTTATGGAAGTATTCCTTTTGTATACATGTACTTTTTGTGTTGAAATTGTTTGTAGATTTTGTGAAATTTTGAGTTTTGTGTCAATATTTTACTTTTTAGTACAATTTTTACCTGAAAATATTAATGTGTATTTGCCTCAGGCAAAAATGGTCCATTGTATACCAGGGATTATACAATACAATAGGGGTTACCTGTATGGGATTGGGAAATTATCACCTATAAAACCTGATCTTCATACATTGACAATATTAAAACAGTTAGAAATACTGAAGTTTAGGGGTACAAGAGGGGGTCTGTATAAACGCACATGGGACCTGAACGATGGTGTAAATTTACAAAACATTCAAACACTTCCCCAAGAAATATCTACTATAGTGCCAAATTTATCTTCTAGAACCAATCCTAAAAATGAAAATAATTCCCAACCTCATGATCTGAAGAGGATCAAATGTGAATCGTTCACTGTTTGCAAAGGCCAAACTTATATAAAAGTGTGTTGTATAAATCCAAGGTCAGTCAAAAACAAAAGTCTTGCCCTTTCAGATTACATATCATCTAATGACTATGATATTGTTGCTGTAACTGAAACATGGCTCGGGGGACCCTCCGACAAATCTTGCATTGCTGAACTTGTTCCCAATGGTTACAAAATCAAGCATGTCCCTCGCTATGGACGTGGAGGGGGAGTTGCAGTTGTATATAAAACTGCTCTAGATATTCAGCTTCTAACCTCCACCAATGATAAAGTTTTCACCACTTTTGAACACATGGAATGCATTGTAGCCATCAGAAACTATTCTCTGCGTCTGGCTGTTGTGTATAGACCACCACCAACCACTAAAAACGGTCTAAAAACTAGTTCTTTCCTGGAAAATGAGTGGCCGTCGTTTCTGGCCAAACTTGTAACAACAGAAAATAACATCATAGTTGTTGGGGATCTGAACATCCACCTTGACAATCTTTTGAACTCAGACTCTGTAAAGTTTACTAGTATACTTGAATCTTGCGGCATGCGGCAACATGTTACTGGGGCAACTCACGTGGCTGGCCACACACTGGATGTGGTAATTACAAGAGACACCGACACGTCTGTCTCACATGTAGAAATATCCGATCCTGGCCTACCTGACAACAGTGGAAAGACGTCACGTGATCATTTTGCAGTAGTGTTTAATGCATGTGCTGCTAAACCTGCACCTATCAGAAGAACTGTGAATATAAGAAAGTTAAAATCGATTGACATCAATAAATTCAAAAAAGACATTGAATCCTCAGATATTTTGAAAAGTGGACTGCACACATCAGACGTGGATGAACTTGTTGAGGTGTATACCCATGGACTTTCATTACTTATTGACAAGCATGCTCCCCTCAAATCCAAAACCATAGTTTTAAGACCCTCCTGTCCTTGGTACACTGAAGATCTACATGACGCCAAACATCTGAGACGAAAATTGGAGCGAAAATGGCGAATGACTAAATTGACAATAGATCATGAAATATATAGGAATCAATGTTCGGCAGTCAACAAATTGTTAAAACAATCCAAAGTTAGCTATTACACGGAGAAGGTAGAGTCCTGTGGTCGTGATCAGAAAGGGTTATTCAAGATAACTAAACATCTGATGGGTGAAGAAAAGGAAGTTGTGCTACCATCTGGTAAACCTGCTAAGATGCTTGCACAGGATTTCAGTGACTTCTTCATCAACAAAATTGAAGGAATACGTACTGAAATAGCCTCCAGTACTCAGTCTAACCAACATGACTGTGCTGAATTCGAAACACCCTTCAAAGAAGAGCAACTATCAGAATTTTCTCCAACATCTGAGGATGAAATCCGGAAACTAATAAATAGATCACCAAGTAAATCATGTGAACTTGATCCAATACCAACATGGCTGTTGAAGGATTGCTTAAATGAACTATTACCAATATTAACAAGAATATTCAATGCATCACTCAAAAGTGCTTATGTACCCACTGCTTTTAAAAGCTCCAGAATAAGACCACTAATAAAGAAGCCAGGCCTTGATCAAAATGTACTGAAAAATTACAGACCTGTGTCAAACTTACCTTTCATTTCCAAAGTTCTTGAGAAGGTAGTCGATGCTCAACTAGAAGAGCATTTAACACTGCATAATCTCCACGAAGAACGTCAGTCCGCATGCAGAAAATTCCACTCTACTGAAACTGCTCTACTTCGTGTGCAAAATGACATCCTTTGTTCTCTAGATCAGAATAAAGCTACGGTCCTGGTAATGCTTGATTTATCAGCAGCATTTGACACCATTGATCACACCACTCTCCTACGCAGACTTGAAAATCATTTCGGTATAACGGGCAAGCCATTAGAGTGGATGAAATCCTATCTGTGTGACCGCTACCAGACTGTGTGTATAGATGGTGAACTTTCAAAACCAGTACTGATGAACTATAGTGTACCACAGGGTTCTGTGCTTGGTCCGAAGAACTACATCATGTACACAAAACCAGTGGGTGAAATCTGCAGAAAGCACCAACTACAATATCATTTCTACGCTGATGACTCACAATTGTATATGGCATTCAAACCAAAAGACTGCGTCTCGCGTGATGAAACACTACAACGAATTGAAGCTTGTCTGAAGGATATCTTACACTGGATGAAAGCAAATTTGCTGAAATTAAATGCTGACAAAACAGAGGTAATCCTGTTTGTACCGAAACGAAATGCCAGAACAGCCGAGAATCTAACTGTGAAAGTTGGCGACGCTGTGATCAGATCATCATCGATGGTGAGAAACCTCGGTGCCATGCTGGATTCACATTTGGACATGGATAAACATGTTAACTCTGTTTCAAGGTCGTGTTTCATGCAGATCAGACAAATAGGTCAAATCAGACAATATTTGACTGTTGATGCAACAAAATCCCTTATCAATTCGTTAGTAACATCAAGGCTGGATTACTGCAATTCGTTACTGTGCGGTTCCCCAAAAATCATTCTGAACAAACTACAAAATATTCAAAATACAGCCGCCCGCCTCATCACACGGACACCACGTTACAATCACATCACCCCTGTGCTGAAGGATCTTCACTGGCTTCCCGTACAATACAGAGTGGAGTACAAGGTGTTGACTCATGTATTCAAAGCACTAAATGGAAAGTCCCCTGGCTACATCAGAAGTATGTTGGAAGTATATACTCCACAAAGACAGCTTAGGTCTAAATATGACTCTGTTCTTCTAGTTGTGCCGAGGATGAGGACTGTCACGTTCGGTGATCGATGTTTCACGGCCGCGGCACCTAAGCTCTGGAATGCACTGCCAACTGCACTCAGAGACAGTAAAACACTACCGTCATTCAAGAAAGCGCTGAAAACGCACTATTTTACAAAAGCTTACTCAGGCTATTAGGTTTTACTTCTTAGATAGTATTTAATTCCTTTGAGTATGGGGGTCTCTTTAAAGGTAGTATCTTTATACTTTTGGAGACGGTTTCTTGTAGCAGTGGTATCTTGACGCTTTTCTTGAAACACTAATTTAATTTAATGTACCTTTTGTAAACATTCAGTGACGTTGCGTAGTGAACAGTGAACACCGGCTGGTGGAGTAATGCGCGTGTGGACTGGCCAAACAGCTTACGAAGCCAACCGGACTTGAATCATTTTAGAATTATTGTGTACCTTACTTGTATGCATAAATAAATGGTGGATTTGTTGACTTATAATTTTGTCCATAGTTGTATATATTTTACCCATATCAATTTTGACTAACATGTTTGTATTCATTACATATTGTTTTAACCATGTCGTAATCGTGATTGTACAGCACTTTTGAACGTGTAATTACATGAAAAAAGGGCTATATAAATATGGTATAATAATAATGTCGGAGCCCTCAGCAGTTATAGTCACATCTTATAACACACACATGTCGGAGCCCTCAGCAGTTATAGTCACATCTTATAACACACACATGTCGGAGCCCTCAGCAGTTATAGTCACATCTTATAACACACTCATGTCGGAGCCCTCAGCTCAATCAAGCAGAGCATGAGTCATATAATCGAAGTCTTCATCACAGCAGAATTTAAATGTTATATGTACAGTCAAACCTGTGTACAAAGGTCACTCTCGGAAAATACATAGTGGCCTATTGATAGGACGCCTTTATTCTGAGGTCATTTTGTTCTGAATAATCAATGAGGATTTTTAAAAGAATGGCCTTTATTCACAGGGTGGCCATTTATGGGACATGGCCACTATCACAGGTTTCACTGTACTCATATGTTTAAGTTGTTGAAGGAAAAGAAAGGTATGAGTGTCTATCATATCAAAGGTATCACATGAGAAAGACTCCCAATGCTACAAACACAGTCAGGGTAATACATGCCGCCATGTTGATATAACATTAAAAACATCTAGATTTTTGTATCCAAATGTTCTAAAACATCCTGCAACATCTATAAGACAGTATAAACACATCAATGAAGTAAGTGAACTTAAATGAATGTTTCCTAACCAAAGCCACAACAATGGATGGGATTGTTTCAAGTGGATAACACCAGAAAAAGTTCAATAACATCATAATAAGTCAATCCTGTAAGGTAATCCAGTATATCTATATTGTCTATAAGTTCATTGTAATTCACAGATCCATTGTGATAAAACTAAAGATTTTATGTATCTGATCCTGTGAATCACCATCCTAAATAAACACTTCTAAAACATTGAAAGACTTCACAATGACACCTAAGGACGTGTAACGATCAAACATCTGACATGATGCTACCATTCCTCCAGTGATATCAGGTGATTGTTTGAGGCTACAGGGCGTGTAATTAATCGAGATCTTCTGGTCGGACAGGGTGACCGAGTGGAACGACAGATTTATTCTCTGTATCTCGTGATAATGCTTTCCTCATATCTAAAAGAGAAACATGAAATATCGTAAACAAAAGAACAATTTATATGAAACGTTGCCATGAAAATTGGTTATAACTATGACCTTGACCTATACTACACAGACAAGGTAATAAAAGGAGCCAAACAGACAAAACCCGAGGAAGGGAATGGATGCCAGCTTCCGTACTTGGAGATATTAACACAACAAACAAACAAACAAACATCTCACTGACCAGAGAAACTCATCCATGAAACTAGATGACCACAAGCCAAGCATGTTCTCTCACCTTGAACTAGCTGAAGGATACATACTGCTTAACCGATAAAAAAAATGAATTAATAAATTTCGGCAATTTGGCAGGAGGGGGGGGGGGGGGGGGAAAAAGTAAAACTTGTTCATCAAAGAGACAAAATGCTGTTCACATCTTTGTCCAAAATCAAACACATACAAGTAGGCGAATCCAACATTAGCACTATTGCATTGCACCTAAATATGATGGTGGAATCAAACAGGAATACAGAATATACAAGAAAATAATGCAAATATTATTTTCCTTTGTTTTAAAGAAAAAGTTCTAATCAAACAAGTATAAGAAATAAGTTGTGGTATTATGGGTACAACACTTTTATTTTGTTATTTAATGAATCTTGTGTGGTATAATTAGTGGAAATGAGCAGGTTGTAAGTACTGTGCATATTGCATGTCTTCAGGGTAATATCCACCATTTAAACACCTATCATAGAAGATTATCTCCAAACCATTCAGAAAATGTCTACTGATTATCATCTACATCGCCATAAAATAATAAAACACAGCTAAATAAAACAATAAGATTACATGATACGTACATCCACTCCTACAAAACAATTTAAAGATAGAGTTAACAGACTGTAAATGAGTAGCACCTGGATGTATCTAAGATTTTACACTTGTAATCTAACAGCTCATTATACCACCTGGACGGTATGTGTTCGACTCATACTGCTGCATAATTTGAAGGCATTTAAAACACATGCTGAGAACCATTAGTGGTGCAAGATAATTGAAAAAAATCCTTGAAAGTTTCAAGAGGGAAATCTGATGGTTGTTGAAACAAGACAGTCTTAGACCATACAATACGAAGCAGGTTGGTAAGACTATGATTTATGGCTCAATTAGTGAAGTAGTCTTACATTAAATTACATTTTGGAGAGTTCCAAATAATTAAACACTTGGCAATTTCAATACCATTCACCAAAACATATTTTTAGACACACATAAAAATTCTCCATATTATGATATTAGAAGCAGAAATATCAGTAAATTTCCTATCATTAAAATAGAATAAACTGTATATAATTACAGAATTTATCATCTACATATGAAACGATTTTTCATTCAACAATTAAGTTTGAAGCACATAGACCTACATAAAATTTATAATCTAAGGGAGAGAACTTTACATTAATCACTGGGAGTAAAATCTAACACTTTTGTCCTGTCATGCTTAGGTATGACTAGTTTATAATTAAGATTGATAGAAACAAGGTTAATACTATCACAGGACAACTTAAGTGTTTTTGGGAAACAGTAGCACAAACAAATTAAACCTGAAATTTTCAGCTTTGAAAGAAAATTACATACCATATTCGATAACTACTTTCAGTGACTTATTTCTACTTAAATGAAGACTGGACCATGCACCTGAGCATATTTTAAAAACAGATTAAGAAAAAATCAGAATCCTGCACTAAAAATCAAATCCAGTGTCATAATGAAGTTATGCCATTGGTCCATTTTAAGGTTGCACACAAATACAATCAATGAACTAACTGGATAAATTGGTTTTATACCACATGCTGCTCAACTTTATATTATCATCTACCAGAAATAATCTTTGACAGATCTGGTTCAAAATAAAGAGTTAAGCAGAAAGTATACAAAGACATGGAAGAGTGTATGCAAAGACATGGAAGAGTGTACGCAAAGACATGGAAGAGTGTATGCAAAGACATGGAAGAGTGTACGCAAAGACATGGAAGAGTGTACGCAAAGACATGGAAGAGTGTACGCAAAGACATGGAAACAATTAAAACCAAATAAAAATTATGTCAGACCCTAAAATTTCAGAGCTACAAGTCTTTATTGCATCACAGACAATTCCTTAATGATATAATTATCTAATTCACTTGAGACAGGAAATAATCTCTTCATGCTTACCCAAGCATGTAAACTAGGCATCATTTAATCTAAAAACCTCATAAAACCAACAAGTAAATTTCACATCACATTTCATAAATGAAACTATAAGTAAATCAAGGAAAAAATTCTACCCTTCACTTGGCCTTAAGACTACTGTAATTCAATCAGTCATTTAAAAATCATTTTATGGAGTTAAATATAGCACATGCAAAGTCATGACACATTCAGGATCTCGTCAAGATTTTTACAAAACATCACAAAAACAAGACTGAGCAAAATAAGCAAGTTTCAGGACTGAAATTAATTGAAAACTTTAGAATGCCTGGCCCCGAGATTATAAAAACTTGAGACCTGTCTCCGAGCTCAAATCTCAATTCCTTTCTCAAAGTATTACGGTTAAAAAGATAGAGCTGATTAATGTTTAAATACATGTGCAGATCAATTATGCTGTCAGGCTTATGTATCAAAAATATCATAATTGTCTGATCTTAATTAACTAAGTAACATTAAAAGACAAGATATGAGATCCGAGCTCAGAGATTGATCTAAAGTTTTATAACCTTGAGGCCAGAAATCAGAAGATAATTATTATTAAGACAAGTTTAAAGTATTTATCTCACCAAAGGCATCTTCATCCACATCTCCAGAGTAATATTCTATAACTCTTCTATATACAGTGTATCCAAGCTTGTTATACATGTCTACTGCTACTTTGTTGGATACCCGTACAAAGAGATCAACAAAATAACAATGTTTTCTGAAACATGAACATAAATTAATGAATGATACAAAAAAATAAAAATATGATGACCTATCAAATTAACCAAATCTCCTTCAACTATTACAGTTTTATACCACATCATTTAGAATTGGATGACAATCATAGTGTATACAGTTTGTACTTAAATTTCTAAAGTATAACAGAATACATTAATCAGCAGCAGGTAATCAAATCAGCAGTTTTTATAAATTAAATACTTTTCAGAGATTTCTTCCAGATTATTCATTAATTTAGCAGCTAATCCTAGTCTTCTGTATTCTGGAGCAACAGTAAGGGCAGTCACATGACCATGCCAGTTGTCACCACTTCCTTCAGCTTTACCCATAACTGTAAGAAAAGTAAGAGAGATGATAATTATGTGTTTGTATCATAATACTTCAACTAGATACAAACAGTTGACTGAATCAGTGCTCAACGGATTCTAACTACATATAGTACTAACCTATGCTATTCTGAGCTTTTTTACATGAAGTGAGGATCATGGGCGGGGGGGGGGGGGGGGGGTGCCGATATTCTGTCATATTCCCAATAAAAAAATAGTGCTTTTTTTCAAAATCACAGACAAAAATTTCCAATTAAAAAAAAATATCATTGAACAATTTAAAACTATGATATCAACAGATTTTTCACTGTAATAGACTTGTAGTGATTTAAAGTTCCCATCATGGACAGTGATTGTTTGTGTTCATTTAAACATTGCAAGATTGTAGTCATACATTTTTTCTCAATTTTTAGCTTAACACAGCTAAAATTCCCAATTCCTGGGGTATGGGTCATGTACCCAAAACACTGAAAACAAGAGGGCCAAGATGGCCCTATATCGCTCACATGACAATCACTGTTCACTCATTAAAACATTTTCAACTGGTGACCTAGTTTTTGACCCCAGATGACCCATGTTAGAACTTGTCCTACGTATAAATAAGACAAACATCTAACATTCTACAGTCCATACACTAGGTAAAACTTCTGGTTTAATATCTAAAGTTGAATGCACAGAATAGGTTTTATCAAAATAGGTTTGTTTGATTCAGTCTTTGAAACAAAAGGGCCAAGATAACCCATTTTTACGTGGATTTTGAGATCAAACCCAACAATGAAGGTATAATACTGTTAAACAAGCTAAAACGTAGCAAATTTTCTAATCCAAGGGCCCATAACTCTTGAAGTTGTGGTCCGATTCCACCAACTTGTCCTAGACCTTAAGGTCAGGGGTGTAAAATTTTTTTGAAAGGCAGTCGTCCTGCAGGACGACTTAATGCAAAATGTTGGTCGTCCTTACATAAAGTTTGGTCGTCCTCACATTTTTTCTAACTTTGCTCACATCTGTACAATGTTACATCATATTGCTTCTAACAGGGGTGTGGAAATATAGTTTACTACTCGTCACATCAAAGATAAGATACCACAATTACAGGTTCACATTAAACACCTTTTAGATGACGCACAGCTTCACCATGTGGTGCTGTTTTCCGAAAATGTTCGTCCGAAATATATACAGTCTTCGAATTTAGCACCAGTCCTTGAACCGAGTCCACCAAATTAGCCATCGGTCCGGTAAATTTGAAAAGGTTAGTGGTTAGAAAGTTAATTTGGTCCAGTAAATTTTGCATTTTCACTGGCCCGAATGTCCAGTGCTTAAAAAAGTTTTTCGTGAAGACTGTATATATCATTAAATACTATCAAGACTAGTTCTGGGTCCCATAACTAAATTGGTCTTTTTTATTTCGTCTTGTTGACCATTTTAGTTATGGAATTGTCCTCTTACAAAGTCAACAGCTTAAGACGCTTGTTCGTGCGTCTATTGAATCAGATCAATTTACATGCTTTCCGGAATGCTACGGACTTAATCCAAAGCATTTACGAGGAAAATTTTGAAATTATGGGTAGTATGAAACATCGGCAAAATATTTGATAACTTTCGTCTGTTGAAGGTATATTTTTGGTCATATTGATAGATTATACTATAATTCATCGAATTGTACACAAGTTTTACGGAAATTTGTGCGTTAAATAGGAAAACGAACGCGACTCAGATTGAGTCGTTTACCTGTTAGCTTTTAAAGAACAAGTGGCTTTGACGATGAACTGCAATGCAAACGTATCATCTTCAAAGCCCCTTCGACTATATCAAGACATGTAAAGTGTATAGCGATTTTCGTAAAATACGACCAGCACCGTAGATTTTTATTAAATTCCAATGACGCAGAATCACAGCTTGGGGCAATTAAAATTGGTGTTGATAGATGCAAACAAACAACATGCATCGTCATGGTCAATTTGAAATATCATACAAGACTCGGGAGACGGATTTTAATTGCATCTTCTTTGTAATGACAGACGACATGACGTGACAAACTTAGACTGTGTTCCGAACTCGAAAAATCTACCATGAAAAATGCGGTAGACGGTGCAACACTGCATACCAGTCTACGCACTTTTCGCTACTTGACCGACCAAGAGCGTTGCTATGACGATAGCTAGGCATATTTACCTCCCTTGCTAAAGTAAAGCGTTTTGTGAACATGATTTATTTACCGATCGAAAACTTAGTTTTCTTGCAAAAACTTAAGATTAATTGAAATATCGCTCGTCCGACCATGAAACTTAGTCTCAAATACGAGCGGACGAGTGGATTTTTACACCCCTGCTTAAGGTCATACACATTCAATAGTAAATATTATTAGGATTGGTGGATAAATGAATGCGCTAGAGTGTAAACAAACTCAAATAGAGCAAATTTTCAAAGTCAAGGGCCTATAAATCTAGAAGTGATTGTCCGATTTTGCCCATAATCGAACTTAGCCGAGACATTGTGGCCGTATACATTGTGAACAGTTTGATCACAATTGGTTAAGAACTGTGGATGCTAGAATGTAAACAAACTAATTGTGGCCGGACATTCGTCGATCCTAAAAGCTCACCTGAAATTTCACTTCAAGAAACAAACATGTAACATGGACTGAACCTGTAAAATACCTGTAAATCTATTATACTTAGATGAATACATTTCCTGAATAAGGTTATAAATCAATATGCTATCTTATATGATAAATATAATTCACTTACTATATCCCATGATTTCACCTGATGGAGATTCAGCTATCTGGAAATATTCAGGCCAGTGAGCCATATACTGCATGTAGAATGGTAGGCCATACTGTACATAAGGTTAAGGATAAATTCTGACACTTTGAAGGACTATGAGGGGTGAAGTATTTAGTTTGTTTTATAAACAACTGCACTACTTCGTTAAAAAAGACTTTTACTTAGTAAACATAGTACATTTAAATATTCAAAAGAAATAATGTTTCAAATCATAGTTTAATGACTTATCTACATATGAATTATAATTGTTTAAACTAGGTTACTCTATCAAGGATACAGTTTCAGTCAATGGATCCAGGTTTCTGAAAATAAAACATTGCATTGTAATTTGAACATCAAATCATGTGTCATAAAAGAAGAATATATACATATATACATTGTATCTTAATGTTATAGTGATTATTCATGTCTTATCAAGGACTTACACACATACACAGATTTACAGCTTCTGTATTTACAGTTTGAAGTGAATCAACAGGATTTCATGCTCCTATTTACAACAGCGAAAATATCCGTGATGAGTGGAATATTTATAACAGCGATTACAACTGATTACAACTGTCGGAAATAGTCAGAAATTGTCGAGTATCGTAATGAATTGTGTGATTGTCACTCAATATTATTTGATCTATATTAAGCAGTTGCAAATCCATGAGTGTACAGTACAACCTCTTCAGAGTAGCCCTCTCTTGAACAACCACCTTCAACAACAGTATGATTCTTTTCCACTGCACAATTTAGCTATTAATTTAACCTCTCTAGAGCAACAGCCTCTCAACAACATAATAATTTTGTTTCTCCCAAAGGCTGTTGCTTTGGAGAGGTTGCACTGTATATTTATATTATAAGTCCTTGGACAATCTGACAAGTAATAATTAGCCCCTCGCTGTGAATTCAAGTGAGTCACATCTGGGACCAGAAAAACACAGGTGATGAAACTATCCTAGGAACTTACAGAAGGTTGGTTCTTCAACACAATGCCCAGGGTCTTCATTCACAGTTAAAACAGGAAAAGTCGCAAAAATGAACCTGACTGTTGGTGCTATGTTAAAACTGTGCAGAGTGCAAAGACATACATTTTTAGAATTGACATATCACCAGATCCAGTTCGGGTGTTTAGATGTGGCACACTCAAAAAACACAAAGCAATACAAAAAGCTGTATGAAACGTTTATTGGCTTTAATATCCTGAATTTTTCTGTCCGGGTATTACTCAACTTACACAAACACATGTTCAAACAAAAAATACACGAATACGAAGCAAAATATGATCATTAATAGGACCCAGTTACTTACACATTATTAAACCGAAATAAATCATCACATGTGAACTGTCGTATCGTTGTCATTGTTGTGTTTATCTATAATAGTATATAAATGGATAATCTTCAATCAAGTTGTCTCCCTTTTAGTCACAGTTAAAAGACACATTTCCGTACAAACTTTTCTATGTTGTAGTTATCTCCCTTATTGATTCAGAGTTAACAAGACAACAGCTAGGAAAGTGCAAGTGAGCGTGCGACTGTACACTCACGCATGTGACCGGACAACCAAAACAACGTGATCTTATAAATCAGTTTAAAAGTTCCTACATGTCTTTACAATGTACATAGAGCTAGAAGTTGTATTGATGACTACGACTGGACCATTGTCTTGACGTCATATCAGGGTGTCCTGTGGCAAGGTTGTCTCTGGGAGCTTATTCCGAGGAAAGAAGATGTGTTGAATTTACAGTGATAGATCAGGATTTTGGTATTGTTCCTAGTAAGGGAGGTTGTTATATACAGGTAAACTGCATCATCATTTTCAGATTGAGGGCGCTGGTAGGTATACCTGGCTTAAACTGCTAGCTACTATACACGTACACGAAGATGAGGTCAAATGATGATATTCTCAGCTCTAGAGTTGTCAATTCAATTGGTGTAACATAGATGTGAGGCTAGTTGGCTTCTGATAATTAAAATTAATGGATTTCTAAGGACGTGATCTTCTGGCTCAATCCGAAAAGGACAATTAACTGAATGAGCACGTGATCCTTATCGGGTGGTCCAAGAGGATGCACAGATCGATGTCACATTTGAAAGTTTTTTTCTCCTGTATGAATTCTCATGTGCCACTTGAGATGGATTTTTTGTATGAAAGAGGATCCACATATATTACATTTGAAAGGTACGTTTTTCTCCGGTATGAATTCTCATGTAATCGTTAAGATGTCTTTTTCGGCTAAAAGAAGAATCGCAGATGTCACATTTGAAAGTTTTTCACTGAAATGAATTTTCTTGTTAACTTTTTCACACTCAAAGTTTGTACAGCCCTGTAGACGACGCAGTAAATTCAGCAAATGATATTATATCAGAGAAGTTTGAGGCAATGTCGTTGATAAAACGAGTCATATAGCGTACGTCGGCCCAATCACAGTTACCTGAGACAGGCCTGATGTTACATCGGAGAGAGGATTATTCACCACCAATCACCAAACGTTGTTGGCGTCGTTGCAGGAAATTATTCACCTATACTAGGACAAAGTGTCACCTCTAATGCCATAGAAAGAGAGCTTCTCTGTCAGTCGTCGAAACGTCACTATATATATATATTGTCGAATAGCTAAGTCCAAAATCGTCATATCGACCCGAAGGCCCTGCCATGGGTCATGTGTCTTGCAATGCCATCTGTGGCAGGAGTAAATGTTTCACAAGATCTTCAGGCTCCGAAATCGTGTTTTTTTCATGTAATGTTCTTATCTAGGTGAGTTATAGTCTGAGAGACAACTGTATGTGTATATGTGTGTGTGCGTGCTATATAGTATCTTTGAAACAACGGCTGTGAGGCTGTAATTTGATATCTAAGTTATGTCCCCTTTCTTGAAGATTGGCACGATATTGGCACTTTTCTTTGCTTGTTCAGCATCGCATCTTTTTCTCGTACAGTTTCCCCAAATTTTTGCTACAATAAAGACATACAAAGACAAGTTTTATATACATTTTGTATATCGTCATGTACAACACTGTATACCAGTTATCATAAATGGATATATTGAAATAAACTTTTTAAGAGTAATGTAAACAGAAATATAAATTATAATTTTAGCTCGTTTTGATAAAGGCACGCGCATAGTAAATACAAGTTTATGTAGTTGCAATTCTGACAGACGATGAGCAAACATTTGAAAATCTGTTTACCTGTTTAAAGTGTAGATTTTATCAGAGACGTATAATACGTGTATTATACGTCTCTGATTTTATGTATAAAATATTATTCTGGGAAGAAACTCTTGATGGATGTTGTAGAAACGATTTTCATTTCATCCAAATACGAGTATTTTATTTTGAGTAAATAACTTGTAAATTACATGTATACATTTATATATTGTAACCAAGCTAGTTCTGTAAATATTTATTACGGTCGTGCTGATGATTGACTGGTAAGTTATTGAGTTTGTTTGCCCTCGCCACCGGGATAATCCCATAAAGGGGAGCTTAAGGAAATGTGTAACTTTGTTGTAATACATGAATTAGAAATGTGTAACTTTGTTGTAATGCATGAATTAGAAATGTGTAACTTTGTTGTAATACATGAATTAGAAATGTGTAACTTTGTTGTAATACATGAATAAGAAATGTGTAACTTTGGTGTAATACAAGTATTAGAATTGTGTAATTTTTTACACAATACATGAATTAGAAATGTGTAATTTTATTGTAATGTATTAGAAATTTTGCTTAAACTGTAAATGAAATATAATTATGTATATGTCTTGGCAATATTCCTTGTAGATATTATGTAAATGACCAAAGGCAATATTCTTTTGCTGTTTTACCAATGAATGAACGTATTCTAAAATTTGATTGTCTGGATATTTTGTAAGACAATTTGTCTGTCTTTTACAATAAATATTGCCTTTTTAAACTCAGACTTCCATACTTTAAAACACATCATTAATAAAAAAAAATTGGAGGAATACTAATTATGGGCTGATCTTGAAATGTTCTAATAATCCAAGCCATTATAATTAAGTGTCTTAAACCCAGAACACGGAAGTAAATAATTTTTATTATTGTGATGGACGAACTGTCTATCAGAGCCGACAAATGTATCCAATACAAGTCTTAATGCTTTTATATATGGATTTTACATAAATTTAAAGATATGTATTATCAAAGACCAATACATGTATCTAGGTCTTTGGTATTATATACGGTTCGATCCTGATGTGGCCAAGTAAGTATATTTTTTTATTAAAGTGACCTCTGTAAACATACACAACATAGGTATAAAACATTCAATAAATACACCCGGCCCTAGGTATAAAACATTCAATAAATACAATGGACCTATAAGTCACTATTAAAGTATTAGTAGCATGATATCGCATGACAAAAACAACATGGTATATATAATAGATAAATAAATGAGTTAGATAAATAGACTGATTGGTTACTTGTACATTTATAATGAGTCAATTGCACGTGTACAGAGCAAAAATTGTTATATTTATGAAATTAAACAAATATTTGCAAATATGAAAAGGGAAAATATTAAACAGGTAGGTAATTTATAGACAATTATATAAATTCAGAAGATAGAACAATTCACTCAGATATAGGTAGAGTTTCTTCGTTTGATATAAGCATTGACTAGGTTATTTACATGATAGAATTACATGATAGAATTTTAGTGGAAAATTGCAGAATTTAAAGAATTTTCTTGACGTGAAGATGCCTGTTTAAGAAAAAAACATTCATGTACACATGTTCAAGTTGGTCTTTATATTTGTCTGATAATGTAATATTGTTTATCCTCCTTGGTCCACGACTACTACATACATATATTTAACTTTCGGTTCGAAAGAAAAAAATCTTTTCGCTAATAAAATCTGTTTGGGTTAATGACATTTTCTTGGTTACCGGCTTTCTATGCGGAGTGAGGCTAAAGATCATAACGGAGAAGAAAAACTGAGAACCATCATATGTCTACATGGCATAGTAGATACTGAAAATATGGATGATGTTTGGACGTTGTTACTGCTGTCACTGGCTATGCTGGTGGGCTGCTACCTTTCTGGAATCATACCGCTTGCCATTAACTTCTCAGAGGTACGTCTTGCTTAAGATATCCTGGCTTTATTTTATTTGAATCATCTGATTTTATTGTCGCAATTTTTACTGTCACTGCGTCACGAAGCTTGAAGGATATTTTTTATCACCAGGTTGGAATAATGATAATCAGATCTTTATTTTTGTATGCTGTCTTTTTTTTTCATTTTTTCAGAAGGGGGGGGGGGGGTCAGATACTGCCTGGAGGAAAGTCTTCATTTACAGCTCCTTTTAATTACCTTTTGTTAAAATTTTAATTAATTTGGGGATTGGGGTTGCCCTTCCTAGCCGCGGCTGCTTCTAAATAAAAGACTGACCATTACGGAACATGCAATATTTACAAGAAAACATGAAAATGTGATGTTATATCGCAGACAATAAAACACAGAACAGTGATATTACGGAATATACAGAAAAAAAATTATTTTACCATCATATTGATCTAAGGTAGCCTGCGTCATGTTATCTAAAAATCGTGTGTACGATGATGTTTTCTACCAACGTTCTGCCCTTCAATATTTACGATGTTCCGATACTAAAGAATAAATTGTTGCGTACTGTACTGTTCCATTCTATTTTGTTCAATATGATGTTTAGTATTAGTAATGGGTCTAGCACCCTGATACCTATGGCACTGTCAGTGTCCGACAAATCTATTTTGTGTGTGGTAGCCCGCTGGGCTACCAGATTTTTTTTCTGGTAGCCTAGGGGCTACCAACATTTGTGACTGTACAAAGATAATTTTTAGATCTTGTTTCCTGGCCTGATGCACCATGGTACTGATGTACTTGTGAACAAATCACACAAAGTAATAATTAGATAAAGAATGAAATGAACTTCTTTAACAACATTCCATTGTTTATTTCTACCCACTTACAAAAAACTCATATACAGAAGTTGGGTATCCATGTGTGTATATACATGTAAGCCCTTGCTATTATTATAAAAGTGAAATTCAACTGGATCTCATTATGGAATTACCAACTGCATTTCCTGCAGTGATACAGTCTTCATGAACAACTTTTTTAAGCTTTGGACTTTTGGTTCAGTGAAAATGCAATCTTTCTGGAAGTGAACTTAAAGTGGACCATAAAGAGTACAAATAAAATTTCTCATGATTTGACTTGAAAACATATTTTTAGAGAGTGATTAAAATATTTCAATTTTTGTTCTGATTATCTGAAACATGGTAAAATTATCACTGGACCTTCAGACCACTGACCTTTTCGAATATACTGGACCAATGGCCATTTTGATGGACTCAGTTAAGGTCCGGTGCTAAATTTTGAAGATGGTGATAATGATTTCTGTTTGAGATATGGTTGTTCAAAGTGATAATCTGAGGAACTGTATCTTTATCACAAACAGCTGATGGTGGAATGTGTTCAGTATTCACACATGTCTCATCAATGATAAAACAAGTTGTGGTTCATCATGCAAGTCTTTGAGTTTGATAGTCAAATTCCAATATGATAACTGTTTTTCTTTTCTTTGCAGGATAAATTGAAGCTAGTTACAGTGTTAGGGGCTGGTCTGTTGGTTGGGACTGCTTTAGCTGTTATCATACCAGAAGGGATTCATGCCATGTCTATTGCAACAGCTCGTATGTATATGTTATGTTCTTCCTACTACCAGCTCTAACCTCATAACTTAACAAATGCTCTTGTTTATGTCTGTAACTTTATAAAGTTGGACTAGAAATATTTTTAAACAAACATTGAATAGAACATAATCATTGGTTCCATTTAATTGCTTTCTGTCTCTATTTTGGTTCTTTTATTCATCATGTGACCTGACACATGTTTATAAGCCCTAAGAAAACACTCAACAATTCTCTCCTAATTGGTCATATTGAAGTTTTAACTGTGTAATAAGTCACTGTATTTAAGGAAACCCCACTTGAGATTGTTAACCTTGATTCAAACTGTTTACATTGTAATAATACTAATTGGTAAACTTTAAAGGTGATTTATAAGTGGTTTATTCTTTACAAATGTATCAAAAGATTAAATGACTTACTATTTTTTTACTGTATTTTGTGGTATGCTTTGATTTGTGTTCTTCATTTCTCCTAATATTACTTAAACAATTTACCAGTACTTACTTGTCCATGTGTAGATTGTTTTCATGTATTGCTTTAGTTGAATAAGGTGTATACATAATAGATGGAGACAAAGTGAATGAAATAGAGAGCTTTCAGTTTGGGTCAATTTCCATTCATCTATTGTCAGTTTTGCCTTTAGGGTAAACAGATTATTGAATACATGACTGAATAAGACGCACATATTATTTCTATATTATATTGTTTTTCTAAATTAATCTATTTACTCATTAAAATGTGAAAAATATTGAATATATGGTTTCCAGCGAGACTGGATTCTTGTTTTTACATCAAGTACAAGCCACACAATGATTGATGTAGCCATTATAGGTTTATATTTACATAGATTAATCGTCGTCTGTTTTGGTTATGTTAATCTATCTTGTTTAATTAAACAAACTTATTATCATGTTTGCTATTAATTGCAATATATAAATACTTCTAATTGAACATGAAAACACTTGTCCCGGGTTTATATGTGCAATTCACATTATGATCATAAGTTAGAAAATAATCAAATAAAAAACTGATGACATTCCAGAGAATTTAATTATTCACAAGACATGCAGTAATGTGATTTTGTATATAGAATATACCATTTCATTATATTCCAAATACAAACAATTTACAGTTTGTCCTAATTTCTGTATATACAGAAAAAATAAGTGACTTATTTTCCCCATATCAGGTTCTTAGTACATTTAATTCGATATATTTTCCAAATTTTAAACGAAATGCAGACATTTTGTTTGACAAGAAGTACGGAAAAATTGTATTTTAGTCAGTGGTTTATTTACCTTTAAGGGAAAGGTAGCAGGCCCTTAGGAAGGGGATTTTTTTTCATCTTTAGGAGAAGAAAGGGAACTATAAAATGACAATGTCTACATATCCTCCCAATATTTAATTATCTACAGGTTATAACCTTGATGGTTACAGACAAGAAGCTACATGTACCTACAGGTCATTTTATGGATCTTTTAAACCAACAATGTTTTCAATAAAAATAAAATTCTACTGAAGAGAAATTTTTAATAAATTTAGGAGGAAAATGTATACTTCTCAGACAGGGGACTGGGATTGAATGTCAGCCTTAAATCATCCCCCCCAACAACAACACTGAAATCTGTATAGAATATTTGTACACTTACAGATGAACAGCATGTTGAAGAGGAACATAAAGGAACAGAAGCTGAACATGATCATGAACATGAACACAGTGTTATAGATGACCATTCTCTTATAGGGATCACATTAGTATCAGGATTTATATTTATGTTATTGGTGGATCAGATAGGTGGTGGAGGTCATCATATACATTCTCCTTCAGGTAAAATTGACAGATATATGTTAAATTATCCCTGGACATCACTCCTGTGGTAAAACTGACAGTTTTGTCTTAAATTATCCCTGGACATCGCTCCTGTGGTAAAACTTACAGTTTTATGTTAAATTGTCCCTGGACATCACTCCTGTGGTAAAACTTACAGTTTTATGTTAAATTGTCCCTGGACATCACTCCTGTGATAAAACTGACAGATATATGTTAAATTATCCCTGGACATCACTCCTGTGGTAAAACTTACAGTTTTATGTTAAATTATCCCTGGACATCACTCCTGTGGTAAAACTTACAGTTTTATGTTAAATTATCCCTGGACATCACTCCTGTGGTAAAACTGACAGATATATGTTAAATTATCCCTGGACATCACTCCTGTGATAAAACTTACAGTTTTATGTTAAATTGTCCCTGGACATCACTCCTGTGGTAAAACTTACAGTTTTATGTTAAATTATCCCTGGACATCTCTCCTGTGGTAAACTGACAGATATATGTTAAATTATCCCTGGGCATCACTCCTGTGGTAAAACTTACAGTTTTTTGTTAAATTGTCCCTGGACATCACTCCTGTGGTAAAACTTACAGTTTTTTGTTAAATTGTCCCTGGACATCACTCCTGTGGTAAAACTTACAGTTTTATGTTAAATTGTCCCTGGACATCACTCCTGTGGTAAAACTTACAGTTTTATGTTAAATTATCCCTGGACATCACTCCTGTGATAAAACTTACAGTTTTATGTTAAATTATCCCTGGACATCACTCCTGTGATAAAACTTACAGTTTTATGTTAAATTATCCCTGGACATCACTCCTGTGATAAAACTTACAGTTTCATGTTAAATTATCCCTGGACATCTCTCCTGTGGTAAAACTTACAGTTTTATGTTAAATTATCCCTGGACATCACTCCTGTGATAAAACTTACAGTTTTATGTTAAATTATCCCTGGACATCACTCCTGTGGTAAAACTTACAGTTTTTTGTTAAATTGTCCCTGGACATCACTCCTGTGGTAAAACTTACAGTTTTTTGTTAAATTGTCCCTGGACATCACTCCTGTGGTAAAACTTACAGTTTTATGTTAAATTATCCCTGGACATCTCTCCTGTGGTAAACTGACAGATATATGTTAAATTATCCCTGGACATCACTCCTGTGGTAAAACTTACAGTTTTTTGTTAAATTGTCCCTGGACATCACTCCTGTGGTAAAACTTACAGTTTTTTGTTAAATTGTCCCTGGACATCACTCCTGTGGTAAAACTTACAGTTTTATGTTAAATTGTCCCTGGACATCACTCCTGTGGTAAAACTTACAGTTTTATGTTAAATTATCCCTGGACATCACTCCTGTGATAAAACTTACAGTTTTATGTTAAATTATCCCTGGACATCACTCCTGTGATAAAACTTACAGTTTTATGTTAAATTATCCCTGGACATCACTCCTGTGATAAAACTTACAGTTTTATGTTAAATTATCCCTGGACATCTCTCCTGTGGTAAAACTTACAGTTTTATGTTAAATTATCCCTGGACATCACTCCTGTGATAAAACTTACAGTTTTATGTTAAATTATCCCTGGACATCACTCCTGTGATAAAACTTACAGTTTTATGTTAAATTATCCCTGGACATCACTCCTGTGGTAAAACTTACAGTTTTTTGTTAAATTATCCCTGGACATCACTCCTGTGATAAAACTTACAGTTTTATGTTAAACTATCCCTGGACATCACTCCTGTGATAAAACTTACAGTTTTATGTTAAATTATCCCTGGACATCACTCCTGTGATAAAACTTACAGTTTTATGTTAAATTATCCCTGGACATCACTCCTGTGGTAAAACTTACAGTTTTTTGTTAAATTGTCCCTGGACATCACTCCTGTGGTAAAACTTACAGTTTTTTGTTAAATTGTCCCTGGACATCACTCCTGTGGTAAAACTTACAGTTTTATGTTAAATTATCCCTGGACATCTCTCCTGTGGTAAACTGACAGATATATGTTAAATTATCCCTGGACATCACTCCTGTGGTAAAACTTACAGTTTTTTGTTAAATTGTCCCTGGACATCACTCCTGTGGTAAAACTTACAGTTTTTTGTTAAATTGTCCCTGGACATCACTCCTGTGGTAAAACTTACAGTTTTATGTTAAATTGTCCCTGGACATCACTCCTGTGGTAAAACTTACAGTTTTATGTTAAATTATCCCTGGACATCACTCCTGTGATAAAACTTACAGTTTTATGTTAAATTATCCCTGGACATCACTCCTGTGATAAAACTTACAGTTTTATGTTAAATTATCCCTGGACATCACTCCTGTGATAAAACTTACAGTTTTATGTTAAATTATCCCTGGACATCTCTCCTGTGGTAAAACTTACAGTTTTATGTTAAATTATCCCTGGACATCACTCCTGTGATAAAACTTACAGTTTTATGTTAAATTATCCCTGGACATCACTCCTGTGATAAAACTTACAGTTTTATGTTAAATTATCCCTGGACATCACTCCTGTGGTAAAACTTACAGTTTTTTGTTAAATTGTCCCTGGACATCACTCCTGTGGTAAAACTTACAGTTTTTTGTTAAATTGTCCCTGGACATCACTCCTGTGGTAAAACTTACAGTTTTATGTTAAATTGTCCCTGGACATCACTCCTGTGGTAAAACTTACAGTTTTATGTTAAATTATCCCTGGACATCACTCCTGTGATAAAACTTACAGTTTTATGTTAAATTATCCCTGGACATCACTCCTGTGATAAAACTTACAGTTTTATGTTAAATTATCCCTGGACATCACTCCTGTGGTAAAACTGACAGATATATGTTAAATTATCCCTGGACATCACTGCTGTGGTAAAAATGACAGATATATGTAAATTTATCCCTGGACATCGCTGCTGTGGTAAAAATGACAGATATACATTTGTATGTTAAATTATCCCTGGACATCACTCCTGTGGTAAAAATAACAGATATACATTTGTATGTTAAATTATCCCTGGACATCACTCCTGTGGTAAAAATAACAGATATATGTTAAATTATCCCTGGACATCGCTGCTGTGGTAAAAATGACAGATATATGTTAGATTATCCCTGGACATCACTCCTGTGGTAAAAATGACAGATATACATTTGTATGATTGTCCCTGGACATCACTCCTGTGGTAAAACTTACAGTTTTATGTTAAATTATCCCTGGACATCACTCCTGTGATAAAACTTACAGTTTTATGTTAAATTATCCCTGGACATCACTCCTGTGATAAAACTTACAGTTTTATGTTAAATTATCCCTGGACATCACTCCTGTGATAAAACTTACAGTTTTATGTTAAATTATCCCTGGACATCTCTCCTGTGGTAAAACTTACAGTTTTATGTTAAATTATCCCTGGACATCACTCCTGTGATAAAACTTACAGTTTTATGTTAAATTATCCCTGGACATCACTCCTGTGATAAAACTTACAGTTTTATGTTAAATTATCCCTGGACATCACTCCTGTGGTAAAACTTACAGTTTTTTGTTAAATTGTCCCTGGACATCACTCCTGTGATAAAACTTACAGTTTTATGTTAAACTATCCCTGGACATCACTCCTGTGATAAAACTTACAGTTTTATGTTAAATTATCCCTGGACATCACTCCTGTGATAAAACTTACAGTTTTATGTTAAATTATCCCTGGACATCACTCCTGTGGTAAAACTTACAGTTTTTTGTTAAATTGTCCCTGGACATCACTCCTGTGGTAAAACTTACAGTTTTTTGTTAAATTGTCCCTGGACATCACTCCTGTGGTAAAACTTACAGTTTTATGTTAAATTATCCCTGGACATCTCTCCTGTGGTAAACTGACAGATATATGTTAAATTATCCCTGGACATCACTCCTGTGGTAAAACTTACAGTTTTTTGTTAAATTGTCCCTGGACATCACTCCTGTGGTAAAACTTACAGTTTTTTGTTAAATTGTCCCTGGACATCACTCCTGTGGTAAAACTTACAGTTTTATGTTAAATTGTCCCTGGACATCACTCCTGTGATAAAACTTACAGTTTTATGTTAAATTATCCCTGGACATCACTCCTGTGATAAAACTTACAGTTTTATGTTAAATTATCCCTGGACATCTCTCCTGTGGTAAAACTTACAGTTTTATGTTAAATTATCCCTGGACATCACTCCTGTGATAAAACTTACAGTTTTATGTTAAATTATCCCTGGACATCACTCCTGTGATAAAACTTACAGTTTTATGTTAAATTATCCCTGGACATCACTCCTGTGGTAAAACTTACAGTTTTTTGTTAAATTGTCCCTGGACATCACTCCTGTGGTAAAACTTACAGTTTTTTGTTAAATTGTCCCTGGACATCACTCCTGTGGTAAAACTTACAGTTTTATGTTAAATTGTCCCTGGACATCACTCCTGTGGTAAAACTTACAGTTTTATGTTAAATTATCCCTGGACATCACTCCTGTGATAAAACTTACAGTTTTATGTTAAATTATCCCTGGACATCACTCCTGTGATAAAACTTACAGTTTTATGTTAAATTATCCCTGGACATCACTCCTGTGGTAAAACTGACAGATATATGTTAAATTATCCCTGGACATCACTGCTGTGGTAAAAATGACAGATATATGTAAATTTATCCCTGGACATCGCTGCTGTGGTAAAAATGACAGATATACATTTGTATGTTAAATTATCCCTGGACATCACTCCTGTGGTAAAAATAACAGATATACATTTGTATGTTAAATTATCCCTGGACATCACTCCTGTGGTAAAAATAACAGATATATGTTAAATTATCCCTGGACATCGCTGCTGTGGTAAAAATGACAGATATATGTTAGATTATCCCTGGACATCACTCCTGTGGTAAAAATGACAGATATACATTTGTATGATTGTCCCTGGACATCACTCATGTGGTAAAACTTACAGTTTTATTTTAAATTTATCCCTGGACATCACTCCTGTGGTAAAACTTACGGTTTTATGTTAAGTTGTCCCTGGACATCACTCCTGTGATAAAACTTGCAGTTTTATGTTAAACTATCCCTGGACATCACTCCTGTGGTAAAACTGACAGATATATGTTAAGTTGTCCCTGGACATCACTCCTGTGATAAAACTTACAGTTTTATGTTAAACTATCCCTGGACATCACTCCTGTGGTAAAACTTACGGTTTTATGTTAAGTTGTCCCTGGACATCACTCCTGTGATAAAACTTACAGTTTTATGTTAAACTATCCCTGGACATCACTCCTGTGGTAAAACTTACAGTTTTATGTTAAATTATCCCTGAACATCGCTCCTGTGGTAAACTGACAGATATATGTTAAATTATCCCTGGACATCACTCCTGTGGTAAAACTGACAGATATATGTTAAATTATCCCTGGACATCACTCCTGTGGTAAAACTTACAGTTTTATGTTAAATTGTCCCTGGACATCGCTCCTGTGGTAAAACTTACAGATATATGTTAAACTATCCCTGGACATCACTCCTGTGGTAAAACTGACAGATATATGTTAAATTATCCCTGGACATCACTCCTGTGGTAAAACTTACAGTTTTATGTTAAATTGTCCCTGGACATCGCTCCTGTGGTAAAACTAACAGATATATGTTAAACTATCCCTGGACATCACTCCTGTGGTAAAACTGACAGATATATGTTAAATTATCCCTGGACATCACTCCTGTGGTAAAACTTACAGTTTTATGTTAAATTGTCCCTGGACATCGCTCCTGTGGTAAAACTTACAGTTTTATGTTAAATTGTCCCTGGACATCGCTCCTGTGGTAAAACTGACAGATATATGTTAAATTGTCCCTGGACATCGCTCCTGTGGTAAAACTTACAGTTTTATGTTAAATTGTCCCTGGACATCACTCCTGTGGTAAAACTTACAGTTTTATGTTAAATTATCCCTGGACATTGCTGCTGTGGTAAAACTTACAGTTTTATTATGAGATGAATTAACTTGTAATATGAATGTAAAGACATTATTATCTTTATATTTATTAGAAAAGCTGTTTAGTGTAGCATTTACTAGTATCTTAATGTAAACTCATGAATTTTTATCTGAGGCCGGCTTTAGGAAACTGCCAGACTGAAGTTTTCTCACAATTTGTGAAGGAAAATGTCCTAAGCAGAGGTTGAACTGTTAGAAGAATAAATCATTATTAATCTATGTAAACAAAATTATATTTCAGAATCAGAATTGCCTGCCACAAACATGTCACCTCAGAACAGACATAAAATTACAGCTACACTCGGCCTAGTTGTTCATGCTGCAGGTCAGACAATTTTTTTTAACTGTTAAATTTGTACTTTCACATCTTTCATATTGTAATACCTGTCAAATAAAGCCATATTATGTCTTCCCCAAGGTTGACCTTTGTTCACAGGTTTGACTGTACATTATTACAGTACTTACCTTTGTCCATGCTTACATTGAACTGCTATTGTATTTTGATTACATGGTAAGGACTGTAGTGTAATGGTAACCAATTAAAATGTTATTTGGTTGTACTGTTGTGTCTTAAACATGACTGTATCCTTCTATGAATGTAGTGTTTTAATCATGTTTTATTGTAATTTTTCAGCTGATGGTATTGCTATGGGTGCAGCTGTCTCCATGTCTACTGCACATCTCACACTTATAGTATTTGTTGCTATCATGCTACACAAGGTGAACTTTTGACCTCATAGTATACTGGGGTCAGCTAACTGCAAAATTTAGACTTTCGAAACCACTAATATCATCATATTGTAATCAATTGATACAAGTGCAAAACAAACTAGTTGTTTTTTATGCCCCCTTTCGAAGAAAAGGGGGTATATTGCTTTGCCCATGTTGGTTGGTCGAGTGGTCTGTCAGTAACAAAACCTTGTCTGACCAATAACTAGAGAACAATTTGGCCTAGGCTCTTCAGATTCGATTGGAGACATTAGTGGACATTCGTGTTTCACAAACACTTCCTGTTCCATAAATGTTTTCATTCTTTATTTTTCTTAAATGAGTCTGAATGATTGGTATGGTATTTATAATTATATACATTGTAAGCAATGAATGATTCTTGTTTCTGTAAAATCTCACTGAAGTGGGTTGTTGTTTAATCGTTATCTGTGTTATTGTTGTGTTATTTCAAGATGTTTAATTCTACTAATAGATAATTTTACTGTTTAACCAATTTGAACATCAGCTCATCACAAACTGTTTTAAAAGAAAAGTTTGACAGTACTGAGAGTAATTATGGAAACTGAAACTAACATAGACTTGCACTGCACATGGAACGGGAAATAGTTTAACATTTGCATGACAGATATAGATAAACGTTTTACTTAGGTCCACTTAAAAAAATATGTTCACCGAGTGAGTGACTGTTATGGGAAGCTGAACTATCATTCATTTTCCAAAAATAATGATTCTTAATACTTTTAACACGATAAAGTTACTGATATATAAATTTACAGATGTTTCTAATTACAGGCTCCTGCTGCGTTTGGTTTGGTGTCCTTTCTACTTCATGAAGGTCTAGATAGAGCGAGAATAAGACGTCATTTATTTGTTTTTGCTGCGGCTGCTCCAATTGGAGCTATATTAACTTATATCTGTTTAAATCAGGTAAGCATACATATATTTGTTCTGTTTAAATCAGGTAAGCATACATATATTTGTTCTGTTTAAATCAGGTAAGCATACATATATTTGTTCTGTTTAAATCAGGTAAGCATACATATATTTGTTCTTCGTTTTATGATGAATGTTGGTCCTGGATAAATAGCAGTACTTGTAAATGCTGATAGTTTCTTTATGATGATATGTTAATCTAACTTGCAGGTTAATTCCACCCCACCCCCCTGTCGTGAAAGAAGTGGGGAATATTTGCTTTGCCCATACACAAATGATAATTTAGGGGTCATCCATGTTCGACAAATCTTACTCGAATCAGATTTAATGGTGACTTGATTAAGTGAAAAAGCATTTTGATTTGTTGAAAAACGTTTTGAGAGGTACAAACTTAAAAATCAATTTATGAATTTTATTTTTGAAAATCCACTCAACAGAAATGTAGTATATTGTAAGATCTAGATTCTTCAGTCATAATGATTTATGTTTTCTTTTACAGAAAAGTATGGAATCATTAAACGATACTCACACGACGGGAATCGCTATGTTATTTAGTGCAGGAACGTTTCTCTATGTTGCTACTGTACATGTTTTACCCGAGATAGCAAGTCGCCAAACAAGACAAACATTACAAGATGGGACAGTTGTGGTACATGACCATAAAGGGTTTGCCAAATTAGACCTAGTTGCTCTTGTTTTTGGTGCCATTGTACCTGTTATATTAAGCATCGGACATAAACATTAATTTTTAGGGTAAACTGTTTCCATCAGTGATATGATCTGTTTATTTTTGTGTTTCAGACATTTGTATTGTAAAATATTTATTTTATCCTGTCAATCTTATGAATATGTATAAATCATTAATTTTAATGTATTTTAATATTCATACTTCCTGTTGATACTTTATACAGACCATAATCTCACTATAGATATGTTTATAAAATTTTGAAGTAGTTCAGTAGTGCTAAGTTCAATTTTGTTCGAGGGTTTGAACACATCAGACGGAAGATTGTAGAAATCATGTATGTATGCTATTTATTTCTTTTAGTGTCATTTTTAGTTTGGTAACATTGAATTTAGTGGAAAGTTAAAAAGTATTCTTGGCTGATGCTGTATGTACATTCCTCAGTGAAGATTCACAAATTAATCTTATTTTCTTTATAAGTATAATAAGTCAGAGCTGTTCTCAGTCTGATCTATGTTAATGTTTCCTGTGTTGGTTACGGACAATTTTCGGGTATTTTTTTAAATGTTGAGTTTTCTCAGTTCTGTCTATGTACTGTAAAACCCCTCGATACAGGACCCCTGTCGGACTTGGCCAAAAGTCTGGTTTTCTGAGAATTATATTGTCACAGAGTTTTTTATAGAAAATTTGGAAAAAATGGGAATTGGAAAATTGTCTGATTTTCAGGGAGTCTGGGTTTCAGAGGTTTTGTTGTTCTATGTCTGATATTCACATCGTATTAAAATAATACTTGTTTTCTTTTATTTAAACTTACTCTATCCAGCATGTCTGATGTTTATTTTACATAACTGTTTACTAACCTACTTGTTAAGGTTGAAGTTTATCATTTTGTTTGGTTTATGGATGATTTTGTTCACTGAAATGTTGAGATTTATGTTAACTTCACTGAAAACTGAACTATTTAGATAAGTTAACATACTTTATGTTCTATGATGAAGGATCATTCTGATCCCTAAAGATATTAAGATGAAGAAGTTGCTGAACTTATAACATACAATGAGAAAATTGCATCCACTACATTCATAATATACACTTGTTACTTAGTTTATCTAATCTAGCCAAGTGTCAAATTTCTGTTTGGGGTTAATACATTACATATACATGTATAAGTCTTTGAAATATGCTTATTGATTAAAAGATCTCTTTTAATGACTAGTATTGATCAGTTCACCTACTAGTATGTCGTTTTCAATGTATTGTGATGTCTGAGTGGTACAGGTATTCTATGATATGACATGAACAATTGTATGATATATTGCATTAACAATTATAGAGCAAAGACTTTTCTTATAAATGAACAGTTTGTGTCCACTTGACAATGAATGTGTATCTAATCCAAAGCAAACTTAATTGTTATGTATATATATTTAAATGAACATGTTTAGTGTGATTTTATTAAAAATTTTACATGGGCTTTTTTGTTGTTTATATTCATAATGTCAGCATTGATGAATGGTTTGTGTTGTTAAAATCTTATTTTTGTTCACTTCCTGAGAAAACAACATCTGATCATGAAATGGTCTGAATGAATCCCAATGTGCTCGATATGTCACTGATACCTATATATAAGTGTATAATAATATAATATATTAGATGTAACAAATGTCATTGTGAAGAATTTCAGCTGAACACATCATTAGTCAGTCTGATATTGCATAACATTGTATGTGCAGGCCTTTTTTATGCTATTTTTGGATCCGGTATTTGGCCCCATTCCCCAAGTAAAAAAGTTTTTCCCATTGAAAGGAAAATTTCTTAGAATTCACGATGCAAATCCCCGATCAAAGGGACCTGATATTTGTTATCAAAACAATAAAAGGGGCTGATGTGATTCCCTGACATGTAACCTACATTTAAGGCCTAAGAAAAAGTTTGTTTCTGATTATATGCTCATTAATTTAAAAATAGGGGAGGTAAGTCAGGGCCCTTTTTGTGGAAAGGTTAAGAAAACAGAAAATGGATTTGCTGTTCCTCATGTCAAATAAAAAGTTTAGGACTGTGGAAAAAATTAAGGGTAGATCGGTTAACCAGAAATAAAATAAATGTTTACACCTGAACGGTGATCGGACATATCGTACATGTATCTTATATTGTAATGTTTTTTCTTATTTCTTCTTCATGCATTGATAGTTGTTCACCTTGCCAAATTTATTTATAGATTTTATAATTCTGTAAATATGACTTGTTAACTTTCTGATATGCATGCTAGGATTTTAAACTTCATTATTCTGTCAATTACTTGTACATATTTGATTACAGGGGTGTGATTCTTCCTCCTTTCAGCTGATTTCCTCTTTTTTGTCTTAAAACCTTTGATACAAAAGGGTCCAGATTCAGTCTGACATACTCAAAAATGATGTTTTTGCAAGAGTAAGGGGGTGGGGGTAGGGTATTTCAGCTTTTTTACTCTTGGAGTAATCACACCCCTGGATTAGGGTACATGAACTATTTAATTTGTGTGTTATTTTAGAAAAGAAGTGCAGTATTATTTTATTGCTTTTTGAAACAGTTTGGTTTGGGATAGGTCTGTGGTCATAGTTTCCATCTTACAATATACTCTTATCATTTGTTTATTCCATGACATTCTTTGCTCATGTTAAACAAACTGTAAATAATTTGTATCACTTAATATGTACAAATAGATATGTATAGTTGTATATATATACTATAAATGAGAGTGTACAATTTATAACCCCGGTCATTGGGAGCTAGTGTATATTTGGTAATTACTTTGATATTTGTTTCATTTTGGAAGTCTGTGATGTAATATATTTTTATAGATGAGTATTGTTGATTTTTAGCTCACCTGATTCATCAGGTGAGCTTTTAGGATCGTTGAATATCCATTGTTCACAATGTATATGGCCACAATGTCTCGGCTAAGATCGATTATGGGCAAAATCGAACCATAACTTCTAGAGTTATGGGCCCATGAATTACAAAATTTGCTATATTTTAGCTTGTTTACACTCTAGCGCCTATATTTATACACAGATCCTAATCATATTTACAATGAATGTGTATGACCTTATGGTTTTGGACCAATTTTATTATGGGTGGAATCGGACCACAACTTCCAAGAGTTATGGGCCCTTGGATTAGAAAATTTGCTACGTTTTAGCTTGTTTAACAGTATTATACCTTCATTGTTGGTTTTGATCTCAAAATCTACGTAAAAATGCGTTTTACGAGATGGAAACTATATAACCTGGTCATTATTGGCCATTGTTCTCAGGTGAGCGATAAAGGGCCATCGTGGCCCTCTTGTTTTCATTATGAAAAGACTTAAGTTTTATTTCTTTGTATGTTTACGATGAATTATGGTAACAATTCTGATCCATGATAAATTATTTAACCATCAATACCCACTTATATAAATATTGATCAACTTTACCTGCTGGGTTAAATCAGAAGTTTGGTTAAAAAATGGTTTAGCGATTGTAAAATTGGTTAATTTTTACCAAATGTTTTTTTACACTAATATAGTGTCCCTGGTTAAAGTTAGAATTAATTTTACCCATGTATGATATTGATTAAATTTAACAAATTTGGTCATTTAAACTATTGGTTAAAATTGTTTATACAAGAGACTTATCATTATGGTTACTTGACCCAGTGTTAAATGTAACCCAGCCATTAGAGTTAACCTAAATTTATATGATTGGATGCTGATGTACGACTTAATTTTTGTATACATGTTACATCTGTTGCACCCACTTACCATCATATGAATAAAATATTTGTGAATTTGTTTGCCATTTTTCTTAGCTGCCATGTACATGTATAGTCACTGTAGAGAAAGCAGAAAAGCTCACCATGTTTTATTTCAAGAAATTTACACCAAAATATGTAATATGTTTAATCTGATGTAACCTGAGAAGTAGACTTTGATTCACTGTTCCTGGTCTGGGATCTAGTTACTATATTTGTTGAAATGCTTGTAAACAATATTGATCAGATTACTAGGAAAATACAATAAAAACCCTGAATACCAGAACTTATCCGGACTTGGACAAAAGTCTGGTTAATGAGAATTCCAGATTTCGGAGAACTTAGATGAATTCCGAAAAACAAACATGACATGAAAAATTTGTCTGATTTTCAAAAAGTATATTTGTGAAGTAGAAACTTGCATAAAGGAAACGGAATCAGAAATAATTTAATTCTGTAGTCATCATGTCCGTGGTTTATATACCGGTACTACATTAATGTATCTATAATATTGTACATGTATTAAAATTCTGCTTTATTTGACTGTACGGTATAAATGATAATTGTCAAATTTTAATCATTCTGTTGCCAGATGTATTAGCTCAATATAATGTGGTATTTATGTGAATACACTGTAACAACTTGTGTAAATAGATTGGATTTTACATTCAATATTTTCCCTTTATTTATATAACTATACTTTGCTAAACAATGAAATTCTTGTACAATTTTATAAATTAAAAAATATTGCAATAAATCATCTCAGTGGTTTCCATCTTTCCGTTTAGATTAATTCTAAATTCAGTTTCATTTGACAAGTTAGGTTCATGCGAATGGTATAATAAACAGATGTTGTAAATATACATTTTTTCTTAGCAAAATCAATTGATCTGTTCACTTGATAAGAAAAACTCATTTAAAAACATTATACAGATAAACACATGTATATCAGAATAGAGTAGAAGTATTTTAGTACCTCATTTATAACATATGTTGCCATAGAAATGTGGTTGACGTCTAACAAGCTGTAAATAATCAATAATAACTTTTCATTTCTGCTTTCATTTCTTGAGATGTAGAAAAAACTGGTGTGATTATCTCATTGGACTTTTGTTTGAATTAGATTTGTTTGTTAAGATCATTAACTCAGTTTCAGAGATGTCAGTCAGTTTTGTGGACATCAGAATCATTGTTCAACAAGTTTTCTGTCTCACAAAACAAAGTCATTCTATAGTAAAGACTTATCATATAATACATGTATATGAATATTTAAAGTATAATACTCAGTTGTTGCCATGGTTACTGACTGTTGTGTGTATAAAAAACTATAAATGGAATAAATTTCACCTGTTTCAATTTCATGTATGTGATTTTTTAAATTCAAGTGTCCCTAGGTATATGTCTTTTATCAGTTTATAAATCATCCATTGACCAATTAAAAGGCTTCTGTTAGTATTGTTCTGTTCAAACAATGCTAGATCTATTTATGAGACAAACAAGTCAGTGAAAATCTCATAAAGCATGAACTCATTCACTGAAACATTTGCTGTAATTTAATTTAATTTTATATCTCACTGACAAAACTGTTTTTGATTATTTCAAATACACCATGCTGTTCATAATATTCATACATTGTTCTAAAAGTTAGTCCATTAATAAACAACAGTGTTTGTGATTCTTTGTAGGATGAATGTAATGGAAATAATGTTTTTCTGGTATACATTTTTGTTTTACAAACAGGTACCCTCAATTACCTTTTATTATTAACTTATGTGTGAATATCAGACATGGTTCAAAGTGCTGACTCTGGTACTGTATGTATGTATGTACATTGTCTGGTATATGTACTGTATGTATGTACATTGTCTGGTACTGTATGTATGTACATGTCTGGTACTGTATTTATGTACATTGTCTTGTACATGTACTGTATGTATGTACATTGTCTGGTACTGTATGTATGTACATTGTCTGGTACATGTACTGTATGTATGTACATTGTCTGGTACTGTATGTATGTACATTGTCTGGTACATGTACTGTATGTATGTATGTACATTGTCTGGTACATGTACTGTATTTATGTACATTGTCTGGTACATGTACTGTATGTATGTACATTGTCTGGTATTGTATGTATGTACATTGTCTGGTACTGTATGTATGTACATTGTCTGGTACTGTATGTATGTACATTGTCTGGTACATGTACTGTATGTATGTACATTGTCTGGTACATGTACTGTATGTATGTACATTGTCTGGTACTGTATGTATGTATGTACATTGTCTGGTACTGTATGTATGTACATTGTCTGGTACTGTATGTATGTATGTACATTGTCTGGTACATGTACTGTATGTATGTACATTGTCTGGTACTGTATGTATGTATGTACATTGTCTGGTACTGTATGTATGTATGTACATTGTGTGGTACTGTATGTATGTATGTACATTGTCTGGTACTGTATGTATGTATATTCAGTATGTTATTGGTACACCAGTCTCAATCATGATCAGAATACAGTAAAACCTGTGTTAGCTGCCTTGACATCTTCAAATAAAGGCCACCCTGTGAATAATTGCAATTCTTTTTAAACTCTCATTGAATATATAGTAAAAAAATACCTCTAAATAAAGGTCACATGTCAATAAAGGACATATTATGTCCTTCCCAATGGTGGTCTTTGCTCACAGGTTTAACTGTAAGTTTGTTGTTTCTAGTATCATTCTGTTTGTGCAATGTTATCATTCCATGTACGGTAATATTTTCTATGTTTCTGTTGTGTGGAGATTTCTTTTTTGATGAAAATAAATTTGAAGTACATGTATATAATTTACTGATAGGTTTTGTTGTCCTGATGTTGAATTTATACCAGTATGTTACCATAGTAACAGGAGTTCACTAATCAACATTTGTATATTATAAAGTATTTCATTGTAAGTTAAACTTCTTATTACACAAAGACGTACGATCCGACAGTCATGACAATTCTGTGTTTAACATTGCTATAATAGGAACTTTGATTTAATATTTTATAGAAATGTTGGACAAGTTATGTTATAAGATGCCAGTTACAAAGATTCATTTATGTATACCTGCCTCTTAGAAATTATTTCTATACCAAGGACACACATTAGTGATGAAGTACACTTAAACTTGTAAACAAAGGTCATTATTTACAGGTGGTCTTCATTCATAGTTCATTTTGTTCTAAACTATTAATGATGTTTTTGAAAAGAATAGCACAGGTTTGTCTGTAGATGGTATAACACCAGAACTTTAACTTCCGCCAAGTATAACACTCATCTGTAAGGTACAACAATATGAAAATATAATATTTATGAACCATTATATAACAATAAATGGTGTGAATTGTGATGAATTAGATCAGTTATAATAATTTGAGGTCATGTGACTGTAGAAATCAATGTTACCTGTTCAAATTGGATAAAACACAGAGAAATAAATAAGAAAGTTTGAAAGTTGAACTTACTGATTATCAATTCAAAGTTTATACAACTACAGTGTAACTTCTCCAAATCAGAACCCTTTTGGAGTACATGAAGCAAAATTATGTTGTTGTCAATTTCAAAGTTGTTGCTCTAGAGAGGTTAAACTAATAGTTAAATCGTGCAGTGAGAAAAAATCATACAGTTGTTGAAGGGAGGATGTTGCTTAACAGAAGGCCGCTCTGAAGAGGTGCTGTACATACAGGAATAACATTTTTCAAATTATACATCATCTGAACAAAAACTATGGTGATTAGCATGCTCCTTATTTGTATATTTATAATGACTTATGTGATCCGTCTGAGATGTTATCATACTGGTACAAGCATTAGAAATATCAAGCCTCTTATCACCGTGTATATTTATGCTACGGATATTCGTGAACATAATGAGAAAACAAGTTTTTGATGTATTCAAGGGAAGTAACTCGTGTGAACCAACAGTGATACTTGTTGGCAAGAGTTGTCTCTTTACCCATATATGGCGGAGATTGTTACAGTAGTGTCTTACATTAAGTTTAATTTGTGTTTGATACATATGTATTTCTGAAGCTTTACATTATATATTTACTCACTATATACTACATGTACTTGTTTATGTGCCATGTGTCAGAAAATGCAGAATGTGCAGTACGTCACTGCATGTATGTTCCATGAAGATAGTGAATTTTATGTAGACAAAATTAATGGACATGACCAATCATATGGGAAGTAAAACCATTTCAATTTTTTTCATTGACATGTATACTCATTATCTCTTCACTGTTTTGTTTTACAATGTAAGAATAAAATACATGATAAATACTCATACATACTTAAAACATTTCCATGATGTACAATTTGTCTTGCTTTATATAAGTACAGTATATATAATTTATATACAATGTATAATTCAATTTCGTATTCATTTATCAACTGTCAGAATTATCTGGAAGGAAACTTTAGTCATACAAATCCAACTTTAGTATGAAAATCTTCAAGCAGTGTTTAAACTTTCAATTTAATGGAACTTGTCTTTTATTGCCCCAAGAATCAGCAATTTAGTGGAGTTTTCAATAACTTTAATGCAAAATTTCCCAATGTGTACACTACGGTAGCGCTATGCACTGAGACAAACGTAGTCACGCTATGTATAGAACGAAAATTTCCACCTTTCTTTTCTATTCTAACCAATCTAGCTATTTAAAAGGGATATGGACATTTGCCCCCAGACATTTTGCTCCCCCAGTGAAAAAATGATCACGTGGACATCCCCCCCCCCTAAAAACGTTATAATTGTATTACATGGTTTTAAAAATACTTGAAAAATAAACATCGGGGGCAAATGTCCACTAAGAATTAAGCACTGGGGGCAAATGTCCACTAGAAAATAGCACTGGGGTTGGGGGCCGCAAATGTCCAACCTACCATTTCTACTGGAGGGCAAATGTCCACGTGACCATTTTTCACTGGGGGGGGGGGGACAGGGCAAATGCCCAACACTCATTTAAAATTATGTCACATGGAATTTTATTCAATAATAATAAAAAGCATAAGTTTGGAAATAATCTCACAATTTCCTGGTTTATTCCATTCTACATGCGCAGTACCAATACAACTTTACAAAACTCTAGACAAAGTACATCTACGTATATTGTAGACAGACCAAACATATTGGTCGATGTGTCTTCAGAACCGTTTCGTGGAGTGACAACGCAGTGAGGTCAGCTGGCATGCATGAAGTTTGATTCCCTGCCTAACAATATACCTTCGACTATCATAAGTTCATGAAGGGTCAGGAGCAATTATGTTGTAAGGGTGACACGAATGAGTTTCCCAATGGTGTACACTGTATTACATGATCAAATGTGTTACATGTATTTGTATCTGTGTCGTCTGTGTGTTTGTGTATGTTGAATAGTAAACAATATGTACATTGGATTGTACTCAAAATATAAGAACAGTGTAATATATGGATGAATCACGTTTTACATGTAAATAACTTCATGTGCTGATGTATGTACAGTACAACCTCTGTAGAGCAACATTCTGTGGGAGCTGCAAATATTGGCCGTTGTTTAGAGGTTGTTGCTCTACAGAGTTTAAATTTATAGTAAATATCATATAAGGACAATTTTGAAGGTGTTGTTATAGAGAGGTTGTTGCTCTACAGAGGGCCGCTCTGGAGAGGTTGTTCTGTATTCTATTAGAACACTCGGTATGTTGGTGACCTAATGTGTCATTATAATAACTACAAAGGTCATGTCAGTATAGGTTGTATCAGACATGTGTAATTATAAATATTGATTCTGGTTACCCGACCTATCCGAATTTTCCCTCGCGACCCTGGACATTTTATTAGTGATTGTAATCAGTCCATGAAATTTTTGTTGATTAATCAGAGGCAAAAGTCAGTGATTATAATCAATTAATACTGATTAAATAAGAAATGACCTAGAATGTTAATACTGCATAACTTTTACAGCCCTTACGTACATCAAATGAATAGCACAAAATCAATTAAAATTGAAAAAATTAATGCCTTAGATGTTTGAGTAAAATAACATAAAAATAGAATTCTACTATTAAAAAAACACACTGAACCAGAATTATGCTGCATTTACAAATACAGTTTGAACAGCATTAGACCAGTCACTATAGCTTATCAAATCAATCATTTAGGTACCTAAAGCCCTCATTAGCTTTTTAAATTTAGTAATACATATACAGAATAATAGATGTAATGATAGTAAAATGTAAGAAATATATTTTATTTGCTCTAAAACATATTTACACAATGCCTTTCTTTAGTCCCATCTTGTAGAAATGTTGTTAGGCGCTTTTCTGATTTTTTTGCAATATCATTGAAAAAATACTGTGCTCTATTTATATGTACTTCGTGATTAAAAAAGAAAATTTCGGAATGTTTTTATTGCAAGTAAAAGTCAATTTCACCGATAAGATATATCTTTCTATGTAAAATAAGACCTACTTTAATTTTAACATCCAAAATGCTAATGGGGCTTTGAAGTGCAAACCCTTTCAACAAAGTGTAAGGTATGCAGTACTTACTATATTCAAGAACGACGACTCTGTACAAAATCAAATTTTTGTTGATTAAATGGGAGCATCGTCATCGTCACGTCAATGACCATTCGTCATTGATTCGTTGAATAAGTGATTAATCGGAATATCACTACATTTTATTAGCCGCGTGCCGAGGAACGGAAAATCCACTTTCTCACGGTTTTTACCTTTCTACACGATTTCAAGAGAAATACAATGCCCCAACCAACCTTCCCTGTATATACAAGTATATATAAAATGTTAAGAAATATCTGAGTCAAGCAAATTAATAATGAAAAATAACTAACATTCCATAGGTATTATTATATAATATGATAGTATATAAGTATATAATTATATACTATTTTTAATGAACATGTAACCAGATTTTTTTAAACAACCATTTTTTAGAAGCAAAAGCGAAGCGAGTGCTTCTATGTATATATAGTTATACACCCAGTTTTGTTTTGACAAAAACGTGACGCCATACATTCGCGTTGAAAAATAGTACCATCGGTTGTATAACTCTACCGATTGCATTTATGATACAAGTTGGATATATTGCAGGATTATGTTCATTTTGAATAATTACATTGTAAAGACATTTCCAACTGAAAAACTATTGAGTTTAATAATTCAGTATTCATCTGCACAAAAGATTCATTCATTTCACTGAGCCAAAACTGACTATTTTGAGGAAATTATTAGTCCAAACAATATATACATTTGAGTTTGAAAAATGGTGCCTAGAGTTGGTTGAGGTTTTGGTATTATCTAATGCACATCTACCAGATATTTTGAATTACATTTTAACTTTTGCTTCTGACAGTACTCTCAGTGCTTTGATTTTTCTTAATGTCACTCAAGTGAATTGTCCGCTTCATATGACTGGTGAGTGTTGGGTAAACAAGTAATAATTATGTTACCTCCATATCTAGATCGGTACTTCTTTCTGACGACAGCTCATATAAATTGTCGCCGCTTAAAGCAATATACATTTAGAGGAATGAATCCCAATGAAAAAAATGGAATTCTTGTGCTTTTCGTTTGGAATTTATTTACTTTTCAAAATAGAGCTATACGTAATCATTTGTTATATATTTTGTCCGCTGGATATCAACTAGATATAACCAGTAATATGTGCTTTATCCACTTTTTATCTTTTGGAAAACCACAAAATGGGCAAAAAGCCAGGTGACACATTTATTCTATTTACATAATTATGTACCTTGATTATTATTAATTAATGATTGTGGGGTACATGGACTAAACAGAAATAATGTATTTCAGTCTTACCTCATAAATGATGATCTACTTATTACATGAATGCATTAATAATTATATTTCAACATACACTTGATGTCATTTCACATTTTTTACTGCATAAAGTCGCGCAATGCATGTGCATGTAACAATATGAAAGATCGTATACATATCATAGCAAGTACATATATTATCTAGACCCAGAACTTATTTAGTTTGTCACGCAATTTAGATGTCAAATATCATGCAATGTCTAGAATTTTTCCAAATACATGCATAATTAAAAGGCTGGCCTATGTATAATATCATACATCAAATTTGGTGAAAAAAAAATTTGATCGTAGCAGCGACGTATAATATACGTCTTTGATCTTAGCTTATAGCTAGGTAGGCCTACATCTTTTTATAAATTAAAGTGAGTATATATGGACCCATATGTAGCTTTTAAAATTGGCTTCTCTTGTGCGCATTACATCAAACTATTTATAAGGCCAAGTGTGACCATGATATTATATACGCCTATTGTATATACAGAGATGATAAAGATGTCACTCATCTATTAAAAAGAAAAATTTGAGCTAATTAATCCCGAATCACAAACGTATATAATATAAAACCTAAATTTCAGATATTTTTCCATTAGACCTTTATATTGTTGCATGCTGGTTATATATTTCATAGTCTACTCCCTAGCTGTAGTCTCGATCATATTAAATTGTAGTATATATATAGGCCTCATAGACAATGCCTTTGTGCATACTGCTTATTTATTTATTAATATAGTTAACCTGTTCTGAGTGATAAAGTTTGTTTTGTAATGATAACGATAATTTCGCGTCATAAACAGGATCCTTAAAAATTGGGTGACTCCGGTCATTTGAAATTAATGTCCTTTAAAATTCCCTGTCAAACCAGAGACGTATAATACGTATTATACGTCTCTGGTCAAACCCAGGTTTCTTGGAGAATAAATTAATTTGTTACTGCGATTTAAGACTATTTTCAACAAGGGTACGTTACATGCATACGTTACCTTGGAAATAAAACCCAAAAGATCTAAAATCATGAATGAGTAATATATTGGGATTTGTGGTTTAGTTTTCTCTTGAGCTGAGCAATGTTCAATCCGAAATCTGACACGAATTACTTGATTTGTAATAAATATTTAAAATCATAACCCACTATATAATTATATGAGCAATCGTCATTTGAGACGTGTACATGTGTCTATCAACATATATATATATAAGTTCGGACAGGTCGATGCTAGATCACACTTTACTTGTAATGACAAAAGCCTACACTACAATCGAAATTCCATCTCGCGCATGCGCACAGTATCGTAAAAACTGGAATTCCCCTAAATTAACCAACACCTCATCCACGGATCACATCGCATTTTCCTAAGTGTTCTTCTTTTTCGGCTTTTACCGCCGTTGAGGAAAGTTGTGTTATATTCCGAGTTCTAAAAATGGGTGATTTAAACTTAGATATGGATCTCCAGGAGGACTGTGCACCTGTACCGAGTCAAAATGAAAGACGACTGAGACCTAAAATTGTTGAGGCAGGTCGCCATTATGGAAAAGCTGAGGAACGTTTCGATTCTACGTATTCGTCTGGATATAAAAGTTTTGAAAGTTTACCGAGTGGAAATTTGGATAGTTGCATAAGTGAAAGTCGGCTTGCAAGTGATGAGGACAATTTGATACCAGTGACTGGAATTGCAAGCTTAAACTTGGAAAATGAATCTAACAGAACTGAGTCAGTGGACGAAGGATTTGTGTCTTCTGATAAAAAAGTGGACATCATTAAAGACTGTAATAGTGAGGTGGAAGTTATCAAGGAACACCAGAAACTTATCCTTGACATTTATCAACAAGACGAAGATGGCGACACGTAAGTGTGGTATTCAAATTCAAGTGGGTCATCCCATTTGACATTTATCATATGATACATAAGTAAAGTTATTAAGTTCAATTGTTTCATTTTGAACTTTGATATCAAAAACTGGTTTACCATACAAGTCATCCGGGTTGGTCACCAGTAAGTTTATAAATTAGACCATAAAACTGCTATATAATAGTGTATTACATGGATGTATATTTAGATCATGCCGGTATTTCCCCTGTGTTTACACCAGCTGTTAATGGTGAGGAGGAGCTAACATGAGAAAATAACCAATCGGATTTGTTTTCCTTGTTTGTAGTTACCTGGGCCGTGTATTAATCATTTGACTACTTCTTGGTTAAAATTCAGGACAAAAAAATCTGATATTTTGAAAGTTTTCTATATTTTTTATCTGAATTTAACAATGAAATCACGTAAACTCTTCATGACTACTGTTGTAAACTGTATATACACTGATATTTACTAACCTGCAGTACGCATGGATACACAGATAAGAATTGCTCAACTATTGCATAAATGATTAATATATAAGTGGGAACCCTATGAGTGCTCCCCTATAGATGAGTTGTCGCTAAGGAGTGCTGCCCTGTGTACCAAATAACCTCAAGAATATCTCTTCTTTTTTCAATAAAAATTTGAATGATTTCCTTCAGTATGCACTTCATCTGATACATTTTATTCTTTAATTTAACTGACATTATCACAGTTTATTCTTGATGTTCAGGCCCTTTTTAAAATTTTATGCCATATTTGTGTTCGACTTTCAGCCTTACTGATCCCCAAGTAAGAAAGTATATATTTTCCCCACTGTGAGAAAAATTTCCCAATAAATAAAGATAATCATTCAAGAAGCTACCGGCCATATAAGAAAGTCTTTAAAAATTCCCCAATTTGGTGATTCAAGATACAAATTCTCTATCAAAGAGAGCCATTACCTGATTCCCAAAGCAATGAAAAAGTGCTGATGTTACTCCTAAATAAGTAATTTGGAATGAGAAATCTTTATACTGTCATAAAAAAATAGAGGTCCCTTCATCATGACATGAATGAGAAAAACAACTTCACATAAGCTTAAAAAATCCAAAGAGATTTGCTTAACTAAAATTGTCAACAGGTTCATACTAAGCCATATAGTCTAGAATGTACAAGTATTTGTACATGAATTTAGTGAGTCTGAGCTTATGCTCTCTTATAGTAATAGTATCAATTTAGGGTTTTCATTTGACCCTTAAAATGGCAGTTTAACTCTTGAAGTTAGTGACGTAAAACTTTTGACCCTTGAGAATTGGTACCGAAGGGTCATATTTACAATAATTTTAATTAGACATTTTGTTGTCTTATGCAAGTATTATAAGCTAAGGGTCATTTTGACCCTTAACTTTTGAAGTCTTAGTGAGAACCTGGAATTATGGAATTGTTGTTAGTATAATGTTGAGCTTCTTTATTCTATTTCAGACGACTACACATAGCCATCATACAGTTAATGGGACAACTAGCTCTTTATTTTATCTGGTTATGTGACAACCACAAACTTCTCAACTTAAAAAACAATTACCTGCAATCTCCCCTACATCTCGCAGTTCTGACACGACAGGATGTCATTGTCAGAAAGTTAATGACAGTAGGAGCCCAGATTGAAAGCAGAGACCATATGGGAAATACCCCGCTCCACATTGCTTGCAGAGAGGGTTTTACTTACTTTGTTAAAATCTTAACAGAGCCAATAACATACGCTGAAACAAAGGGAAATCGTTACTCGTTACCTTATCAACAAATTCCACAAAATTTGGAAGCCAGGAATTATGATGGTATGGTGATTTATTCTTATTTGTAGTGAATTTATTTATAAATAAGTGAGTTACTGACTATTTCGGTTATCCTACCCTGTCCTGTCAAACCATCTTAAGAGGTTGTACAGATTACCCTGATGATGTGGTTATCATTATATCACACGATTCATGTTTTTTTTATGAGTATTTTTCATTGAACATATATATGAACTTCAGTAATTAAATTAATGCCATCATGGATGACATATTACTTTGTGTTTTATGTATTGAAATTTTTAGGATCTTTTCTTAATCCTTAAAAACTGAAGCAGTTCACTTTATTTTCTGTGTTTTTTATCTATATTAACTTAACATCAGAATAGTTTTATTTATTATTTAAAATCACTTTGCTGTATCATATTTGGTAAAATATTGTGAAAACTACTGTGCAACCTCTCGAAAGCAACACCATTTGGGAGTAGCAAAATTATGTTTGTTATTGAGAGGTTGTTGCTCTAGAGAGGTTAAATTAATAGTTAAATGGTACAGGGGAAAAAATTATGCATTGGGCCACTCTGTATTTGTTTTTCTTGAGGAAAAGTTGTAGTGAAGACGTTTAATGTAATATTTTCAGGACAAGTGTGCTTACATTTAGCGGCTGAGAGAGCACATGTTGAAACAATGGATGTTCTCCTAAGTAAGGGTGCCAATGTGAATGCTAGGGTAAGATTAGAATCTTATGATTTCTACAAACTTCTTTTATTCCACAAAGCCTCTCCCAATTAGTAAATTATGTCTACTTATGTCTCTAGATACAAACTGTATGCAAACCCATGGCTTAGTTGGTAAAGGTTTTGCAATCTGTTATTTGATTGGTTGTTCTTATTCTATTTCTAAATTCAACCAATGACTAGGCTTGTTGTAACATCAATCTTTAAACAGAGACTTTATGTCAAACTTTTTCTTGTCCAGATTTGATAAAATGTTGAGTAGTTTTGACCACATCCTCCTTCCATGTTATATGGAAATAATTTCCTTTACTTCCCAGAAAAATTATTTCGTGAATAAACATGGGAAAGTTTCAGATCTTTACACTTTATACCCACTTCAAATTTCCAAGTTCAAGTTCTATTTCCTGCATTGTGTGGTATCATAAATATCAATATGTGAGTCATACAATTAGTTGTCCATGCACTGTGAACCTTAAGCTGGGTTTTGTTGCATTATGATGAAGGTAGGAGCATTTCATGATTGCATCTAATTAATAACAGGGATTGTTTTCATCTGTGGGAATGGGTCCAGGTCCGGTCTGATTGGGTATTTTGTAATCATGACAACTAGTTTATTGGGAAGTTTTATCAATAGACAACTTCTTGTCAAAAAATGGTCATAAATTTGTGATTTAATGTTTGATTCTGAAATTCTTGTTTTTTTTAAAGTTCATTACTGAGTACTCATTCATGATTGCATTGTTGCACTTTTTTCTCAAATCACTTGTTTCACTAAAACATACAGAAAATTGCTGCAGACAGTAAAACTTGTACATGTATTTCCATGGGTGGTGATGTTTGGATGACATACATCAAATCATATCGTGATATCAGTTTGAATTGCTTTGATAAGATCTAAGTTGTAATGTTTGGTGGTAATGCTTTGAACTGAAGGAATATTTCTGATTTTCATTTGTTTTTCAGGATGGTAAGAGCGGCCGTGCTGTGTTACATTATGCTGCAGAGTCTGGGTGTATGCCATTACTGAACTACTTACTACAGCAGGATCACTCTGACCTGGACATCAACTGTACAACTTATAGTGGTATGACGCCTATCATGTTAGCTAGAGGTCGGGGACAAGAAGAAGCAGTAAAAGCTCTACGTCTTGCTGGAGCTTACTGCGATTCTGACAGTTCATCAGGAGAAGAAGACATGGTATGATATAACTAGTTATCAGGCCATCCTTAAAAGATATTTTCTGTGCTGTAATGCTACCTACTCACCAAAAAGGTCCCTGTCATACTTTGTTTGGCTACTTTGGTAAAAAAAAGTTTGGGATAAAAAATTATATTTTGGAGTTCAATATAAGTTTTTTTTTCCGGCTATGTCATGTAGATCTAGCCCATTTATTATTCCCAGTCATTGGTGGGAGAGGGTCGGGGAACCATCCCACTCAGAGTTCAATATAAGTATTAAATTGTAAAAAAAACTATCTTCTACCTACCCACTGAAAATACTCTGGACAGGGTTACCGCAAAGTCGCAAACAAACATTTTTTTAAGGATGGCCTGACGTAATTGTTTCACTGATGATCATGATGATGAGATTGTAGTAGAAACTAGAATTTACTTGTGACTTGATCATGATTGATTTACAATCACTTGGATATCTAAACTTTCAGACTAAAATGAAATATAAATACCTGGTCTTAATATGGATAGCTGTCACTCTATTCCAGTTGGTTCTTCAACATCTAGGAAATCTGCAGTTTTTTGTTTTATTTTAAAGTATTTTTCTTTGTGAACAGAAGAGGAAGTCTTTTTTTATTTTGTAATTCATATACTGCCTGGATGAATGGTTTTGTTTAACTTATTAAGTTCTCGTGATACAAATGTGTACATTTACCGGGTAATACCAGTTCTGGAGAAAAAATCCTTGTTTGAAGTCAGTCAGTCAGTCAATCAATCAATCAATCAATCAATCAATCAATCAATCAATAAATCTTTATAAGGTACTACTTTACAATGAAGTAATTAGACAATTTCTGACAATTTATACCTGGTACTTTGCTGTGCTAAATTTTATTGATTTTCTTTTCCTTCAGAATGAAGAGTTCTTTGATGATGTAAAGATTAATGGTATAAATATAAATGTCAACAGAAGATAAATACGAAGTTACAAATATGAATACTCCGGATAGGATCAGTTTTCATCGACACACCAAGTAGGGGTCAGTCGGATACGATGAAGGTGGATGTTGTGTTTTGGAGCATTCAGTCAGTCGCAAGTAGGGGCCAGTGGGGTCAGTTTCAGATGTACACAAATGTAGTTAAACAGATAACTATATCTTGTATCAATGATCTACATGAATACTACTCATTGACACTTGGAGACTCCATGTTTTGTAGTTTAACTGCTTAACTGATTAAGAATATGTGTGTTTTGAATGTTGATTTCTTAAATAAATTTACATTTTGCTGGTATCAGCACAACCTATATAATTTGTTTTCCTATATTTTGTGAAAATTATTGATGAACTTTGATTTACAGATACAGAAGAAATATAAAAAATCATACTAGAACGATTTGTTCAGATTTTAAATTTTGTTTTTGATTTTTTTACAATTAATTTACTCAGCTGTTGTGAGTTAGTTGATGACGGAGTAAAAAAATGCAAAATACAAAAATTTCAGTATTGTTCTATGATTATATTGGTATATCAAGTGAATGTAGGACAAAAGCTCCCCAGTCAATTTTGTTAGGGCGGACAAAAGCTCTCCCGTTATTTTACTATCTGGCCATTCGCTTTCCCTTCTTTTTTGCACCCCGGACAAAGCCTCACCCATCAAAGCTATTATAAGTATTAATCATTGACCATGTTCTTCATTATTCATATGTTGTTATGATTATGTCACAATCGTTTTACAATAGGTGCGGGAAAAATCAATTAATGTATCATACACATACAAAATACATACACTATTACAGGGTTTTTTCTCGGTATTTTGGGAATATGACCCATACCATTGGGATTGGGAATTTTCGCGGTGTTTTAATCAAAATTGGGAAAAAATGTATAACTACAATTTTGCAATGTTCAACTTATTTTTTTATTCTCCCATAGAACAGAAGTAGAATTAGGTATTTACTACCAATAGTGATGTTAATGAACTTATATAATTAATAATAAAAAAAAAAATTTGGGAATTTTTGTCTGTGAATTGGGAAAAAAAGATACTATTTTCCATTGGGAATATGACTGAATTTCGAATATAAAATTGCCCTAAAAAATCCCTGACTAAACTATAAAAATTATATTACCATACTGAATGATTATTAATTTACTGATTATTATAATAATAAAGGTTAACAAGACAATATGTTTTAAGTTTTTTTCATAAGAAGTTGTTTTTAAAACACTCTCATTTCATAAATAGCTTTGATGGGTGAGCTTTTGACCCGGTGGAGCATTTGTCTGGGGTGCAAAAAAATGGAGATCAAATGTCTGGGGTAATAAAATAATGGGAGAGCTTTTGTCCACCCCATAACAAAATTGATGAGGGAGATTTTGTCCGGATGCCATATCAAGTATGCCCAAATTTTGAGGATAAATTTATTATGTGCTTGTACAATGTACCATACCATATTTATAACTGTTTCCCTGAATGGCTGAACCCTACTTGAAGTCACCATAGGTGCACATTTCTTCATGAGTTTTTCATTAGTGTAGAACAGGCCAGTCACATTCCCTGTCTAACAAGGCATCAGTTTATGATGATATTGTAATAATTTTGTACCAATCCTAGACACTAACAATCTGATTTTCTTCGTCTTAAGTGTAATATTGTCTCCCTTTATCTGTATTTATGATTGGTTGAATAGGAGGTGACCCTTATGTGATCTCCAGTACAATGTTGTCTGATTTATATGATCCCTGCAGAGGTCATGTGATTTGATTGTGGTCACATAATGTAAAATATAAATATTTCAGTTTTGTTCATTATTGATCTCTGTAAAGGTATCTTTTCTGTTCAATTCAATGGCAGATGCTTTGTTTTGATATATGAAATTATGAATGGTCAGAAAACTACATGTAAATAATTTGTACATTATTTTTTCTGTTGTTTTTTTGCTGTGATTTTTTACAGTTGATTTATCTGTAACACTGATACTTGTATATTTTTTAAATATTTTTTCTTAAATTTAGTGGGTTATAATGTCAATACAGTGTAAGATTTGCTTTTTTATTTATTTATATGATTTATATAATTTAATATGACCTACCAATATAGTATTTCATCCTGTGTATATTATCTGAAGTACTGAAATATTCATGACTAGTTAATTGTTACTTTCATTCACGTGTAAAAGTTATGTAAACTTAAAGTGAAAAAAACACATAGCAAATTTAATAGATAATTTTATACCACATAGATATGTTAGTTAGTAACTTAGTATTTATATTTCTGAGGCTATCTTTAAAAAATATTCACTCAGCCAGTATAACAGGGAATACTCAGGCCATCCTTAAAAAAGTTTGTTTCCAGTAACCCTACACGGACAATTTTCAGTGGGTAGGTAGGAAATATTTTTTTACAATTTAATCCTTAATTGAACCCAAAATACAGGTCAGAATGCTATTTTTTTATTCATTTCTTATTTTCCCCAAGAGGCCAAAGAAATTGGACAGTAGCGTTACTGCGAACAAACATTTTTCTAAAGATGGCCTGAGTACTCTGTTATCCTGGCAGAGTGCATTAAAACTTGTAGCATCAAGTGAATGTTTGTAACTGTAAATAAAACCAGTCTTTATTAATAATTTCTTATTCTTCACTGTTGTGAGATCAACTGTAAAATCAAAGAGCTTTTTCACCTATACCAATAGTTTAATTTGTTTAGATGAAATGACTAGACAAAGTACTTCATTCAGTACAGAATCAATGTACAGTTCCTGTATTCTAACTTGTCTATAAAGATGTATTTACTCAAGTATTTTAATATGTTTACAGAATGCTCATTCGTAGTTTGTATATCTGCTCATTATCTAAAAATCAAGTTTTGTTATTATTTGGACTTTTTAAGTTGATTATCTTATGTTTGCTCTGTTCAATTTTACGCTGAATGCTTTTTTCATGCAATTCAGGAAAAATTCTTTAATTGATTTTATAATTGAACCGCAATTTGCTAATTTTCAAGAATTCAAATTTTTGTAGAATGTTTGGATTTCAAAGCTATCAATAGTTGATGTTTGTTGTAAATACATTATAAAAGTTATTGTTACACAATATTAAAATCACATTAAATCACAATTTTTCTGTTTGTGATATGCAAGTGATATTTGCTGTATATTTTGTTACATGCAGAGTGTTTCATAATATGTGATACCATTATGACATCTTAACTTTTAAATGCAAAGTGGATACATACAAATTATTGTACTGAAAATAACATGTTTATATATAAATACATTATTCACAGAACAACTCTATTTATAATCTTTACAACACATCATTATGTCTGTTGTGACATGCATTTTGCTCCAAATTGACGTTGGATCTGTGTTTAAACTTTTCAAACTCTGTTTTGGTGTCTGTGGTCGCAAATTGATTGTGTCATTTTAAATCTCTGTATTTGACTTGGCACGTCTACAATCTTCATGATGCCATTTTTTGCATCATGCAACACTAACTGCAGGAAAGCATAATATCTGTGCTCTTCTTCTTAGACCTCTCCATTTTGTAACAAGAAACGTTCTCGGCAAGACGTCATAACAGATCATGATGTGGTATTCATTTAAATGTTCATTGAAAATTAGAGTTTCATGATTCCAATGGTATATTCAACAACAACTAAGGCTCTCACTTGTTGTTGAACATACTGTTGGTATTATGACACTTAAATTCTAAATCTAAGTGTGTAAAGAATTTAAGCCACTAGAAGGTATCCTTATAGTAACAATAATTATGAAACATCCTGTTTAAGTTTGTGCTTGTTGGTTTTTTTTCACGACCTCAGACTTTTTATCAGCCTGAGGAATGGTACATCTATTTTCTCATTTATTATAACTTTCCACAAGTTTTTCAAAAGCCAAAATGAATAAAATACTAAAACAATTCCTCACCTACTTACCCTATTTTTGATGATCATGTAACCAGTAACAAATTAATTGATTTCATTTGCAATACTTTCATTCTAGATTACTCTCTAATGCAACTTAACAATGCCTCTAGATATTTTAAATTTGTATTATTGTAGTGAAAATAAATATACATAATATTATATCTGTTTATGTTATATTTATATCTACATTCCCAACGTTGTGTATTTTCTTCACTGGTGGAGTGTACTGGATGTGAGGGGTATATAAGATGACAGTTGTGTGTTGAACGTCATGTTAATCTTTACCTCCAAGGACAAGATTTTTACTGATTATGTGACTGACTGCTTGTATGCTATAGATTCTCAATGTCGAGTGTTTAACTACATCATCAGGATAAACTCATGAACTCAGTCATATAATGCTGTTTTATAAAAAAAATCAAGATCAACGATTGAGTGCAGTATCAACTGTACATGTACGCAATGATAAAAGAAAAATGTCAGAGAAGATAACTCCGAGTGTCTTAAATACTTAGTACAATATATCATATTTGAGTTACTCCCCTTATAATATTTTTCTGTATTCGTGGAAAGTTTTGAAACATATGTTGCTGATTTGTACAAACCTCTGTTTCGACAAAGAGAGAAAATACAACCTAAAAGTTCAACATGATAATTATTCATAAACTGCTTTGTACAGAGCTTGATTATAAAATGTGTGTCAGTAGACAGTCAGACAGTCAGACACTTCTTTATGTAAGAAGTGACCCTGGTAAGACTTAACACTGATAAAATCTGCTGATGATAGACAGCAAGAACTTTTCAAATAAGATACATTATGTAATTGATTTGAACCGCATTTTAACAACTTGTTAATATTGAGTGGTGATTAAAAGTTGATACACGTGTACACGTGGTATTTTATATGTTCTATTACGTTTGTTAATGAGTATAAAAGTGCCTGGGGTAGATGTTAGTGATTTTTGTAACACAATGTTTGTTTCATCGAGTTTTAATCGAGTTGAAGATCACAGCATGTTTCTTAGAATGAGACTGTTGTGTGCTTTTTAAACTATCGATCTTGAACACCTGTAATGATTAACTTCTGTTCACGTGATCAGATACTCTACTAAAAAGTTCACTATAATCATATCTGATATAGGTATAATGTTGATCTGTTGTTCCATTCGACAGCTTTGGTCATCGAGAGAGGGAAGAGAAGATACAGGATAATTAAATGGGCATTTGTTTCTTTATCCTTATTTAGAATAGTTTTGCCTGGTTATTAATCGTAAAGCATCGATACATGCCTGGTTATTAATCGTAAAGCATCGATACATGCCTGGTTATTAATCGTAAAGCATCGATACATGCTTGGTTATTAATCGTAAAGCATCGATACATGCCTGGTTATTAATCGTAAAGCATCGATACATGCTTGGTTATTAATCGTAAAGCATCGATACATGCCTGGTTATTAATCGTAAAGCATCGATACATGCTTGGTTATTAATCGTAAAGCATCGATACATGCCTGGTTATTAATCGTAAAGCATCGATACATGCCTGGTTATTAATTGTAAAGTATCGATACATGCCTGGTTATTAATTGTAAAGCATCGATACATGCCTGGTTATTAATCGTAAAGCATCGATACATACCTGGTTATTAATTGTAAAGCATCGATACATGCCTGGTTATTAATTGTAAAACATCGATACATGCCTGGTTATTAATCGTAAAGCATCGATACATGCCTGGTTATTAATTGTAAAGCATCGATACATGCTTGGTTATTAATCGTAAAGCATCGATACATGCCTGGTTATTAATCGTAAAGCATCGATACATGCCTGGTTATTAATTGTAAAGCATCGATACATGCCTGGTTATTAATTGTAAAGCATCGATACATGCTTGGTTATTAATCGTAAAGCATCGATACATGCCTGGTTATTAATCGTAAAGCATCGATACATGCCTGGTTATTAATCGTAAAGCATCGATACATGCCTGGTCATTTTCTCTGTGATGTTTTAGATACAGAACCCACGACCTTTTATTCTGTAGTCCAGCGGTTACCAGTAGTACCGACCATTCGATCCCTTATTGTATCTATCTGTTATACATGTACATTGTATATTTATACTAGTACAAAGTAGTTTAAATGCTACGAAAGCACGCCATTCGAAGTCTAAGTTTTGTTGATCAAGAATTTGTCCTACTGACATACTGTGCATGATTGTTATGATCAGATAATCTAATCCTGTCTGTATGTTGGATGAAACGGTCGGTTTAACAATGTCTACTTCACACAAGTTTTCATGTCGCCTTGTCTTATCCGGTCACATCCTGTAACCTGCATGTAATGTTACATGTTTGGTACAGAAATGTCAGATAACAGACGATTCTAAACTAATTCTATAACAATACACACATCTCGCTTCCTTTATTGATCCTCGCAGTCTCTGTCTCTGAGTTTTATGAATGAACTAATAAATAGCTAACGTGAGTCTCTTACGATACTTTTATCAATACAAGTCCCAGGGCATTAATTCTGTGTTTGAAGATGAATCTTATAATTCTGAATTATTGTAATCAAGTTGATTGCAGAACAAAGCATACTACATGTATTTTCAAGGAGAATCAACGAAAAAGAAAGAAAGTTTTGTGTTTAGAGATGGATGATTACTTTTATGATGATTGTCACAAAATGTTTTAACGTTCCTTATTTATTTGTTTCATCGGATTTAACGCCATTTTCAACATTATTTGAGTTATATCATGGCGGGCGGTTAACCTAACCAGCTTCCCTGGGCTTCATTTAGGACTTAACCAATACTGACCACATTCTATCCGCAAGCTACTCCCAAGCTACCCCTAATAATTCAGTGGTGGGGACAATTTAACATAGGATGTAATATCTTCAGTCACATTGTCACGGTCAGTGTGAGCCTTGCCCAGGATTCGAACTCACAATCTCGTAAAATGTAGACCAACGCTCTAACCACTGAGCTAACCGGGCGGGGCCGTAGAAGTTTCTATATCAGTTTTATGTATAGCATCTAATACCATATTCAGCATCTTTGCATTCAGTCAGGGATGCTATATTACATGTAATATAGCATCCCTGATTCAGTACATCTCACTTTTAGTCGCAAACAATAGCAATATCTAACGCAATGTGTTATGAATACTAGATAGTAAATTAATTAAGGAATTATACGTTAATTGGTCAACTGAACTTATAATTTCTTTTTCTCGATCACTGTGGTCATTAATTCCCAAAATTGAAATTAATTGGGCATGTCTACGCCTCGTACATCAGTGTAGGGTTACACAGTTTGGTTATGTGGTTTCCGGTCACTACTTTTTGTTCAACACTAGGTACTCGTTTTCAAGAATCATTCTCAGAATTACAGACTTTGAAATGTGTTTATCTTCGCGATTGAAAAGAAATGGGTATCAAGTTCCCATTGAAAGAGAAACAGGTTGTTTCCATAGTTGGATTCCCAGGGTCAGCCATGATGGAAAGTAGACAGTAAACAGCAACAAAAAACAAAATGGCGGCCTGTCTATTATGTCCGCGACACTTTTCTTTTGACAAACGTTGAGGAGTTCCGATGGTGACTTCTTGTGTTTTCTCAGTGTGGTCATTAATTACCATAGTCTAATGTCGGGATTCCTGTATCTGCTATGACTACAAGGGTTTTCACGAACCTCAGTCTTCATTCTAGTCACAATAAGGCTGGTTTCCCCACCGGTGGGAAAATCCCATTTTGATATGATATCCGGTGTATACTAGTACAGTGTGTTATTACATGTTTTACACTGTAACTACCCTGGGTTACTAAGTACTGACTATAAACAACTAAATCTGTTTTTCTGCAAGTTGTTTTAATATAATGTTATTACATTTTATGATGTTTGCCCGTTTTCTGATATTCCCCTGAAGACAGTCTTAATGTTGCTACAAAGAGGGGACTACTTTGTCGTAATCTTTGACTTATTCAAGTATGTAACGTTTAGTCTGATAAAATTAACGTCAGATCTTGAACGTTGCTGTTTATGGGTTGAAGAAATGACTGCAAACAATAACTTCTTTATGTTTTTAAACGTCTTGTGGTTCTTAGTTAATTACTGAACTATGCAGATAACGTATAAAAGAATGTTTAATGTTCGGGCGTTTCATCCGTGCAACATATTTGACAATACTGTGATAAGTGAAGTATAAACTCAGATCTTCTCCGCGCGTCATTTTTGGAAACTGAACGATAATTTCAAACAGCTTTCCTCAGTCGTCACTAGTTTGGTGCGCATGAGAAAACCCATATTAAATTGCTACAATACATAAGTTTCCGCAACTGTGGCTACGATATCAAACAATCTGTTGATACTTACATGTGATTTATTTAAAAGAAATTAAGAAGGAGACATAACAAAGAAGGAACAGCGACTTTTTCAAATTAATTTCACGATAATGTTATATTGTTAATCTATTTTTTCGTTAGAATAAAAAACGGCAGAGAAGTTGTTTTTTTTAATATTTTTTTTTACAGAATTCGTCTTCATCCTGGATAATTATACCTCTATCCTATCAACGTGTCCTTGTATTTGATCAATTCACTTTTAAAACTTATAAGGTTCAATTAGCAGATACGTCTGTTATCTTTGCTGTAAATATTATAATTTGTACATTTTCCAAATGTAGACATTGCGTTTCTTTATCGGGAAGTTAATTCTGAAGATCAGATTAAACTACATGTATGGAATATACGTGTGTACCTATATTTAAACACTGGTTCCAATATAATTATCTCTATATTAAACACTGATGTCATTGAAATCACGTGCGACAGATATTTAGATAGATCTATTTGAAACACTTTCACTGTGGCCGTAGTCAAGTGGTTATAGTGCGCTAGAGTTGTAGACCGGCGATCAAGGTTTGAATCTCCGTCGCTGCGGACAGGTCAACCTCTTGTTTGATTTTTGGCAAAATGTGGAATTATCTTCATATGGTGAGAAGTTGTCTACTTCTTGTGGAAGGGTAAATTAGAATATAGTCCTGACAACTGGTGGAAGGGTAAATTAGAATATAGTCCTGACAACTGGTGGAAGGGTAAATTAGAATATAGTCCTGACAACTGGTGGAAGGGTAAATTAGAATATAGTCCTGACAACTGGTGGAAGGGTAAATTAGAATATAGTCCTGAAAACTGGTGGAAGGGTAAATTAGAATATAGTCCTGACAACTGGTGGAAGGGTAAATTAGAATATAGTCCTGACAACTGGTGGAAGGGTAAATTAGAATATAGTCCTGACAACTGGTGGAAGGGTAAATTAGAATATAGTCCTGAAAACTGGTGGAAGGGTAAATTAGAATATAGTCCTGACAACTGGTGGAAGGGTAAATTAGAATATAGTCCTGACAACTGGTGGAAGGGTAAATTAGAATATAGTCCTGACAACTGGTGGAAGGGTAAATTAGAATATAGTCCTGAAAACTGGTGGAAGGGTAAATTAGAATATAGTCCTGAAAACTGGTGGAAGGGTAAATTAGAATATAGTCCTGACAACTGGTGGAAGGGTAAATTAGAATATAGTCCTGACAACTGGTGGAAGGGTAAATTAGAATATAGTCCTGACAACTGGTGGAAGGGTAAATTAGAATATAGTCCTGAAAACTGGTGGAAGGGTAAATTAGAATATAGTCCTGAAAACTGGTGGAAGGGTAAATTAGAATATAGTCCTGACAACTGGTGGAAGGGTAAATTAGAATATAGTCCTGAAAACTGGTGGAAGGGTAAATTAGAATATAGTCCTGACAACTGGTGGAAGGGTAAATTAGAATATAGTCTTGACAACTGGTGGAAGGGTAAATTAGAATATAGTCCTGAAAACTGGTGGAAGGGTAAATTAGAATATAGTCCTGACAACTGGTGGAAGGGTAAATTAGAATATAGTCCTGACAACTGGTGGAAGGGTAAATTAGAATATAGTCCTGACAACTGGTGGAAGGGTAAATTAGAATATAGTCCTGACAACTGGTGGAAGGGTAAATTAGAATATAGTCCTGACAACTGGTGGAAGGGTAAATTAGAATATAGTCCTGAAAACTGGTGGAAGGGTAAATTAGAATATAGTCCTGACAACTGGTGGAAGGGTAAATTAGAATATAGTCCTGACAAATGGTGGAAGGGTAAATTAGAATATAGTCCTGACAACTGGTGGAAGGGTAAATTAGAATATAGTCTTGAAAACTGGTGGAAGGGTAAATTAGAATATAGTCCTGACAACTGGTGGAAGGGTAAATTAGAATATAGTCCTGACAACTGGTGGAAGGGTAAATTAGAATATAGTCTTGAAAACTGGTGGAAGGGTAAATTAGAATATAGTCCTGACAACTGGTGGAAGGGTAAATTAGAATATAGTCCTGACAACTGGTGGAAGGGTAAATTAGAATATAGTCCTGACAACTGGTGGAAGGGTAAATTAGAATATAGTCCTGACAACTGGTGGAAGGGTAAATTAGAATATAGTCCTGACAACTGGTGGAAGGGTAAATTAGAATATAGTCTTGAAAACTGGTGGAAGGGTAAATTAGAATATAGTCCTGAAAACTGGTGGAAGGGTAAATTAGAATATAGTCTTGAAAACTGGTGGAAGGGTAAATTAGAATATAGTCCTGAAAACTGGTGGAAGGGTAAATTAGAATATAGTCTTGAAAACTGGTGGAAGGGTAAATTAGAATATAGTCCTGAAAACTGGTGGAAGGGTAAATTAGAATATAGTCTTGAAAACTGGTGGAAGGGTAAATTAGAATATAGTCCTGACAACTGGTGGAAGGGTAAATTAGAATATAGTCCTGACAACTGGTGGAAGGGTAAATTAGAATATAGTCTTGAAAACTGGTGGAAGGGTAAATTAGAATATAGTCTTGAAAACTGGTGGAAGGGTAAATTAGAATATAGTCCTGACAACTGGTGGAAGGGTAAATTAGAATATAGTCCTGAAAACTGGTGGAAAGGTAAATTAGAATATAGTCCTGAAAACTGGTGGAAGGGTAAATTAGAATATAGTCCTGACAACTGGTGGAAGGGTAAATTAGAATATAGTCCTGAAAACTGGTGGAAGGGTAAATTAGAATATAGTCCTGAAAACTGGTGGAAGGGTAAATTAGAATATAGTCCTGACAACTTGTGGAAGGGTAAATTAGAATATAGTCCTGACAACTGGTGGAAGGGTAAATTAGAATATAGTCCTGACAACTGGTGGAAGGGTAAATTAGAATATAGTCTTGACAACTGGTGGAAGGGTAAATTAGAATATAGTCCTGACAACTGGTGGAAGGGTAAATTAGAATATAGTCCTGACAACTGGTGGAAGGGTAAATTAGAATATAGTCCTGACAACTGGTGGAAGGGTAAATTAGAATATAGTCCTGACAACTGGTGGAAGGGTAAATTAGAATATAGTCCTGACAACTGGTGGAAGGGTAAATTAGAATATAGTCCTGACAACTGGTGGAAGGGTAAATTAGAATATAGTCTTGAAAACTGGTGGAAGGGTAAATTAGAATATAGTCCTGAAAACTGGTGGAAGGGTAAATTAGAATATAGTCTTGAAAACTGGTGGAAGGGTAAATTAGAATATAGTCCTGAAAACTGGTGGAAGGGTAAATTAGAATATAGTCTTGAAAACTGGTGGAAGGGTAAATTAGAATATAGTCCTGACAACTGGTGGAAGGGTAAATTAGAATATAGTCCTGAAAACTGGTGGAAGGGTAAATTAGAATATAGTCCTGAAAACTGGTGGAAGGGTAAATTAGAATATAGTCTTGAAAACTGGTGGAAGGGTAAATTAGAATATAGTCCTGACAACTGGTGGAAGGGTAAATTAGAATATAGTCCTGACAACTGGTGGAAGGGTAAATTAGAATATAGTCCTGACAACTGGTGGAAGGGTAAATTAGAATATAGTCCTGACAACTGGTGGAAGGGTAAATTAGAATATAGTCCTGAAAACTGGTGGAAGGGTAAATTAGAATATAGTCCTGACAACTGGTGGAAGGGTAAATTAGAATATAGTCCTGACAACTGGTGGAAGGGTAAATTAGAATATAGTCCTGACAACTGGTGGAAGGGTAAATTAGAATATAGTCCTGAAAACTGGTGGAAGGGTAAATTAGAATATAGTCCTGACAACTGGTGGAAGGGTAAATTAGAATATAGTCCTGACAACTGGTGGAAGGGTAAATTAGAATATAGTCCTGACAACTGGTGGAAGGGTAAATTAGAATATAGTCCTGACAACTGGTGGAAGGGTAAATTAGAATATAGTCCTGACAACTTGTGGAAGGGTAAATTAGAATATAGTCCTGACAACTGGTGGAAGGGTAAATTAGAATATAGTCCTGAAAACTGGTGGAAGGGTAAATTAGAATATAGTCCTGAAAACTGGTGGAAGGGTAAATTAGAATATAGTCCTGAAAACTGGTGGAAGGGTAAATTAGAATATAGTCCTTGAAAACTGGTGGAAGGGTAAATTAGAATATAGTCCTGACAACTGGTGGAAGGGTAAATTAGAATATAGTCCTGAAAACTGGTGGAAGGGTAAATTAGAATATAGTCCTGACAACTGGTGGAAGGGTAAATTAGAATATAGTCCTGACAACTGGTGGAAGGGTAAATTAGAATATAGTCCTGACAACTGGTGGAAGGGTAAATTAGAATATAGTCCTGAAAACTGGTGGAAGGGTAAATTAGAATATAGTCCTGACAACTGGTGGAAGGGTAAATTAGAATATAGTCCTGACAACTGGTGGAAGGGTAAATTAGAATATAGTCCTGAAAACTGGTGGAAGGGTAAATTAGAATATAGTCCTGACAACTGGTGGAAGGGTAAATTAGAATATAGTCCTGACAACTGGTGGAAGGGTAAATTAGAATATAGTCCTGACAACTGGTGGAAGGGTAAATTAGAATATAGTCCTGACAACTGGTGGAAGGGTAAATTAGAATATAGTCCTGACAACTGGTGGAAGGGTAAATTAGAATATAGTCCTGACAACTGGTGGAAGGGTAAATTAGAATATAGTCTTGAAAACTGGTGGAAGGGTAAATTAGAATATAGTCCTGACAACTGGTAGAAGGGTAAATTAGAATATAGTCCTGACAACTGGTGGAAGGGTAAATTAGAATATAGTCCTGACAACTGGTAGAAGGGTAAATTAGAATATAGTCCTGACAACTGGTGGAAGGGTAAATTAGAATATAGTCCTGACAACTGGTAGAAGGGTAAATTAGAATATAGTCCTGACAACTGGTGGAAGGGTAAATTAGAATATAGTCCTGACAACTGGTGGAAGGGTAAATTAGAATATAGTCCTGACAACTGGTAGAAGGGTAAATTAGAATATAGTCCTGACAACTGGTGGAAGGGTAAATTAGAATATAGTCCTGACAACTGGTGGAAGGGTAAATTAGAATATAGTCCTGAAAACTGGTGGAAGGGTAAATTAGAATATAGTCCTGACAACTGGTGGAAGGGTAAATTAGAATATAGTCCTGACAACTGGTGGAAGGGTAAATTAGAATATAGTCCTGACAACTGGTGGAAGGGTAAATTAGAATATAGTCCTGACAACTGGTGGAAGGGTAAATTAGAATATAGTCCTGACAACTGGTGGAAGGGTAAATTAGAATATAGTCCTGACAACTGGTGGAAGGGTAAATTAGAATATAGTCCTGACAACTGGTGGAAGGGTAAATTAGAATATAGTCCTGACAACTGGTAGAAGGGTAAATTAGAATATAGTCCTGACAACTGGTGGAAGGGTAAATTAGAATATAGTCCTGACAACTGGTGGAAGGGTAAATTAGAATATAGTCCTGACAACTGGTGGAAGGGTAAATTAGAATATAGTCCTGAAAACTGGTGGAAGGGTAAATTAGAATATAGTCCTGACAACTGGTGGAAGGGTAAATTAGAATATAGTCCTGACAACTGGTGGAAGGGTAAATTAGAATATAGTCCTGACAACTGGTGGAAGGGTAAATTAGAATATAGTCCTGACAACTGGTGGAAGGGTAAATTAGAATATAGTCCTGACAACTGGTGGAAGGGTAAATTAGAATATAGTCCTGAAAACTGGTGGAAGGGTAAATTAGAATATAGTCCTGACAACTGGTAGAAGGGTAAATTAGAATATAGTCCTGACAACTGGTGGAAGGGTAAATTAGAATATAGTCCTGACAACTGGTGGAAGGGTAAATTAGAATATAGTCCTGACAACTGGTGGAAGGGTAAATTAGAATATAGTCCTGACAACTGGTAGAAGGGTAAATTAGAATATAGTCCTGAAAACTGGTGGAAGGGTAAATTAGAATATAGTCCTGACAACTGGTAGAAGGGTAAATTAGAATATAGTCCTGACAACTGGTAGAAGGGTAAATTAGAATATAGTCCTGAAAACTGGTGGAAGGGTAAATTAGAATATAGTCCTGACAACTGGTGGAAGGGTAAATTAGAGTATAGTCCTGAAAACTGGTGGAAGGGTAAATTAGAATATAGTCCTGACAACTGGTGGAAGGGTAAATTAGAATATAGTCCTGACAACTGGTAGAAGGGTAAATTAGAATATAGTCCTGACAACTGGTGGAAGGGTAAATTAGAATATAGTCCTGACAACTGGTGGAAGGGTAAATTAGAATATAGTCCTGACAACTGGTAGAAGGGTAAATTAGAATATAGTCCTGACAACTGGTGGAAGGGTAAATTAGAATATAGTCCTGACAACTGGTGGAAGGGTAAATTAGAATATAGTCCTGAAAACTGGTGGAAGGGTAAATTAGAATATAGTCCTGACAACTGGTGGAAGGGTAAATTAGAATATAGTCCTGACAACTGGTGGAAGGGTAAATTAGAATATAGTCCTGACAACTGGTGGAAGGGTAAATTAGAATATAGTCCTGACAACTGGTGGAAGGGTAAATTAGAATATAGTCCTGACAACTGGTGGAAGGGTAAATTAGAATATAGTCCTGACAACTGGTGGAAGGGTAAATTAGAATATAGTCCTGACAACTGGTGGAAGGGTAAATTAGAATATAGTCCTGACAACTGGTAGAAGGGTAAATTAGAATATAGTCCTGACAACTGGTGGAAGGGTAAATTAGAATATAGTCCTGACAACTGGTGGAAGGGTAAATTAGAATATAGTCCTGACAACTGGTGGAAGGGTAAATTAGAATATAGTCCTGAAAACTGGTGGAAGGGTAAATTAGAATATAGTCCTGACAACTGGTGGAAGGGTAAATTAGAATATAGTCCTGACAACTGGTGGAAGGGTAAATTAGAATATAGTCCTGACAACTGGTGGAAGGGTAAATTAGAATATAGTCCTGACAACTGGTGGAAGGGTAAATTAGAATATAGTCCTGAAAACTGGTGGAAGGGTAAATTAGAATATAGTCCTGAAAACTGGTGGAAGGGTAAATTAGAATATAGTCCTGACAACTGGTAGAAGGGTAAATTAGAATATAGTCCTGACAACTGGTGGAAGGGTAAATTAGAATATAGTCCTGACAACTGGTGGAAGGGTAAATTAGAATATAGTCCTGACAACTGGTGGAAGGGTAAATTAGAATATAGTCCTGACAACTGGTAGAAGGGTAAATTAGAATATAGTCCTGAAAACTGGTGGAAGGGTAAATTAGAATATAGTCCTGACAACTGGTAGAAGGGTAAATTAGAATATAGTCCTGACAACTGGTAGAAGGGTAAATTAGAATATAGTCCTGAAAACTGGTGGAAGGGTAAATTAGAATATAGTCCTGACAACTGGTGGAAGGGTAAATTAGAATATAGTCCTGAAAACTGGTGGAAGGGTAAATTAGAATATAGTCCTGACAACTGGTGGAAGGGTAAATTAGAATATAGTCCTGAAAACTGGTGGAAGGGTAAATTAGAATATAGTCCTGACAACTGGTGGAAGGGTAAATTAGAATATAGTCCTGACAACTTGTGGAAGGGTAAATTAGAATATAGTCCTGACAACTGGTGGAAGGGTAAATTAGAATATAGTCCTGACAACTGGTGGAAGGGTAAATTAGAATATAGTCCTGAAAACTGGTGGAAGGGTAAATTAGAATATAGTCCTGAAAACTGGTGGAAGGGTAAATTAGAATATAGTCCTGACAACTGGTGGAAGGGTAAATTAGAATATAGTCCTGAAAACTGGTGGAAGGGTAAATTAGAATATAGTCCTGAAAACTGGTGGAAGGGTAAATTAGAATATAGTCCTGAAAACTGGTGGAAGGGTAAATTAGAATATAGTCCTGACAACTGGTGGAAGGGTAAATTAGAATATAGTCCTGACAACTGGTTTGGTGAGCAGACTGCTACGTATACAAACGTATTACTGAAATATTCAAAGGTTGAAAAACGGGTTTAAGCCCACTAAAACTATAACTATATGTACAACATATATCTAGCTATATTGTATGTATTTTCGTAATAAGGTAAGATAGTGACTACATGTATATTCATGTATATCGGACATTGTTGTAAATTTATCAAAATCTATTTTGTATATAATTTATTGATGTATGTAGATACGTGTATCTATAAGATATCTCTTGTATTCCAACACTGTAACTATATTTGCATATGTTTTATTAGCCATATACAAAAATGATTATATCAGTACATGTACATTAATATGACAATAAGTCATGTTTGATGCGGGTAATTTGAACAATACGAACATATACCAGTACTTATTTATTCGTTTATCAAGATTTTTAGTAACGTTGAGAAAAAATGACACTAAACCATCATGACTAATATCCCGCGGAGGGAGGAGGGGGGGGGGGGGGGGGGTGACAAAGTGATACATTGTATCAGTGTTAGTTTATTTACTGAATGAGTCATAATTCACTCATAACAAAGTATTTGCTAGTAGTACATGCATATTCACAGTTAGTATGTTTTTGTGATAGAATAAGTTTTAGTTCGGAATGGGTTTAAATTTATACAGAATTTAGATGCAGAAGAATGTATTAGTATGATATGTCTGGCCCTCCGTGATGAAGTGGTTGTATATATACAGAGTGTAGAGTCTCTGACTATAGTTCTCTGAATCCTCATCGCTTTGAGTTCGATTCCGACAAGGGCCAAAATAATTATGTGTGGCGGTTACTTAGCTAGCTTATAGAAGGTAAATTATGGACTTCCGATAAATTACCCAAATTATTTTACTACTTAATAAATATTATATGAATTCTTCATGCGCGGTGCGATATTCTTCCTGGTCAAGTTGTAAATCTTAACTTCCTGATTGAGAATTTCCTCATTACTAGAAAATATAGTAAGGCACAATGTGTGGCAATGATTTAAGATTTTAAAGGAAAAATCACGATTAAAAAATGAATTTTATTATCATGCGCGTATTGACGTAAGACAGGTCGACATTAACAGATCTATAGATAATTACAAGCATTTACCGTAAACATTATCGAAAATTGTTTCTTATAACATTTTTGCTTTACATGCGTGAAACAAAAAGTTAAAACAATTGTGAAACAAAAATTACATTACACCAACTAATTCCAATATGACATAAACCGACTTTGTACATAACTAGAATGGTGTCATTTTGATAGTTGACATTATTATTCAAGTATCCATTTTTTAAATTTTAATTTCAGTGAGATTATTAAATAAATATAGTTTATTGATGGACGTGTATAAAACTTACACGACTATATTGCTCAAGGGATAAAAAAGCACAGGGTAACAATATTTGCGATATTTGCAAACGCGTTGTTTAAAAATAATGAAAATCGGCCAAGTAGCAATGTTATAGAACACGTGGTCTGCAAGGATCAGTCACGAGTTCCTCACAAACAGCATCCATCCATTGGAAACAGATGGATACAGATCCAAATAAACCTATCTCCCATTGAACATTTGGCGTCAAACACCCGGCATATCTTCACGCTCAAATTGTCATTCGTACCCCTTTCTACACAGCCACATATAACTTTGACTCTGTGAGCAGCTAAACTATGAACACATTTATAATTATTCAGTAATTCAACATGTTACACAATTTACATCCAAATTAAAACCGAACAGCATGCTTCATGCATACGACATTCAATTCGTAAACAATGTGTCGTACATGTTGCGACTTCCATATAAAACAAATAAAATGTTATCAGAAAATTGATGCTCGCCACCATGATACTTTTTTTATTCCTAAAGCCACGATCTTTATAGTACAAAATTGGTTACATAAGTTTGTTACATTTCAATGAACAATTTATTAAAAACATGCTTTCTTAATAAATGTGCATTGATTTAAATAGCGAATCCGCTCATGACCGCTGACCTTTCCTGAGTGATGATACTATAAGGATCGAGGCGTTGTTGTAAACGGAAATTTCACCAAGCTTTTATTGATTACTAGTAAATAGTTCAGTGTAGTTTGTTTTACGTGACAATGTGCATTCGCATATCTTCGTGTGAATTTCAGACTACAATTCATACACACATACCGAAACACCCACTCGCCAGATTGCAGGCGAGAATATCATACCTTCAGTGACAAGAAAATAGTTCGTGGTTGATATGAATGGATTCCACTGATGTTTGAATCAATAATAATTGGACTGAAATAACATTTTATTAATAATTAACAACGAATCGAATGTAGTACACTGTGCCGTTATTTATGAATGGGCAGAAAGTTAAATTGAAGTTCAGATAGGTGGCATGCTATTTCCAGTTATCATATTCAAGAAATATAAATGTATATACATGTACATTGTATTATATTTAATTGAAGTACTATGTATGTATCATCTCTTACATATAGTAATTGTATCTTCTCAGAGTTTAATAATAAGTAAATGTCATTGTGTCAAACCTGATACATAGAATAAGTTCCACCCTAACAATTTACACCTGAACAGATGAAATATAAGATAGGTTACACTCCAACAAATTATCTGACTAGGTGCTATGTGTTACACTCCAACAAATTGTCTGACTAGATCCTATGTGTTACACTCCAACAAATTGTCTGACTAGATCCTATACGGAATAGGTTATACTCCAACAAATTTTCTGACTAGATCCTATACAGTATAGGTTACACTCCAACAAATTGTCTGACTATATCTTGTACATAATAGGTTACACACCAACTAATTGTCTGACTAGATCCTATACGGAATAGGTTACACTCCAACAAATTGTCTGACTATATCTTGTACATAATAGGTTACACTCCAACAAATTGTCTGACTATATCTTGTACATAATAGGTTACACACCAACTAATTGTCTGACTATATCTTGTACATAATAGGTTACACTCCAACAAATTGTCTATCTGATATACAGAATAAGTAACACTCAAACAAATTATCTGACTAGATGCTATAAGGAATAGGGTTAGACTACAACAAATTGTCAGACTAGACGATAAACATCATAGGTTACACTACAACAAATTGTCAGACTAGATGATAAACATCATAGGTTACACTGCAACAAATTAGCAGACTAGATGATAAACAGAAAAGGCTACGCAACAGCAGATTGTCTGCCTTGATGATAGAGATACGGCGACATGATATCTCTTCAATCTTATTTGATGACATTTAAAGTTTGAACAAGCAAATTACTACAATGCCCATTGTAAATGCGTAATTAGCGCACTGTCAACCAATTACAAATCATAATGAACAACATATACACACATTAACCAAGTAATGATTAGTATTATACACTTGTTCAGTGTTGTTTTATCTTGAAATTTGGAGGTAAACCTCTCCTAGGTTAATGACCAGTGTATGGTGTTTTATGTACATAATTATGTTTGGTCAATGGGTCAATGCTCTGTCCGACCACTAGTGAACTTTTATTAATCATTTTATTACCATACACAATGACATTTCACTAGTCAATTGGCAGAGCTTGAAACAACCTAGCATATAACAAGCTAATATGATTATAATATGTACGTTTATATAATTTATATAAGTATATTGCACATGATTAAGTATATGCTTGCTACATATATATAATAACCTATTTTGCTGTACCAACGTATTTTAGTATTTGTGTTTATAGAGGCTTTGAGCATTTTTCACCATTGAAGGTATCTCAGCTTGGGTGTAAATTTTAATTAGGTAATGCCTCCATTGTGTTATAATTTGATATAGATTAAAATAGCAAGTGTTTGGTATGTGTTTCATCGTTCGCACACTTACTATTCATTCTATATCGTCATGCTATTGTTTCAATCAGCTGTAGCCTCCTGAATATGTAATATACAATGTATAAATGTGCTACAATATACATACATGTACATGCTTTTTGATGCATGGTAAACTAAAAGTACCACGATATATTTATTGCCTGGGGCCAGTCATGATCAATGCACACACTGACTTCCTCTGCTCTTCTACATTAATACACACGGTAGCTAATTACTGCACCCAATTCTAGACGTGAACATGTCAATATTAACAGTTAATGTTTAGCCTGAAAATTGTTTTATAGTCTCGTGTATGAGACATTTACCCTTAAGGTATAATACTGTGTATCCAGTCCCCTAGTACTGGTGTTAATTACTTTAATATGACACCTTGATTGATATCATAAATGTTCAACAAGTAACTATGGAAATAAATGTTAATGATAAAAGTCATTTTCACATTATTGCACGTTGATTTAAATTTTACTATGTTGATTTGGTGCCTCGTTGCTTAGTGAACTCTCGGAGATAAAATGTGATAATCAAAGTACTGAAAGTACTCATGGAAAGAGAACATACACAGACTCGCTCTGCAACATCTACTAGTTTAACAATTGCATGGCGGATGTAGAAAAACGTAGTACTTTGGTTTGCGTCAAAATACATTCGTTCAGTGACGGCTATGGAACGCTAAACGCTATCGTTCAGTTTCCAAAAAAGTTATTTCACTGTGACTTGAATTGGGTAGAAACAAGTTTTGAACTTTAATGTACAATATAAAACATGACAGTTGTTTTTACTGGTTTACAGTTTATATAATATTTTAGACGTTTAACAAAATGTACACTATTATTCAAGTTTAGTCCTAAATAGAGATAGTTAGGGCCATAAGTTATTGGTTGTAACAGACAAATACCAATCAGTATGACAACACTGAGACACACAAAACAACAACAAAGAAATAAGCATCCTATAAACAGACAGACAATATGTCCTCTCATTCAGACCTCACGTTATGGAGTAAATTATTTTCGTTCTGAAACAAAGCATCAGTTGTAAATGTCAATTACTTGATAAGTATATATGTGCAGACACTTCAAATAGTTGTATAATAAAATAATCGTCGCTTATCTCGAGTCTCGGACAATTAACTTCCACTTAAACACTACGCGTGAAGTGCGCGTATGATTGTATGCACGTCGCTCTCAAATTGTTACAGTCAAGCTACATTTAAACATTTTTGATTTCGTATGATTGACACGTTTTGTACAATTTGCTTGTAATACCTTATACAGTGTACGTGAAAACCTTAGTACAAATAATTATTTAAAAACAGGACAGTAGAAAGTTTATTCAGGAAAGTGTACATTGTTGGGGAATTTTTGCTCCCAGTGAAATAATGGGTCATGTGGATTGTGGACATTAATTTTGCCCCCCACAATTGCCCCCCAGGAGGACATTTGCCCCCCCTGCTGATTCATAAATTGACACCCGTCTCCCAAGGACTTTTATATAGTTATGTATTGTATAGCCGTGAGTAAATATGGATTGGATGATTAAAATGAAAACGCTTAATTAACAAAAAATAAAAAAATAAAAATAAAATAGATACATTAAAAAAAATATTGTTATTAATAATTATGTGTACATATCTCCGTTCATTTTATATTGTTGTTTTATAAGTCGCATTCAAATACTTCATATACGGATTTGACCAAATATACGAAATCCTTTAGCTTAAAATCTACTTCTAAATGATCACATGTTTATTTTGAAACCTGAAAACTTATCAGTGATAGAATTATAATGAAATAAAAAATTCTATCATTGTCCATTTGTTTGTCTACTTGTAAAATTAACTATACAGGACAGATGAGTGGGGGGGAGGTACTAAGTTCCATTGTTGTACACCGATTTAATGTTTAAATCAAACAGAACTGTATCATTAACTCCCAGTTTATTTCTTTTAACGACATCTTTTATCTTCATATTATTTACTTGCACTCTGAATTCCTTTAAACGACATTGTGTCTATAAAACTTACAATGACAATGTTTGTACCATAAACAGACAGGCCGTGAACAACTGTGGGAGATATCGAGGACTGGTTTAGATGAATGAGTGTAACAACTGATAAGTTGTGAAGAATTGTGCCGACACGAACATTGAGTGCATGTAATTAGAAAGACATGCATACATCTTTTATCAATTACGTGGAAACATGTTCACATTTTCACCAATTAAGTTTATTTATTACTGTATTCATGAGAGACTTAAGTAACTTATATACTGTAGGAACCTCTATCATAGTTCTAAATGTCTACGGTTTAAATTCTTATTGATTTCACTAACTTCTTGTTTGTCCATTAAACTGGTTAAAGACAACAAATGGCTTTTATTGCTCAATAAATTTGGCCCCGGGATACTTGTGCTTCAATAATTCAATAAATTTGGCCCCGGGATACTTGTGCTTCAATAATTCAATAAATTTGGCCCCAGGATACTTGTGCTTCAATAATTCAATAAATTTGGCCCCGGGATACTTGTGCTTCAATAATTCAATAAATTTGGCCCCGGGATACTTGTGCTTCAATAATTCAATAAATTTGGCCCCAGGATACTTGTGCTTCAATAATTCAATAAATGTGGCCCCGGGATACTTGTGCTTCAATAATTCAATAAATGTGGCCCCGGGATACTTGTGCTTCAATAATTCAATAAATGTGGCCCCGGGATACTTGTGCTTCAATAGTTCTTTAACCAATTCCTTAAGAAACAGTAGGTAATGGAATCCCCGAGTGTCAAAGGTGATGTTGCTTGGACCAATGAAATAGATTAAAACATATAAGTACGATTATCCTGACGTATATCGGCTACAATAATGTATGCCGATGTAGCTGAAGGTATTTCTACACACATACAAGAAGATAACGCAGTAATGATCATGTATTATAATAGTTCTGTACCAAGTGACTGACTGTAAGGTTTCTCAATACATACCACATTGATAATGAACATCATGTTGTATCATGTCTAGTTGAAAAAGTGCAAACCACCGACAACAGTGTACTCATTATTAAAGGTATGTAACATGAAACACTGACTTCTTTACAGGTAAACCATTGCTTGTACAGAGCATGTCAATACTATTTTAGATAAGAATTTCATCTATTTCTTGTTAGGTGATGTTACTGATTGCGGTGTAAGTTATGGTGCTACTGATGTTGGTGCTACTGATGGTAGTATTACTGATATTAGTGATACTAATAGTGGTGTTACTGATAGTGGTGTTAATGTTGGTAGTGTTACAGATAGTGTTGTGACTGATAGTGGTGTAATGGATAGTGGTGTTACTGATAGTGGTGTTACTGATAGTGGTGTAATAGATAGTTGTGATACTGATAGTAGTGATACTGATAGTGGTGATACTGATAGTGTTGATACTGATAGTGGTGATACTGATAGTAGTGATACTGATAGTGTTGATACTGATAGTGTTGATACTGATAGTGGTGATACTGATAGTGGTGATACTGATAGTAGTGATACTGATAGTGGTGATACTGATAGTGGTGATACTGATAGTGGTGATACTGATAGTGGTGATACTGATAGTGGTGATACTGATAGTGTTGATACTGATAGTGGTGATACTGATAGTGGTGATACTGATAGTGGTGATACTGATAGTAGTGATACTGACAGTGGTGATACTGATAGTAGTGATACTGATAGTGGTGATACTGATAGTAGTGATACTGATAGTGGTGATACTGATAGTAGTGATACTGATAGTGGTGATACTGATAGTGGTGATACTGATAGTGTTGATACTGATAGTGGTGATACTGATAGTGTTGATACTGATAGTGGTGATACTGATAGTAGTGATACTGATAGTGGTGATACTGATAGTAGTGATACTGATAGTGGTGATACTGATAGTGTTGATACTGATAGTGTTGATACTGATAGTAGTGATACTGATAGTGGTGATACTGATAGTAGTGATACAGATATTGTTGATACTGATAGTGGTGATACTGATAGTCTTGTTACTGATAGTAGTGATACTGATAGTGTTGATACTGATAGTGGTGATACTGATAGTAGTGATACTGATAGTGGTGATACTGATAGTAGTGATACTGATAGTGGTGATACTGATAGTGGTGATACTGATAGTGGTGATACTGGTAGTAGTGATACTGATAGTAGTGATACTGATAGTGGTGTTGATACTGATTGTAGTGATACTGATAGTGGTGATACTGATAGTAGTGATACTGATAGTGGTGATACTGATAGTAGTGATACTGATAGTGGTGATACTGATAGTAGTGATACTGATAGTGGTGTTGATACTGATTGTAGTGATACTGATAGTGGTGATACTGATAGTAGTGATACTGATAGTAGTGATACTGATAGTGTTGATACTGATAGTAGTGATACTGATAGTGGTGTTGATACTGATAGCGGTGATACTGATAGTGTTGATACTGATAGTGGTGATACTGATAGTAGTGATACTGATAGTGGTGTTGATACTGATTGTAGTGATACTGATAGTGGTGATACTGATAGTAGTGATACTGATAGTGGTGATACTGATAGTAGTGATACTGATAGTAGTGATACTGATAGTGTTGATACTGATAGTAGTGATACTGATAGTGGTGTTGATACTGATAGTGGTGATACTGATAGTGTTGATACTGATAGTGGTGATACTGATAGTAGTGATACTGATAGTGGTGTTGATACTGATAGTGGTGATACTGATAGTGTTGATACTGATAGTAGTGATACTGATAGTGGTGATACTGATAGTGTTGATACTGATAGTAGTGATACTGATAGTGTTGATACTGATAGTGGTGATACTGATAGTAGTGATACTGATAGTGGTGATACTGATAGTAGTGATACTGATAGTGGTGTTGATACTGATAGTAGTAATACTGATAGTGTTGATACTGATAGTAGTGATACTGATAGTGGTGATACTGATAGTGGTGATACTGATAGTGGTGATACTGATAGTAGTGATACTGATAGTAGTGATACTGATAGTGGTGATACTGATAGTAGTGATACTGATAGTGGTGATACTGATAGTGGTGATACTGATAGTGGTGATACTGATAGTAGTGATACTGATAGTAGTGATACTGATAGTGTTGATACTGATAGTAGTGATACTGATAGTAGTGATACTGATAGTAGTGATACTGATAGTGGTGATACTGATAGTAGTGATACTGATAGTCTTGTTACTGATAGTAGTGATACTGATAGTAGTGATACTGATAGTGGTGATACTGATAGTAGTGATACTGATAGTAGTGATACTGATAGTAGTGATACTGATAGTAGTGATACTGATAGTGTTGATACTGATAGTGTTGATACTGATAGTAGTGATACTGATAGTGGTGATACTGATATAAGTGTTACTGATAGTAGTGATACTGATAGTGTTGATACTGATAGAAGTGATACTGATAGTGGTGATACTGATAGTAGTGATACTGATAGTGTTGATACTGATAGTAGTGATACTGATAGTGTTGATACTGATAGTGGTGTTGATACTGATAGTGTTGATACTGATAGTGGTGTTGATACTGATATTGTTGATACTGATAGTGTTGATACTGATAGTAGTGATACTGATAGTAGTGATACTGATAGTGGTGATACTGATAGTGTTGATACTGATAGTGGTGTTGATACTGATAGTGTTGATACTGATAGTGGTGTTGATACTGATATTGTTGATACTGATAGTGTTGATACTGATAGTGGTGATACTGATAGTGGTGATACTGATAGTAGTGATACTGATAGTGGTGTTGATACTGATAGTAGTGATACTGATAGTGGTGATAATGATAGTAGTGATACTGATAGTGTTGATACTGATAGTGGTGATACTGATAGTAGTGATACTGATAGTGGTGATACTGATAGTGGTGATACTGATAGTAGTGATACTGATAGTGGTGATACTGATAGTGTTGATACTGATAGTGTTGATACTGATAGTGGTGATACTGATAGTAGTGATACTGATAGTGGTGATACTGATAGTGTTGATACTGATATTGTTGATACTGATAGTAGTGATACTGATAGTGGTGATACTGATAGTAGTGATACTGATAGTGGTGATACTGATAGTGGTGATACTGATAGTGGTGATACTGATAGTGTTGATACTGATAGTGTTGATACTGATAGTAGTGATACTGATAGTGGTGATACTGATAGTGGTGATACTGATAGTGGTGATACTGATAGTAGTGATACTGAAAGTGGTGATCTGTGTTACTACTTGTTGTTGGACGTTATGGTGTTTCTGTTGCTGATACTTTTGATCCTCTGTATTCCACGTGTCGTGTCCAAGATCGTGATAAACATTGATGACAATAATGATTCTATAATAAATACAATAATAAATCATGATACGTAAACTATATAATATTAATGAAGTTGTTGAGTAAATCAAAATCATTAACAAACATAAAGTATTACATTTTGTATTAGAGAGTAAATGAGCACAGATAATTTAATGCAATTACGGCTTAACTGATATTTTATTGATATAAACAACTCCGCCGGCATACTGAAATATATTAAGCAAATTATTTTCGATCAGTTATAAAATCAAAGTATCACAGTGATGTATTCTATGGTTATATAATTTTTTTATCGTTCAATACAATCAAGAAACATAATGAATTGTAAATGTAGGAATAAGTCAGTAAATAAATGATCTGTCAGCGATATTTGGCCGTAGGCGAAATCTTGATTTGCGAGACGAAATCAGGTTAATGTGTCAACTTATAATGAATAAATGTATGTCTTACGTTAAAACCAATGTAAATTTTATACGGATCGTGAATCAATCTTCGTGTTGTTCAAATACTATGTTCCGTTCCGTTCCGCTCTGCTCTGTTCTGTTCTGTTCTGTTCTGTTCTGTTCTGTTCTGTTCTGTTCTGTTCTGCTCTGCTCTGCTCTGCTCTGCTCTGTTCTGTTCTGTTCTGCTCTGCTCTGCTCTGCTCTGCTCTGCTCTGCTCTGTTCTGTTCTGTTCTACTATGTTCTGTTCTGTTCTGTTCTGTTCTGCTCTGTTCTGTTCTGTTCTGTTCTGCTCTGCTCTGATCTGCTCTGTTCTGCTCTGTTCTGTTCTGTTCTGCTCTGTTCTGTTCTGCTCTGCTCTGCTCTGCTCTGTTCTGTTCTGTTCTGCTCTGCTCTGCTCTGCTCTGCTCCTTATAAAAGCTACTGTACCTAAACTATACGAGATCAAACAACATGTGATATAAACACCAATATAGCGTTTTTTCTTGTTCTCGAGCGATTGAAGACGTCATTACATAGTACAAGAAATAAAAGGAGAGCTCGTCTTTAATCGAGCTAAAATTTCTACAATACAAAATGACTGAAGGATGTGTTTGATCTCCACGCTACTATTGTACATGTTGATCTATAATCAACACTAAGATCGATCAATACCAACACAGGTGGTTAAAATGTTATACCGCATAAGTATACTGCAACTATATTAACTTTACAAACATACATATGAATGTATATTTAATGAATACTACTGTCTATTATGTATATTAATATTGTTTCAATATATCATGAATTTGTAAATTTTGACAACATGAATTTATAGAAGATTCTCTTAAAGTGAACTTAAATTTCCCGTCTGACAGAACACTGAGAACAAGAACAACTATAACAAAACCTTTTAGGTAGACGATTACAAGAAGCATTGGTTTAAGTTTTTTGTATGAAGTTGCTTTTTTCATAAAGGATATTGACCGTCTATTTTATTCATTTCTGCATTATGGAGAATATAACATGTGACAAGTTATAGATAATACACATAATTATATTGACAATCATGAGTATTTGACAAATATACATTCATGTATATAGGTCACAAGTACATGGTAATACCATACCACACATCAATGGAATAAAGTACAACCTAAATACTACCAAATTCACCATAATCGGCTATGATACAACCACATTAAACTTACATCTAATGACGTTTCCGATATTATGCCACAACAACTTATCTAGGTCAACATTATAGAACAATGCCTACATTACTTACTTACCTTTCAACAAAAGAGCAGACGGACACATTCGTTCAAACACGACAGGTTATGCGACGAATAGCCAGTCCAATGACTGACCAATCAAATGACCGATATCACAATTAGCCAATCAAATGGCCAGGATTACCCAAAATAGTAATAGACACTACACTATATACCCGCAAACAACTATAATAAACTAGTACCCATAACTAAAATTCGGGAGAAATATTTCCGGATAAAAGGATGAACGGAAAACAAGTAAGGGTCAATTTAAAGGAAGTTGATTGATATTCCTGTATATTGGGATCATCATTTATGTCTGTTCTAATCGCCGCTCATTTAACACGTCTGTCGCATGTATCATTTTAATGCTTCGTATTGATTTTGTATTGACCTGTATTTAACCTTCATTTTGTTTTGTATATTTTATTATCATGCACGAAAAAGGACATACTATATAAAAAAAAATTATATATGTATATCCGACTGTGTGTCTAGACTCTTGAGTTAAACACTGTCAATGAAAACTACTCATGTTATGGTGGTTTGTGGAACTTACTAATGTTCTACCTTTACAAACCTGTCATCCTTCATACAGTAGAAAACATATAATTTTCTCAACAAGTTGTATGATTCAGTATTGGAGACAAATGTTCTCAATCACAGAGAAACACGTGCTAATCTAGAGGTTCAATCACGTGACCTCTGGTTGTCGCGTGAAACTCGTGCGTTGGTAAGTTTCGCACTGGTCAGTGTCACGTAACAAAACTATGCTATATTGGTATTTCTTTGAATCTTAAATAGCTGTGGTTACATACATCCTAGATGAATTTACTTTCGATCAGAAATACCACAGCAAGATTAAATTACAACCAAATTGTAGCACAAGATTATCTCATATATATAGCGCCCGTGTAACTCGTGTTTTACGAGATCTACGAATATACTTATAGTAGTATAGTGATTGTTCAACTTACACCTAAGTATATCTGGGTGTATGAATGTTGACCTCTCTTGCATACAAGCACCTTGGTTCTTTTTATGCCCTCGCCTTTCGAAATGGCAGAAGGGCATACATGTAGTTAGTTTGTCCGTCCGTTCAAATTCTGATTTCCGAGCGATAACTCAAGAAATATTTCATGGATTGGTTTCATTTCATACTAGTATTTGAAGGTGTATAATAATAAAATACAGTTTAAGTTCGATTTCCGGTAAAATTCAAACATTTTCACAGGTGTCATGGCCCCTTTTTGACTTAGCGCTCAGCGGGGACATTCGTGTCCTCGAGACATATTTCGAGTTTTATGTTGGAATGCTTATACATGTATGCCCATAAAATCACATATCGATGAGACAAAATCTTCCTTTTATATCTCTTGATAAATTGTTCATGTTTTGTGACACATTGTGTATTGACATACATAGCACAGTTAGGTAACTATTTATAACAAAGTAAGTCAGTCACTTGAATCAAGATAAAACTGCCGGAGGGTTAATCGATTTTCAGTCTACTATAATTAATTACTACAAATGAACACACTGATGGCTATCTAACACTATCTATGTTTAAAATAAATATACATACTTTCTCATACAAACCTAAGATTGACTGAAGCCCATTTTACCGTGTTTCAAATGTTTATATACTGTCAACCCTTCTATAACGGCCATCTCAAAACAAAGGTCATCCTGTGAGTAAAGGTCATTCTTTAAAAACCGTCAATTATTATTTAGAACAAAGTGACCTCCGAATAAAGGCCATGTGTCAATAAAGGTCACATTATGTCTTTCCCAAGGGTGGCCTTTGTTCACAGGTTTGACTCGTACATCATTAAAGTTTGTTTTATTACGTATATTGTTTGTATTAATGAGATTTAAATGATTAAGATTTATGTTGTTCTACTAGACTCACTGATCTACACAGTAGGTTAAACGTCCAGCTTTCATCTTCTTTCTCATCACGTACCTATTTTAATCCAGGCGTTTTTTTCAAGATCCAGGCATTCAGTTTAAAAATGAAATCTATCTGTAGAAGCAAGCGATCTTATCTAGTGAGAAATGTATCGTTACAAGATATTTGATACGAGATGAAAACAAACGGACGGATAATTAACTTCACATTAAAATAAAGTCCGACATTTAATCATGTTACAATTGAAAGTCTTACTCGTGAACTACATGACTAGAGGTTTTACCCCTAGATGTGGTATTATGTGACTGATGTGGTTTAACATCAACTTATAGTCATGCTTTCATTTGACAAGTTATACTGAAACAGTCAACCAACGTAATATTGAAGTTTGATACAAGTTTAATACGTCAACACATTGAAGTTTATCTGTTCTGTTCTGTTGTATTACCATATTTGTATATATACTTCAACACATGTATTTTATCTGTTCTGTATACAAACTGTGGAAGTACAATGTACATCGGCGTACACATGTACATGCGTGTATATAGATATATAGATATAAGACAGCTAGTGTATGTGTTAAACTGGTTCCCGTTGACTCTGTCTGTAAATCCTTTGGTGCTCTGCAAGATGGAACGGGAACCAGTTTAACTGCATGAATGTCTGTTGATTCTATGTGTACATATATCAGTGTCTTACATGTTAGAATTCTTATGGTTGTAAACAGACACATATCTTCATACATAAGTCTACATGCACGTGGTCCAAGGTTACATTCTAAGACTCGTTTATTTCAACCAGAAGGCAACAACTATTACAACAATACTAATGTATATTGATTACTATAAACCTTAAGCATTAATTTTGACTTTCGAAATCCTTTCCGTATTTTTCTGTAAGTTTCAATTAGTCTAAATTAAAACAGCTCCACAAATGATTGCGTATACTGTCAAACCTGTTAACAGAGGCCACCCATTGGAAAGACAAAATATGGCGTTTATTGAAAGGTGACCTTTATTCGGAGGTCATTTTGATCTAAATAATCAAGAATGGTGTTCAAAGAATGATATTTATTCACAGGTTGGTCTATATTCTGATGTGGTCTCTAAATCAGGTCTGACCGTTCTTCAGTTCAACAAGATCTGTACCGTGTGTATTTATCATTATGTTGATAGGTGCATGAACGTTGAACGTCTTTTCTTCGGCGTGAGTGTTTTTATCGCAGTTCTACTAGATATAAGATTTGTTAGAAATTGTAACATACTAAATATATTAATGATATCGTGAAATAACATCCATCAAAGTGCTAAAAGTACTGCCATCATCATGTTTGTTATTCAGCATGTTATTTACAAATAGAGATATGGAAGTTTTGTGCTAAATCAGCGAACTTTGACTAAATGTGTCAGCCATTTACCACAGGCAGTCGGCATATGACATAGACCCCCACCCTCACAGACCCTTTACTGCCCAGGAATGTCTTATATATTATGAAACACTGTTAAATATGATGTTAGTAGCATGTTTCATAACAAAAAAAGTACATAATTATTGCGGAATTTTTTTGTTTGTTATGAAACATGCTGTCTGTGGGGTCTTTTTCATATGCCTACTGCCAGTGCCATTTACAAATAGTTATGTAGTGCTTTAACTACAAGCTTATACTGAGTCTAGTTCACTCTTTTTCAGCAAGCAAAATGTCAAATGTTGGACTGGGTCCCGTTCCATCTTGCAGTCCACTAAAGGTTTGTATAGACCGAGTCAACGGGAACCAGTCTAGTCAAATGTTAAGATAGCATACACTAAGTTCTTTGCAACCAGTTAAATAATTAATTCAAAGTATTTTCTTTTCAGATTTGGCGTTGGTCCAATGTTATCAACTCCGTTATGAGTGTACGCCTACATCTATTTTATATTTATGAACGGAAGTTGGGTGTCTTTATTTATTGACTTAGAACTCCGTGTTTAGCTCACTAAATGATAAACAGGCGGTATAACTTTGGGATACTGGATTATGGTAACTTACAGAAGATTGCAATGAGTTTGTTCTCATGTTTATACAGTTTAAAACCAAACTCTATAAAGCGATTATTGTTGCAAGCTTTATTGTCATACTGTACCAAACTTTACGTCGTATAACTAATTTAGCGAGGAGAAGCCCGGAGAAAACTAAGTTCACAATACTGGGGGGAGATTTACTAGATCAACGATGTAATCCTTCAGCGAATGTGCCAGCTGTGTGAATTTATGTTTTTCCGTTTATTTGTTCTGTAATTTTAAAAATGACTATACATGTACATGTAGTCATATCGACTATTATGGACATGTTTAACATTATGATTAAATCATTATTGGTCGCTATAGAACCCGGCAGTGGTTAGAACGTTGGTCTCCGGATCAAGAGGTTGTGAGTTCAAATCCCGGGAGAAATTTGACTGGATATTACATCCTACGTTAAATTGTCCTCCACCTCTGAATTATGTTAGGTAGCTTGGTAGTAGCTTGCAGATAGAATGTGATTAGTACTTGTTAGGCCTAAATGAAATCCAGGGAAGCTGGTTGGGTAACTGTCTGTCACGATATGAAATGATGTTGAAAATGGCGTTAAATCCGAAGAAATGAATATCTGGTCGTCATAGATATGATTACCTTTGTGCACATGTATATATCATGAAATCTACTACAGTATTAGAGATTGTACTGGCATGAACCTATATGTAAACGTTTATATCTATCAGTGGTGTAAAGTAACTTGTGTACTGACATGAACAACATAGTCTTGATATATTAATGTCGAGTATTTCACGTACACGGACATATATGCTGCAGGATTGTTGGATCTCTATAAAATATCAATGTATTGTATGATAGATGTACAGCTACAGTTAATTGAGTTTTAATTGACCGTATATAGTCTCTTAACATGTACACTTGTATAGTTATTATGTTTATGTTCACTGTTTATTGTAGTTGTTAATTTTAACTTACCATGTATCAGTACCAGGATGTATGTGTGTTTAATTTCCAACCACTTCAGTTTAAAACAACGGCCTTCAATTGTCACTTGTGTATGTTCTGTTTGTTTTTCTTAAACAGATCTTAGATAGCTGACAGCCCCAGGTCAGTATTTGACATTTAATAAATTTAAAATCAATTTCCTTCCAAGACGTATAATTGACTGTATTAATATATCGCTTCTGAAGCCTTCTGATTTATACAAAGAAATTATGTATCTTTCTGATAATAGTTAACATAAATTATATAACAGTATTAGTTAGATAATGAGCGGATATATTTAGTAGACCCTAATACACAAGCACTCCAACTGAGGTATTTTATCTGCTCACTTGTCAAGTTTCCATGTAATCAGTGTAGCTCGCCTGGTGGTGTACAACACGATACACCGCGCTGCATGTCGAGTTATCGGCCGTTACCTATACATGCATCCTATTAACTTGCTATGAACTTGATACGGTTTAACGTAGAAGCTTCAGTTAGGTATAGATAGTCAGCGCGTTCGGCTGTGGCGCTCGTGTCATTTATCTGTTTAGTAAATACTACTGTAGTTGTTTAGATTATTCGCGTAATAGTAGAAGATATCGTAAAATATTTGATTCGGTTATATTGATACAGATTGCGAGGATTATATATTTGGATTGTCTAATTGGATTATAATTAGATACGCTAAAATGACCTGTGTTTTATCTATCACACACTTGTATCAAAACCCATGCTCTGGTTTTATTGAGGAGCAATCTGATATAAAAAATAAGAATTGTGAACATTATGATTTTAACTGGATAACGTCAGCCCACCCCACCACCGGGATCGTGGAGTCTTCATCTCGGTGTTCATCGTCGTGCAGAGTTGAAGCTAGCACTAACAGTCGGATAGATAACTTAAATACAGGCTTTACTGGTCAATGTAAACAGGAGATTCTGGTAGACAACACTGTACATCAGGAACAGAATACGTCGAGACAGAAGGACGATCTCTCAGCTGAGGCTCTGACAGATTCTACTAATATAGATGGTAATTAGGTTTACTACATAAATAATCTACAGTCTCTTGTCTGCTGAATTGCCAAACAAAGATATCTACCATCTTTTAAATCAACTCTTCAATATAATTGATTACCCTGTCTGTAATTAAATGCATATTTTAAACCCGCAATCTTCTTAAAGTCGGACAAGTTATCTATTTGTGTTAAACAAATTTTCTTTGTTCGCCTTCTATGTGACAACGGGAGTATAAATACACCGAGGTTAAACGGTACCGTTTTTACCATTCAATGCTAACAAAGATTATTTATATGAAGTCGTCTTTGTCGTTGTGTCGTCTGATGTGGTTTTACGTTTGTCAGATCGACGGTAGACCAGTCTAACTGAAAGTTTATAATGTTAAGAATTAACGCCACACGGCTTTACTTTTATGCCACGTTTTAAGACTCGCGTTCATCTTATCAACACTTTTGTTTGGTAAATCAGTTAAAACTCCTGACCAAGCAGACGACACACGTTCAATGTAACAATGTGGCTTTCATGTTTCAGTTACCGTTGATAATGTTTGAACATGTTGATGTAGAATACTAACTTACGTTCTGTAGAATTGATTAACTGAACATCTTTCATCTTAGGTAGATTAAACAGAAAGTTCAGAGTATTAAGTTAAACGTACTGACAGACACTCGATGTACATTTCTACTTTTATCAATGATATAAAATAATTTTACCTTATGAATAACATTTACATTTTATGATGACACTGTAGTATGTAAACTGAATAAATGTAGTGGGCTTGGTGTTTAAACTTTATAAGGTTTCAGGTACTGTTGTATAAAAGGTCAGTGCTGAGATCAGAAGTTACTGACCGCGGTCAAATACCTGAAATGTTCATGTCGCAGGATTGCAAAACATTCCATGTTAATTTACAGCATGGTAGATGATTGTCCTTGAATTTGGTAAAATATGCATCTGAGAAATGACTGCAGGCATTCTGTGGGAGAAACAGATTATCATTTATCCCTGACTGCTTTGTCACGTGGCGTTACGTAGTCGTGTTGTCTTTTTCTACTCCCTTTTCTACTCCCTTTTCACAGATGTTGTTTTGTTAAATTGGGAATTAATGTATGAAATACACCATACTGTTAAGTGCAACGGAAACGTATGCACCAAAAGTCAGACTTGTCAACGTGTTAAATTATTATAAATCATCATGACTGTGTACGGTCATCACTCATGTATTATTTTGAGGTAAATTAATTTAGAACTACATGTAATTCACGCTTTATTACAAGTTAGTTTGCTCATCATACACAATGGTTGATAAAAGTAAATGGTTCATCATTTTATACAGACAATCTTCTCTAGATACATTATCAAGAAGTTCTAGTTTAATATGTTCTGTTTTCTACAAGTCTGGTTCAGTTAACTCGTCAACAGTTTTATCTTATACGACGTTGTATATTTGCACAGTTAATAACTTGGTATAAAACTTTACATGGAGAATTTAATGAATGATAAACTTATTGTTAAGAATGTAATCTTTAATTCGTACATCTGTATTTATGATAAACCGGATATATTCTGACTGGGCTTATTGAAACAAAATATTTACATGATTCTTGTTTTAGTTTAATGTTCATGTTTATCGAATCATCAACGTTTCCGTCTTTATTGTGTATACGGATAAAACCATTACCATGTATATACATGAACGTACACTACACGTTTGCAACAAGAACACCAATAGTTTGTTTTGTTCCATTCTATTCTATGTCACTCGCTATGAAAATATCTGAATTTCTTGTTTTACTTCGAGTTCAAAAAGAAGCATACATGGTATATAATTGTACATGCTTATAGTAGCATATATTCATAGCACAAACATGTATATAATAGAATACATGCATATATTACTGTACATGTTTATAATAAAATACATGTATATAACGGTATATACATGTTTATAGATGGTACAAAGGTCACTCAGATTGAAAGACCCTGACAGGGGGGGGGGGGGGGGGGGGGCAGCTACAGCATAATTTCTCAGTGACAACTAATCATATAGTTGATGGCATCTTCTGGCAAGTTAAGGCTTCTTTTGTAGCAGAATGACGCCGGTACTTGAACACAAACTTCACACTTTTCGTGGTTTTTCTTTGAGGATAATATAGAATTAAAAGAGGTCATGAACTCATGTTTAGCTGTAACCATTTCATGTGAAGTGAGTGCAGTGAACGTGTTATCTACACATCATGAGTATTGGTGTCTACAGAATTCTACTTAATGTAAACTTGTCCTTGTATGACACAGATATTCTATACAATCTTCTCATTGATCGAGTCCCGACCAGACTCGAATATCTTCTCTAGCCACTAGTTCTATACGTACATGTGTGCTATTGCCTTTTAGTATAATGAATTTAGAATGAAGACGGTGATGTTCATTTTCAATAACCGTTGATGCTTGTATGAACATATTTCGGGAATTAATTAGTTAAAGAGTAAAAATGAATAAATTTATCTTGCTTTGAATTAATTAAAAATAAGTTATACAACGTTATAAATGTGGCCAAATGTTTGATCGACATATTATCAGTGTTGTGTTAAACAAAGAGATGATTGTTTGAGATTATTCTACCGATTTCGGTTATCGATAAGAAGACAAATATCAGAGCTCAGGCGAGTTGTATAATGTACGAATATATCATCGATCAGTTTTTATCCTTCTTTGTTCCAATCAGTAGGAGAACGGAATTAATTAACTGATTTATGTATTATCTTTGCTGGTGATAATGTTTACGTACGAATCGTAAAAATCGATTATCCTGGCTTGTTATAACTGCACCACTTTGTTCAACACTTATGCCCAATGTAATTCTTGCAATGTGGTATGTTTGAATAATTTTGCCAGAAAGTTTTTATTTTTCACAGGAATGTCTACATGTACGTATATATATAAACTGCTGACTTGTTCGTGACCTTCACATTGGATTGGTTGATCTTATCTTACTTTGTGTAAAATGTTTGATTTACGTGTGATAACGTACGTATCATTCTGTGTGTCAACGTATTTGGACATGATATTTTCAGTTACACAATGTCCAATATCCCTGTAGGTCAAGATTTGGAAACATCGGAATGCTCATTCAGACGATACAAGTAAACACGTGTGTTAGTACATGATGTCTTTAATGTAGAAAGTCTGTAGAACAGGTTGCTTAGAACTTATACTGTCACAAAACGAGTACATAGTAATGCATACATGTACATGTATTCATATAATACCATTGATGGACTGCTATCTTAAAATTGACTTACGTCAAGCTCCTATATCTGAATCTTACCTTTTAACTCCTACAGTGGACTAAACGCTTGAGTCTTTTAAAATGATGTTAATCTGAAGCAATTCAAGAGATGATTATAAATGTACACAAAGAATATGCTCATGGCTTAGACGACCACATCTCTCGCATGTTGTATAATATTTTATCTGAAGCCTGTCTGTAAGGTTTTAGTCTAGAATTTATTGAAAGTAATTCTCTGGAGACATGTTATAATTCTAGACAATCAGTGCTCTCTCTCTCTCTCTGTGAGTCTTACTCTCTCATTCTCTCGGCATCAAATTGATCCTAGCATGAAACTCTTGTAATCGGAGAACTCTTCATAGACCATGTGACTTTAAAGTTTGTGGAGCCTGAGTCTGAAATGTTTGCGACTCGCGCTGGAATTGAATTAAGTTTTAACACAAAAGAATGTCATCACAAGAGAATTTTAATTGTACTCCCTGTGTCGAGCTTTAGTTCTGTTTTAAATACCGTGTTTTAAATACACGTATAACATGCGCGTCGTCTTGGCCTGTTAATTGCTCCATTAATTGATTTTGTATGCCTTTAGTCCTGCATTCATACTTGTAATTATTGATATACTGGGTTCTTTTAATGGCCTTAGTGTTAAATCAGTTTTATAACTGCTGTTGTATTTAAATACTGGTACACGCATACAGAACTATGAGAACATTCGAGCTAGGAGGGATATCTGTGTATACCAGTCGTATTTTAATCCATGATTACATTCTGACACTGTATTATTCCCCTGTTATACATTCAGGGGAATAATCTCTGCTATTAATTGATGCTTAATTTAGACAATCGGTTCGTGGACAATTACTACTTATAAATCTTGTTATGATTTTTGAATAATCTGTTTTATAATTGTATGTTAGATTAGAACTGATACTATCCATTACGTTAATATATATTAGGATGTATGCCGGATGGTACAATCATGGCCACCATCTCGTTGATCTGCCACATACTGGGAGTCTGACATATTGACACTGTATATTACATATTAACCAGTTGAAATCAATTAACGTAAATATATATATGTATGATATAACACTAAAGTTGTCTGTACCAATACGAGAGATTATCATAGTGCTGATGAGGCACTCATACACGTGCTCTACATAAAAGTCAATATTTCTGTCTCAGTGAAGTAATACGTCGCTGAATTATCACCAACAACACATGTAGCTACACTGTATATAATTGAGAGTGCCACGTGGTGTTGTGTTTTCATGTATATAATAGACACTCGTAGACTTTAGAATATTCATTGATAATACACTACAGTATATATACATAAAATGTTGACATAAGGTTTCGATAGTTTTATACTGAGCTGATCTAACCTTATCGTACTTCTCAAGAGTGCATCTTATACTTCATCACCATTATGTATAAATACCTGTTAACATATACATATATAGCACAGGAATAAAATACTTCTGTCACTATATACGGTATGATGATCTTTAAATAAGTACGGGAGGTGTGGTATTTATACCATCCTTGTATCTAAGACCTATTTATTATTCATGTATATAATTTTTATGTGAGTGCGATATAGGTCTTACAATAATAAAAGTTCTTTTATAGATCCCGAGTTTTACAATTTAAAAAACTAAAAATATGTACTAGTATTGCACGAGGACAAAAACAACAACATTGACTAATGCAACGTATCCTTTGCACGAAGCATACAACAATGTTTCACTATGATTTAAATGTTCCATTGTGAAGCCATACATGGTTCGACTAGACAACAGTACACAGATGTGTCTAGTTAAACTAGTCGTTTATAAGTCTTCATTTTACTGACTTATGTTTTATGTAAGATTGAAAGCCATGTCACTAACGTCAACAAATGTGTCAATTCGGAAGTGAAATGAAATGTTTAAGTTATTATGTGACACTCATGAATATGTTTAACTATAAGTTATACAATACAACGTATGACCGCATTACATGGGGAGACAGATTATGTTACATATAGCTGACTGATTAAATTCTTGAGTCTAAATGCCAACATGAACTGTTTATTGTGTTATATTGATTCTATATCCTATCCACTGATGTGTAAGGTTAAAGTAATATTAGATATTAATTTATACTCAGATAATGATTGGTTCGGGTAGGCGTAGATTATTATAACGGTGACAACAAAATGCGAGTAATTCGATGATGTTCCTCTTATAAAATCCAGTCATGTTTTACGTAAAAAAACTTGCTGTCCATCAGTTGTAAAAGTCACATACATGTAGTTTATGTTCATCTGGTGTTAAATCACATAGTTTATGTTTATCTGGTGTTTAATCACATAGTTTCTGTTCATCTGGTGTTTAATCACATCACATAGTTTATGTTCATCTGGTGTTAAATCACATAGTTTCTGTTCATCTGGTGTTTAATCACATAGTTTCTGTTCATCTGGTGTTTAATCACATCACATAGTTTATGTTCATCTGGTATTTAATCACATCACATAGTTTATGTTCATCTGGTATTTAATCACATAGTGATCACATAAATAATAACAAAAACATGTGTGTTAAGTAGAAAGTCGTGTCAAGTGATGAGAATTCAGTGTTAATGCATATTCTATGATGTAAGGCCACATTATATCAACCTACATGATGACATTTATCTACCCACTGACACAGTAATTATTAATCAGATAGCTATATCGGTTCTGTTCTGTTCATCCTCCATCACACCAACAACCCTTTTATATTATTTACTCCCACTTTTAAACCCACTGTTCTTAAATGTATGTAGTAGAAGGGTTTGTTATACGATTAGTACATGTATGTAATATTATAAATATAGTTGTAATGTTATATAACTAGTGTTTAATGGTGATATAGCGTCTTTATTGTACACTATTTATTGTTAGACATTATTGACTGTAGTATAAGAGATCTATTTATGGCACCATTTGTTCATACATGTAACATTCAAGTACTTTGATTCCGTTTACCTAATTACCTAACAGTCATATAATCTGTATATTTGTGTGTAGTTTGTCTGACCAGCTCTAAGTCTGCCTTGATGATGGATCAATCGTGAACAGTTTGTCTTTTAGTTCTTCTGTATGAATATTTGATGATCTTTATCCACATAAATAATTTACCCTTTGTTGAGATTAAAACTCAAACAAATATTTAAACAATCCCTTGTGTATAAAGCTAGTATAGTTATCTCTTTTATAACATCAGTAATGTTTTAACCTTTGAAACATGTAATCAAATCATCATTATTATTCAAAGTCTCAGAGCGAACAAATATCTGGAATTTATAAAATAAGATTTCACTCGAAAAGAACAAAGTTGCTAAGAGCTTGTAAAATACCAAGCTAAAAAGCGGCATTTGCGTACAAGAAAATGCAGACGAAGATCTAACACGTGAACTAGTTACCTATAACCAAATTAAGCACGTGTACTGGTTGTCTACAATCTGATATAACACGTGTACTGGTTACCTTACAACCTGATATAACACATGTACTGGTTACCTGCAACCTGATATAACACGTGTACTGACTACATACAACCTGATATAAAACGTGCACTGGTTACCTAAAACCTGATATAGCACGTGTACTGGTTACCTGCAACATAGTATCACACGTGTACTGGTTACCTGCAACCTAATATAACACATGTACTGGTCACATATAACCTGATAATAACACGTGCACTGGTTACATACAACCTGGTATAACACCTGACTGGTTACATACAACATACTATAACACGTGCATTGGTTACATACAACCTGATATAACACGTGCATTGGCTACATACAACCTGATATAACACGTGCATTGGTTACATACAACCTGTTCTAACATGTGTCTGGCTACATAAACACAGTCGAACACGTGTACTAGTTTCATGCAATCTTGTAGAACACGTGTACTAGTTTCATGCAACCTTGTCGAACACGTGTACTGGTTAATTGTTTATTTTCCCGAAATGTTTAATGTTTCAATATCGGTTGAAACTCGTCATTATTGAAACTGTCACTATCGTAAAACCCGTTTTGAATTTTACCTCAAGTCCAGTTTAAAAAATATCTATTATCTAGAGAAGTTATATCTGAAGAAAGGACATGTTTTCTCGGTTAATTGAGCAGTGTATGTTTTAGTGTCTGCGTGATTTAAGATCACCTTACAAGTATATGGTATAGGTCTTATAATCTGATAATAATTTAGGGAAATATTTAGATAAGATACATTTCTAGTTTCCTCTTACGTCACGGGGGGATTTCTTGGAAAGTTTTGTCCGTGTAAGTTTGTAAATATATACAAATTGTTACATTACTACATGACATAAACAAACAATGCACTTAAAATAGGTTTTTAACTTGTCTTAACCATTGATATTCCTGAGGCGTTATCTCATAAATTTATCATTATAATGATTGTAGTGTATACGAGTTGAACGTTTAGTTTATCTATTTATGTTGATAGTCGGTGCGCGCTGTAAACAATTACAATCTACTTACTAGGTGTTTTTTTTAAACTTAGATTGGTATTCTACGTTGACGCAAAAATAGTCTTATGATTATTATAAATTAAACTGAACCAGTTCCTGTTGTAGTTTCCCTACTTTTTCACATATGAGTAAAGTGTTTATTGATCGATCTTATTATGAAGTTTTCTTGAAAAATGGAAACTGCATTTGATGACAAATTTGATAAATGTTAGATCATCAGTACGTGAGTGGTATTAGTGTATAACCTTATGTCATCTTGTTGATAACGAGCATAGTGTGTATGTGTGTGTGACTTTCAGAAAATGTAATCATAACAATACCAAATATAGATACACATACATGTAATATTAAGTAAGCGATGAAAACAAATTGACTAACCATTTGTGGATAGAACTTGATATGGAAGTATTAAATGTCAACTCTATTAACTAGGTATTAAGTTTTATCTGAAAACTTAATTGAATACAAATCTACCGAGTTAATTGGACGTTCTTTCTGTTAAAAACGGAACACTGAAGAATTATGACATTTTATACACACCATGAAGTAACTCGTTAAAGTTATGGTTTTATTGCCACAGTAAACTACTTGCCGCTAGGACTCTGAAGTAATTTGTGAACTTTATGTTGTTGATGGTAACATTAGCAGACGATATTATTCGTGGAAAACTCGAGTTTTCTCCACACTTACAGCAGTGGTTAAATGCTGATAATGTTTATTCGCTGAAATTGGATCGTGTCTAATTTATTTCAAACATGTTTTTGATGTTTAACTAAATAAGTTTGATGTGAAGAAACAGGTGTTCCTCGTACGGGTTCTCCCCTGTCTATACTGCTGTAATATGATCGTCAATATAACCACGTTCTCCTATAGCTTGCTTGATTAAACCTCAATCACTCATACATGTTTCTATACATTTCTTAATTTACTTTACAGATTTACTAGAAGATAAAAGTCCATGTTTGAGTAACACAAAACAGAAGTCAGTTGTATCCGTGACCAATAATGACCGTAGCAACCACAGAATGCAGCTTGGAATAAAACGAAAATCAGACACGTATGATGATACCGACCATCATGTCCCAACAAAGAGGGTATCACCTTTCCTGAACACACCGAAGGAAAGAAAAGATGAACGTAGAAAAGTGTTGAAAATCTCATTAAAGAAATTGAGACAACTTGAAGACCCGGAGACGTTTTTGAGGAGGACAGTTTTAGTAAACAATACAATGAAAAGAATGCAGTTAGAGTTACGCGAGGATAAATATAGATCTAGAAAGGTTGAGTCGAACAGAAGGAAATCTTTTAATGGTTACAATGTACTTAACAACAATTGCTTGTCTAATTCTTATTTGTACGATGATCCGTTTCTCTGTGGTGTAAATGAAAAGATTACGGACGACATGACTGAAACATTGATAAAAAATGTGTTTCATGATAAACCATGTGATGTGCCTGCAGTGTCTGATATAAATGCAGACGACAGTAAATGTAAGCAGACTGTAACCCGGTGTTCAGTGGATACGAATGTGAGAACTTGTGTTGAAAATTCAGAACAAAGTGACAGGTGCGAGCCGTTAATCATGTCTAACACGTGCAAACATTGTAATATTGTGAACACTTCATGCGCGTGCAATGTTAACCAAACTTTACCAGAACCAATGCAGGTCCACTCGTCCAATGATACAACGATGTCTACACATGGCGACATGTCAGATAATGTAGAAACAAAGTGTACTAATATCATGGAATGTGATAAAACTCTCTCAGTGTTTGATATGAATACAACAGGTGGCAACCCCTGTCTGGAAAGTACTGGTACAGAAACTGACATGGACAAAGATCGGAATGGTTCCGGTGAGGATTTAAATGTTGACATTCATGTCATTGACGTGATAGATGACAGTGTGTACGATTTGCAGTCTGTGTTAGATTTAGATAAAAACAGAACAAGACATCTCATTCCTTTTATACAATCGTGTCTACATTAGACTTTAATCCAAGACTTCTATGTTGTCATAGTAACAGTGAGTGTTTGTGTCACGTGTTGTGAGGCGTAATTGATGTAAAATAGTTGAAAATGCACGACACGTCTGTGGCATTTTAGTTTTTGCAAAATATTATTTGAATGAGTGTCGATACATACAAGCTGAAAGCAGTTGAACACTCATGACAGACGAGGTCTGCTGTTTGTTGCCAAAATTGTTATTCGCTTACCACAGCAATATAAAACAATGTTAGCTTGTATATTTCACCTACTATCGTTTGCTTTTTGTTGCTAAATTTACTTCCCGTTGGTATATTGATTATAATATTAATGCTATGGAAATCAAAATGACTATTTTATAGAAATGGCGTGTGGAGTTAGACAAAACTTTGTACGAATGACATTATTTGCTATTTCTGTTAGCAGTCGGTATACAAACGTGAGTTTACAAGTGATACCTCTCATTGTATACGCGGTGTATGCAGTCAGCAGGCTTACTATATAAAAACGTGAAACAATGTGGTGGGAGGCCTCTGGTTAACAATCAATACAGCAAAACCCATAGTTTGCTATTTTCTGCCTCAAATTTGAAGAGTAGCAAGTGTCTGATGTTTCCCTGACAATTATATGGCGGCACATCGTGACTCCAAGACTCGGCAATAATCCCACACTGTCTGTCATACATTGTGTAATATGGTTTATCTGGAATAGATCAACTCAGTGTGTGTTATCACCAGGCTACAATCATGAAAGCTTTTCTACATCAAACAAATAAGTTAGCATGTGTTTGGGTAAATTGATTTATAAACAGCGACGTTTATGAAAGTTTTATGTGCAAATTTATGGACGTAATATCTCGTGGAAAATGAAAATGCTGGTTTCTTAGAGAAAAAGCGATGATTAACTTTTAAAACATCAGACTTGTGAAGTATTTCCTGTAAATATATGATGTGTCTGTATCAAATACTTCCTACCTACTGAATTATCTACCTTGTAATAATAGCAAAAGTGTCAATAAGCCTGTACCTCTCCAAAGGAACACCCTTTTGGAAAAGCCTAAGTATGTTATTGTTGAGAGACTTTTGCTTTAGACAGGTCAAATTGATAGCTCAAGAGAGGGTCGCTCTGGAGAGGTTGCACTGTTATACTAGTATCTGGGCTTTCTTTGTTCTAGTTAAGTGCGGATAAGAATCTAGATGATGTCAGAAGCAACGTCTTGTTTGTTATATTGTTAATATTTTATGACTTTCTTTATTTTCTGGATGATTAAGTATGTAAGTATCTGTTTCTACAATCAGTTTATCTAAACATGTGTGCACTGCGTATCTCTGTATGCATTACTTGATGATGATTGATCGTCTTATACAATCTTAATTGTTTATTCTGTTCAGCTTTTATACATATTCTTTAAATTTGTCTTTGCTTTTTGATGTCATTTATCAAAGAAAATATAACATTAATCTATGATCGAATTATAATGACAGAAAAACCTTAAGTGTTATTAATAGGTCATTGCTCGGTGTAAAAACGTGCATGTTATAAATAAGTTATTTCTCGTTCCAGTTTTATTGTACAGGTGATCATTTTGTAAGTCTAGTGGCTAATACTACATGTAGCATATTATTTACGAAGCAATCTGATGTCTTACGTTAAATGCCTGTTCTGGCGTCTCCTGATGTACATGGTGACATCTTTAGTTTGTTGTATACTGTGTAAAAAAACAAGACTTGATCAATGTATAGATTGATAAACCACATGTTTATTACTAGATTTATTTATATTTAGATACACCATGTAGTGTTTACTTTGAACCCTGGCTTACAGAAGAAGGGATTTACTTTAATGATATTATTTTGAATGATTTTATATGGTTAGGTTTGCTTCAATTAAAGTCAAAACACCGATGTCATGGTGATTCAATACAATCTGGTAAATTGTTAACGTCTTCATAAATTGTGAATGATAAAAGTTCGTTTTTTTTAAAAATAAAACCACAAGAAATTTGGACGGACAATTAATACAAGGTGTATTTAATATACTCCGCCAGTTTCTGTTCCTCTAACAAACTGTGGACCAATTTATTATTATAAGTAGACTGTGGACCACTTTATTGTAAATGGACTGTGGACTTGTTTATTTTTACAGTATAAAGTTTGTATGTTATGTTTATCAAGATCTGATAACATGAAAGCTGAGGTGTAGAACGTTCAAGTTTCTTTTTTGAGTTAATCGTTTTTTTGTGTAACAGAAGTCTTTGTGTTATGATAATAATATTGTTGTCTAAGACGGACCATAAGATTAAATGAGGCTTACATCTGTTACATAATGATATATAGACAGACACTTACTGCTTTATCTATCCTTACCACTCACATATTAAATAAATATAAATCTATTTAATGTCTTCCATACTCGTTGATCTGGTTCACTTTTAATCCATTGTTTTAAAGAAAATCGTTTAAAGGACAATTAAACCTACGATGAATGATTTTTGTTATAGACGCACTTTTAAGTCACTAAGTTCAATGAATAAAATGCCATTATTGTTTTAAACCAATTTACTTATGTTTGTCAATCATGGCGAAGTTCAAATCAATACTAATCGTTTGTATTAATTTACATTATAAACTATACGGGGGCTTACAGACAAAAGTCAGTCTGAACTTCGACCTTTTGTGACTTCTCATGAACTTTGACATTTTGTGACTTGTGATGAAGGTCAAAAGTTTTCCTCAACAGAATTCATATTTTATTCTAAATAAATAGTATCCACTTGTTTGTCTGCCATGATATGTATTTCTTTTGTTTGTTAATTTTGTAATATTTTCTATTATTGCAATTTTTTTTCGGTTTTAAAACAAAAATGTTAAAAACGACTACAATTTTGCTGTGTATTCTATTTGCTTTGATCATTTGAAAGCTTTTGTTTATTTGTCAATTTTATTTATAACTTATTATTATGATTATTTATTTTATTTACAAATGTATTTATTTCTTTTGCTTCTCTTAATTATTTATTAATTGAAAATAATGAAACTGTGCTCATTTAGCTTCAACACTCATCGTGCGGTACAACCTTCATCTGTCGTGCATGCACGTGATGAATTCTATGATGAAAACTTATAGTTATACATGAGTGCTTGGTAAACATTGTGTCATGTATCTGGTGTTGGAAACATAAATCTCTGAGTTTGTTTGGAATGTTAGAATATTTTGTAATCTCATCTCATTTATCATGATTTCATACACATGCAACATGCAAACTCACGAATGCTTGAATATTTTTTCCTCTTGTCCCTTTTGACGTGATGTTACTAGTATGGATGATGTATACGAGAGTTGATAAAAATAATCGGGGTTGGGTTTCAATTCTACCAAATAGTTGGGCAATTAATTACAGAGCTGTATACTAGTATACATTTAATGTTCTTGATCACCCCTTTTTATAAGTCTGCCCCGCACCTACAAGTGTTGAGGGCTCACAAGATCCGCCTCCGAACATCAGTCACGTGACGACTTTCCTGGTTCTTACTGGCACGAGTCTCGGAAGTTTCAGACAGAGAATGCATTGTCAGTACTAACCTGGGCTGTGTTCACTGACGTGGACTGTGTTCACACGATCGAAACAAACCCGAATCGTTTTCAAGTGGTTGATGGATTGTTTTCGTAATTTAAAATAAAACAAACACCCCTGGAATCTGAGATATTTTAAGTTTTCTGGAAGTCTGTCTCTTGGAACAGGTTTTGAGTGTCAATTATAAGCGGTGTATACTGTTCGTTGTACTATACTGTTCATGATTTACGTCATAAGTATGAATAAAATGTTCTATGATTATAAAAATAAACAGTAAAAACAATATGTATGTTTCTTCTTTCTTATGTATATTTAACGATTAAATAATGTATTGATAAAAAGTCAACTATAACGTTTAGATTATTTTACATGCTAATCTTATAAGCTGCACACCCCTGTGTACCCCGAGAGAGGGTCCATTACATAGAAACTGACGCTGTGAACTACTAGTAGTCAGACAAAATATAACTTCAACAAAATACTCAAATAACTGAAAACTAGTGTTATATACCCATGTTAACACCTAGTATCCCTACAATCATCGTACAATCTACAATGTCTCGGTTGATATCCAATACTATAACACTAATCAACATACATTGTAATTCTTTACAGAAATCTTTCCTTGATATCAATCGATATAGCGTGCTGAGTATTTCTTGTCTTGGGGGACAGTTTATGGTGATATCAACAATGAACGTCGATAATAAAGTTCAGGTTAAAATAAGAGAATAGGGACACATTGAGGGGTCCATGTTGTACGAACTTTGACCTTAAACGGTCAGACAGAATATCGTGATGTGAATATTATACACTTAATTCAGAAATAAATCAATATTCAGTCATCAGCTGACTAAGCAAGAATCGTGATAATGAAAAATTAGATTTTTTTGCAATTGATGAATTTAATGACACGTACGTCATATAAATAGAAAATCGAAACTCACGTAAACAAGTATTTATAAACCTAATATCGTAAACTATTCTTGTTCCTGTCAACATGATGTTCTTATCTTGTTCCTGTCAACATTGTGTTCTTATCTTGTTCCTGTCAACATGGTGTTCTTATCTTGTTCCTGTCAACATGGTGTTCTTATCTTGTTCCTGTCAACATGATGTTCTTATCTTGTTCCTGTCAACATGATGTTCTTATCTTGTTCCTGTCAACATGGTGTTCTTATCTTGTTCCTGTCAACATGGTGTTCTTATCTTGTTCCTGTCAACATGGTGTTCTTATCTTGTTTCTAAACGAATTATAATTATGTCCATCAAGTCAACAATACATCTCATCTATTCCTGATTGATAATGCTACACACAATACGGAAATAATTCAAAATATCGTTATTGTTTAATACAACGTTCACTGATATGATAAATATTGTCTTACGATGATCTGTGTAAACAAGATTCATACATTACAGGATGTTAGATGATGCACATGATAACAATGATTAATTGATATATGAAACACGCTCGTTAAGTAAGATCAGAATTTTAATATTACACAAAGCTTCATCGAAGTCAGACGACAGTTTCAACATAGTTACGAATAGGTTGAGTGGAAGAATAATATCTAGAACAATGTTATGTATCTATTGGTTGCCACAATTTAGCCAGGATAACATCCACAAATTGCTCCTCATCTTATTCAGGTGAATTTTCACCTTCTTTGTGTCGATTGCTAATATAACTACGGACGGACGGATGGATTGACAGACGAACGGACGCCGGATCATGGCGATCTCTAGCTGTAATGGTTTTATAAATGGGCTGCTTAACAGCTGTGTCTAACTTTTCATTGTGTACGTAAGATCTATAATTGTGATAATAAATATGCTTGTTTGAGCTGAATGTAACAGCTAAAATGAACAGACGTGTATTTGAATAAAACTATAATTATACCGTATTATAAAACTGTCACAATGTTTTTGTTCAAAAACTGTATTCATGTAATACATGTCCTTAGAAAACTGTTCAATCTACCACAGGATACATTAAGTATACACATACTGTCATGTACCATGTCTAAAATATGTCACGAGCGTTGTCTATTTATTGATGAAGACTAACAATTCATGTCTAATTAGTAATTAGATTAATTTATTGTTACATGAAGCGTCTAGCAGTAAACATGAATGATCAGTTTGTAAATGATTAAGTTCACGCGCGCTCTTTGGTTTTTATACTTGAACAATAGAGCTCACAAAGTCTTACAATAATTTTACTTTTATACCACATGTTGAGGAAATACATCCGATCTATCATTGGTTCATCAAGGGGATAGATGTCATCATTGTGGTTATATTTTATATCCTCCGACAATCTTTTATTAAGATGTTAATATTTATGAAAATATTAATGCTTCATCATTTGGTTAACAGTAACAATGTCATATTATATACAAGAAGGTCACGTGAATATAATTAATCGTGATTTAAATTCTGGCGTGCGAAAAAACAACAAAAAAACGGACTTTGACATCCATCTTAGTCATCGCCAGAACACGAAAAAGGAAAATGCAGAACTGAAACACTGAAAATAGACATGACACCAATTAGTTCGATTCTTACATGACACCAATTCACTCGATTCTTACATGACACCAATTAGTTCGATTCTCACATGACACCAATTAGTTCGATTCTTCCATGACACCAATGCACTCGATTCTAACTTAATTGACACATATCAACTCGATTCTTACTTGACACCTGTCCACTGGTTTCTTCCATTGATCACAATGGTACAGTTTTTAGTTGTGAGTAATGAGAGAGTTATTTAAGAAATGTATACGTTAGTGTTCTGTAGTAAGTCGAAGTTTGTAAGTCTTAATCGTACACATTTATCATATAACATGTTCTAAAACCCTCCTTTCATGAATTAAAATTAAATTAAGAAAAACATTTCAATTACATAAAAGCTTTCTTTGCTAAGATAATTCTATAAATGTGAAATACTGATGTAAATTTGTAACATAATGCTTTTATAGTAATGAGAACAAAATAGGGTCTATCCATAAGATTTTGTGAAACTCTCATTGTGATAAAATTACACAAGAAACCAGGTAGCAATATCGCATTTCATCAATTGCAGTTAACATGAAGCCCGCGTGTTTATATAACACTATTAAAACGATCGATGAAAAGAAATTATTTATTAAACGCAATTTAGCTGTTTCTTTTCAGTTTTATATCATTATGCAAAATATTTTAAAACATATAATATACATTACAACATAATATACATAATATAGTTTCATGATAGTTTTACTATGTCCCTTGGGCTATAGGTCAACACGTCTATAGATCATGGCGGTAGATTCCTGTCATGTTGTCTAATTAATTACCAACACTAACATAATCACTCATTGATATTACATCAGTGTATTTATTTAACAAGGTAACACAACATACTGTTATATATCAGCACTGGTACATGTACTTTATATACACGAGTACATTAATATCATACACACAGTTATACAAGTTGACAATTGTTGCTGACAGGATGTTTAATGATAGAAATACAAACAAAACTACGAATTATTCCACCAATAATGTCAAGTAATATGTTAGTAATAAAAAATATCATGAAATAATTCATATTTGTCACGTCATGATAAATAGATGACGGCAATTTATATATAAATCACTACATGTGTATGTTCAATATGCCGTCTCGTATTTAGATAACAAATTTAAAAGCAAGCAGTGTTGTTTTAACGCCCCTGTGATAAGCCACATAGAAAATGATTAACTTTTGAATATTGTAGAAAAAGTTTGACAAGTTTATGTTGTCGGTACGAAGCAACACACATCCTTTCACTGTATGTTGTTTTACTGTATGTTGTTTTACTGTATGAAATTCACCACTGTATGAAATCCACCACTGTTGTAGATTACTTGATGATTCATCAACTTACATCAACAATAAAATAAGTTATGCGTTAATCATGCATGCACATTGTAAACTGTTTACTGTGCTATGCTGTATCAAACCAGACACCCATCTGTAAGAAAATCAACTTTGATAAATTTGTTCTTTTGATACTTAAATAAACAAACTGATATTTTCCTTTTTTTCCAAAACCGCTAATTAACCGAATATCTGTATATTATTATAGCGTACCGAAATCAACTCAATACGTCATGCGTTTAATAGATAATTTAATTAATAAAAACTACCAGCAGCATGATTAGTGCAGTTATATAACTATAAATGTGGTTTCCTAATGTGCATGCATAGTTAATTCATTTAAAGATATCTAGTATATCAATATTCTGTTGTTTGAAATCACTTGTATTTACTAGATGTGTTGTATTATATAGTTAATTTATTTCTTCGGATCAAACACCATTTTTACCTGACATTATTTCAGTAATATCGTGGCGGGCAGTCATCCTAACCAGCTTTCCTGGACTTCATTTAAGACTTAACCAGTACTAACCACATTCTATCCACAAGCTACTAAAAAACTTCCCCACATAATTCAGACGGGTGGAGTAAAAATGTATATTAGGTTTCATACTTTAAGTATCAATAAATGTATAATACAAAATAAAAAACGTAGTAATTTAATTTCCGAAATGTTACGTAAGTTATTGAAGACGTGGCGCGTGTGTATTCAGATAGAATTTCATTTTTTATTATTAAGATATTTATTTCAAATTAAAAAGCATAAAACCCGCCACTTTACTTGTCAATAATATACAAATACATTGTACACTACAATACTAGAATATAAATATACATCCCATATAAATCAGGCTTGTATGGATTGTCTAGATAGATAATATAATGTTTATATGTAGGTGGTTGGAGGAATTAGTTATAGTACTTCTAACCGCATTATATCTAAATACGGTGCATAAAAGATTCAAAACGTGTCGAAAGTCACCTATGCAAATATTTTAGCGTTTTGTGTTTAATGGGAGGTAACAAGAAAATTATTGACGTTTGTCTTTATAGTGTTACCTCCCTTAAAAGCGGTGTACCACATAAGACACGATAATTATGTATGTTGAACATTATTGTCTGAATTCATTTATGTTACCATTTGGCTTTTAATGAAATTTTATTTTACAATCTGTACTCGTACTGATGAAATAAATTAATGTCAATATCACACGTTTCTGTCCATTTTAACGACGTACATAATAGTTGGGACATGCTCAAGTCTTATCAGAGATCCAAAAGTAATACAGTGAAATATCGATTTTTGGATCAATTAAGATAACAGATTTTATCTGTTACGCGTGACTGACTTTATTACGTTATGACCCCTAATAAAGTCAGTATAACGCAAGCAAGGAGGGTAACAATAAGTAGACTGTATATAAACCCCTGAATTGTAGTTGTTTCCCTTGAAAATTGATCAGATACTCGATAAGGCCATGTCTGCCAAAGTTGGACATGATATCGGAACATTGACTACCCCTAGGAAGGATGTAATGTGGCATTTATTGACGGATGGTTTTTATTCGGAGGTCATTTTGTTCAAAATATTTTAAACTGTTTTAAAACAAATGACCTATACTCACAGGGTGGCCAATATTGAGAGGTGGCCGCTAACACAGGTTTGCCTGTACTTGACGTGTAGGTGGCAGCGTTATTTTTATGTAGACATAACATGCATGTGGTGAAAATGACTAATCTTGTATATTTGTGTCAGTATCTGTTAGACAACGTAGTTATTTACACACACTCCTCAAAGGTTTCCCAACACAGGCTCTCCAATGATAAGGTGACATAAGTAATGTTCTGACAGAAATAAAACTTACTAAGACATTCATGTATAATTATATATATATATATAATGTTAAAAAATATATCCGAGTCAAGCAAATTAATAATGAAAAATAACTAACATTCCATAGTTATTATTATATAATTCAATTGCCGACCGGTTTCGTCATTGACTCATCAGGGCATTAATGATAAAAACAATAATATAAACATGTTCATGAATTAGATTTTCGTGTTTTTTTGTGTAAAGGATGAACAGAGGTGAGTTGTTCTTATAGCTCTGGGAGATAGGTCTTCCGCTGAAACCCTGACGATCCAAACACTATGAGAATGTTATAACTCTCCACAGTAATCATCAGATACCTCTCCACAGTGATCATCAGATACCTCTCCACAGTGATCATCAGATACTTCTCCACAGTGATCATCAGATACACACACTATTACTGTTGTCTGTTTGTGGAACATAATACTTCTACTTATTTCATTATTAGAATGTTTCTTGTATGTAATGAAATATAAATAATTTAAACTCACCATATGCATGATACTAAGAGACATAGAGTTAACGTGACATGAATGTACCGGTTGACAATCTGTACAGTATTTTATAAATGAACGTTTAGTTATCTACCCTTTCAAATATTCTAACAAAACAAGGAACAGTTGTAAGCGTTCACAGACAGAGTAAGTGAACTGTATACATATTGTTGAAATATAATATCGACTGAGACAGAATACATTATTATACATATACATTCAAGCCTGTGACCTTGGCAAAAACATATTATGGCCTTTATTGACAGGGGACCTTTTTTCGGAGGTCATTCGGTCCTAAATAATCAATACTGGTTTTAAAGAATGACCTTTATTCGCAGGTGGTTGCTAACACAGGATTGACAGTACATGTTTTTATCAGTTATTTATTCATTAATGTACACATAAATATATACTAGATATGTACTCAGCTATATAGTTTCATGGACAAACTAACAATAAAGTAAAAATAAATAAAACATGATAATAATAGATAGACCTGATGTGGACATTATTATAATATTAAACATATTAAGAATGTATGACTGATTGATTAATACTCGTATAGTGTAACTGATAGCACACTGATTAAACTGTACATAAATTTGAATACAATTTGCAAATTATTATCCGTGTGTTGCCTGGGGATGCTTTTGTCAAACATGGAGTTAAATAGAATTAGCACAAAGTACGACACACTGCTGGATATAACTGTCTGTAGATACAGATAACAGACCATACATGTACACAAGTACTAACAATGGCTGTCATGGCAAATTTCATTTTCAATTTTCTACCAATTCTGGTATTGGTAATTATTATAAAGAAATTATTTGGGATATTTCTACGCAGGAGGTGGCTGAAGAAAGCATTCAAGGATTTCCCTGGACCGGAGCCTCATTTCTTATGGGGCAATATGAAGGAAGTAAGTGGGAATTTGCATTGAACGAAATAAAACCATTCTTTTTTTAGTCGACTTTTAGTTGTGTTCATTTAAGGGTTTAGGTATGGAAAATGTTGCATTCCAGGACATCCGACGATGTTCTGTTTGTTATATCAGGTTTCGTGTTACCAGAACACTAATTGAACAATTAGTGTGATGTAGTCAGGTTAGAATGTTAGCAAACATGTACAGAGTGGTTAATAAGAACCTGGCTAGGAGACGTGCACGTGTCCACGTGTCTGTTTTGTAAGAAGCTGATTAGGAAAGGGTGTCATATCATTATTTTGTAAAATGTTAATAATACTCTATGATGAGTATACAGGAAGCAAATGTATTTATTTTGAATCTAAACAGCAGTATAAATGTTGATCAGATTTAAATGGAACTGAATTTTGGTTTAGACTGGTGCCAGTTATTTAAATGGAACTGAATTTTGGTTTAGACTGGTGCCGGTTATTTAAATGGAACTGAATTTTGGTTTAGACTGGTGCCAGTTATTTAAATGGAACTGAATTTTGGTTTAGACTGGTGCCAGTTATTTAAATGGAACTGAATTTTGGTTTAGACTGGTGCCAGTTATTTAAATGGAACTGAATTTTGGTTTAGACTGGTGCCAGTTATTTAAATGGAGCTGAATTTTGGTTTAGACTGGTGCCAGTTATTTAAATGGAACTGAATTTTGGTTTAGACTGGTGCCAGTTATTTAAATGGAACTGAATTTTGGTTTAGACTGGTGCCAGTTATTTAAATGGAACTGAATTTTGGTTTAGACTGGTGCCAGTTATTTAAATGGAACTGAATTTTGGTTTTGACTGGTGCCAGTTATTTAAATGGAACTGAATTTTGGTTTAGACTGGTGCCAGTTATTTAAATGGAGCTGAATTTTGGTTTAGACTGGTGCCAGTTATTTAAATGGAGCTGAATTTTGGTTTAGACTGGTGCCAGTTATTTAAATGGAACTGAATTTTGGTTTAGACTGGTGCCAGTTATTTAAATGGAACTGAATTTTGGTTTAGACTGGTGCCAGTTATTTAAATGGAACTGAATTTTGGTTTAGACTGGTGCCAGTTATTTAAATGGAACTGAATTTTGGTTTAGACTGGTGCCAGTTATTTAAATGGAACTGAATTTTGGTTTAGACTGGTGCCAGTTATTTAAATGGAGCTGAATTTCGGTTTAGACTGGTGCCAGTTATTTAAATGGAGCTGAATTTTGGTTTAGACTGGTGCCAGTTATTTAAATGGAACTGAATTTTGGTTTAGACTGGTGCCAGTTATTTAAATGGAACTGAATTTTGGTTTAGACTGGTGCCAGTTATTTAAATGGAGCTGAATTTTGGTTTAGACTGGTGCCAGGTATTTAAATAGAAATGAATTTTGGTTTAGACTGGTGCCAGGTATTTAAATGGAACTGAATTTTGGTTTAGACTGGTGCCAGGTATTTAAATAGAAATGAATTTTGGTTTAGACTGGTGCCAGGTATTTAAATAGAAATGAATTTTGGTTTAGACTGGTGCCATTTATTTAAATGGAACTAAATTTCGGTTTAGACTGGTGCCAGTTATTTAATGGAACTGAATTTCGGTTTAGACTGGTGCCGGTTATTTTAATGGACTTTATGTTTGTGGAGGTTTCAGTCTTTCATGTTTCAGGAACACCCTTATATTTATCAATATAACTACCTGATTTACACACACGATTAATGTCGTAAAGTAACAGAAAATAACATTAAGTACAGACACTAAATATAAGTTGTATCTAGTCATACTTGCTGTCAATGGATTAAAATCTACTTAAGCTTTTACAAGATCGCTCTATCAATGTCATGACCAATAATTATGTAATTTTTCTGGTAAATTTAAGTCCTCGGTCAGTTTATCAGAGTTTTGACCGCTAAGATATAGAACGATGTACTAATGTTACATCAGCAAGTTAATATATGGTGATAAACAAATGATAAACAAATGTTTAGACGAAACTATTTCACACAAATAACAGTTTAGAATCTTCTTAGCTAACCAGAATGTCACGTGACTTTATAAAATGCTCCTTATGCTCGTATAAACTTACCAAACTTCAGCTACAGCCACTCTGAGAATAATTACTATTAATTAGCTCAAAGTCAGATAGAACAGTCCTTTTACATTTCATAAAAAGAACTTTGTACAACAAAATATAACAAAATTAGTATTAATGTGTTTTCATTTCAACAAGTCCCTCGGGTTATACATTCTCTGTTTTACATCTAGTACATTATTTGCAACTAAAACCTACACGAGAATATCTATTTCGTCTTTTTCTTGTATATGTCAATAACTTCTCATGCGCCACAATGATTGTGTTCAGCGGTCTTATTGTATTCTTATGCTGCATATTCGGTATCGAAAATCCCGACTGATACTTATTTTTGAAAATAAAATGAAAATATGTCTTAAGATATGTTATAATTTTGCAATATTATGTTTTGACAATCCATCAGTCGTTGTGTATTCTCGTAGCTTGTACATTGGTAATGTAACTATACATACGTACGCACGTCTATTTAAGTATTGTTTGGTCAACTATGGCGATCAGAGAATGTTTTCTGGTATTTGTATCACTTTATCGATGTGATACCATGACCGTCAAGTTATAAAAGGGTTCATTGCTGTGAATGAACAGCTCGATCTTTACTTTGCTGACCCAATCTCTAGCTTCATGACATTATGCGACATTAAGTTCCCTGTTTATGATGAAATCTTTTGTTTGACTTACAGTTGTCCGGGGACTATGAGGGTTTATTAAGAATGTCAGAACTGGCGGATAAGTATCCCGGTGCATTTCCGGCCTGGATGGGACCAGCAGACGCTCAACTGATATCTGTACATCCCTCCACAGCTAAAATCATCCTATCTGGATCAGGTAATGTAATTCCATGTTTAATCTGTAGAGTTAAAATACACGTAATTACAAAGTGTCTAACACAGGGATATAAGAAATGAATGTCAAGACTTGTTGCTTCTCGCTGACTGTTGGCAGATTGGTCACTATGAATGGACCATATTGGTATAGAATACAACCTCTCTAAGACTACCTTCATTTCGGCAACAAGCTCACTTCAACAACAGCATGATTTAAGCCCACTGTATGATCTAACAATTAATTTAACCTCTCTTGATCAGCAACATCTCAACAATAACATAATATATTGATCATCTCCCAGTTGTCTTAAATTTAATTACAATATATTTTATAGGTAACGTGAGCTAAAACATAAAACACAGACGTTAAATTTACCGTGAACTTTATTTCAGATCCTAAAGATGAGTTCTCATACGCCCTTATGAGGCCATGGATAGGTATAATTATTATTTCCATACTACATTGTAAATATTAATGATTCTGAGTCAATTACTATTATATCAAAAATGTTAAAAAACAACAACAACAGAATATTAACAGTTCTCGTGCAGAGGTTTAATACAAGCGTATAATTTATACAAACTGATTAGATATAACTTTAACTTGACTAACAATCCAGGTAACATAATTTGTCCCTTCAATTAACGAGTTGTATAATGCATTTTTAACATTACATTTTATTTATTTTATCTGCCGTTTAAGGACATATCTGACAGTTTCCATAATTTTACTCATAGGCTTATAGGCAAAATAAAAACGTACAGAGAGATTTTTTAAAAATTTGAATTGATCTAAAATGAGCCAAAATATCACATTCAAGGGCAGATAACTCAGAAACAAGCACCGCGACCCCCTATCTATTTTCGCTTGAAATGTTTCTATTTATGATATGCTATGATCATGCAAAGTTTAAAGACAATTATCTGTACATTTTCATTTTGCCTATATGTTTAACAGTAAAATTACCATCAGGATGCGCACCAAGATGCACAATAGCGACTATCGAATATGTCTTTAACGGCACACTCGACAGCTATGGTAATTTCAAAGTCTCCTAAGATAAAAGGTAGATAAGATATAGGGGAACCAAGCATTTATTAACTTACACTTTTCGAACAGTTTTTCCAGGTTCCTTATCGTGTCCGGTGTACAGCAGCGATACACACCTCGCACTTTGTCCTGTGATTTTCTAGACACAGTACATGGCTCGGTGGTTGGAATGGGGACACTGTAAAACTGTCCCTGACCCATCTTTCGCTTAGTAGAACAGTGCGTTACCTCTCGACCATCGAACACACCTATATAATTACGTATATAATATTACAGGGGATGGTTTATTGTTGAGTAAAGGAAAGAAATGGGACCGGAACAGACGTCTGATGACGCCAGCATTTCATGTTGATATACTTAAAAACTACGTAGAGATATTTAGCAACAGTACACGTGTTCTAATTGTGAGTGTTGTTCTGCATTGTTCAGTTTCTAAGCACTTTCCTAACATCACTTGATATACCAATCAAAATTCCAAAGGAAACGCCTTGGACATAATAGGCAGGCCGCCATATTGTTGTCGTTCACGGGCTACTTTCCATCATGGCTGACCCTGATAATCCAAAGATGGAAACAGCCTGTTTCTCTTTCAAAGGGTACTTAATGCTCATTTTATGAGTAGTTACGATTGTTGATGTACGGTGATTGTTGATCAAAACATGACCACATCTACGTTAACCGTGGGAAAGCAGTTCCAAAAAGTCTCCATCTTGATGTAAAACTCTATTTACCTATGATTCTAAGCAAGTACAGGGTACTCCAGCATAAATCAAAGTACTGAAGGTACTCATGGAAACTGAACTAACACAGTCTTACACTGCAACATGAAACGGGAATTCGTTCTACAAATGTAGAAAACGTTAAACTTTGGTCCACATCAAGATTCATGCGCGCTGAGCGAGTGATGGCTATCATTTAGTGTACAACAACTATATATACTAGTATGACGAACCTCTGAATAATATGTGACTTTTATTCAGGATAAATGGCGACAGTCGACAAGTTCAGAAGAAGTATTTCATCATGTAAGTCTGCTTACATTAGACAGTATGATGCAATGTCTCTTTGGTCATCATAGTAACTGTCAGAATGAAAAGTAAGTTACAAAAATGTAATTATTTAATGCATGATGAAAATATTACAGAACGTTTTCGTCTTTTTGACTATTTCAATATAGAACTAACGTTACATGTAATTTTGTTATTGTATATCATTCATGATTTGTTTTGGTAATTAATTGAATTATATTGTAAATGTCAACGTATAGTTACGATGTTTTGTATATGACACAAATCCTGTCGTAATTTACACAGGCTGATTTACGTATACTAATATGTAGTAACAAATGTGGCTTAGCAATTATTCATTTAGCCAATACGAGCGATTATCCTTAATTACGTGGACTTCTGTACGTGAACAGGAAATAACTGACCAGCGCAAGTATATAACGCGCACGTGTCCGTCTTGCGCGTGCATGTGAGTTACTGAATGTATAAATACATGTCTACGTATATCTTAGTATCACCATTTTTGTATCGTTTCAGAACACGACACCCGTACATACAGGGGGTGTATGATGTTTCTGAACTAATAGTTCAACGTATTATCAACCCGATACACCACAACGACTTCATCTATTTTAACTTTACAGGCAATGGGTACATTATTATAATCTCACTCCATATTTTGTTGAGAGCAATTATAAATGAATTACTTTACCTAGAGGTCAATCTTATTATAAACTAATGTGAAATCGATCCTCCATGTAAATAACTCAGCCAATATGATAAAGTATAAAATTAATGAACAAATAGTTTTATACTCGAGTTTAATGCATTCCCTCGAAATACTCTCCTTATGACTTAATACACAATTTTGACCTTTTAATCCAGTTCTGAAAACATTTTTCATGGTCTGCAATAGGTATATGTCGAAGGTATTGACGTACTGCAGAGCTAAGGGCATGACGTGAAGCGTAACGCCCTCCAGTCAGGGCTGATTTCAGTCGAGGAAATCGTCGCATTTAGCTGGCTTAACCTCAACAACACATGTATCTTAATTAAGACCTTTGATGAATTATTTGATTTATTTCAGAAAGAAATTTAAACAATCATGTAATACTATACATGCACACTCAGAGGCTATCATCTCTAAACGGAAAAGATTGTTACAGAACGAAGAAGAAACATCACGACATATTGACTTCCTGGATATTTTACTGTCAGCAAAGGTACATATAATACACTTGATATCTTTATCAGCATGTATCTATTAATATAATGTCCATTTGATTTCTTAATTGAGTTTAATTTCAGGATTACAAACCATAACTGATTCTTTGATTACTTTTTATTTCGTACAAAATTCATATCTATATTACGGGATGATACGTCGTGTTTACATATGCAACTCGCAAAGCATCTAGACATGTAGATATGCCATAAAAGTAGATGATTCAACATTGTGGATAGATTGTACATACAAAAAATATACCAATCGCCATCATTTCAACATTTGGATTTTGTTTTGTATTTTTGATTGCTTTTGTTGTACGAGTATAATGGTATTACAGGATTCTGAGGGGCGTGGCTTGAGTGACCAGGAGATACGAGATGAAGTGGATACATTCATGTTTGAAGGTCACGATTCTACAGCTAGTACAATATCCTGGTGTTTGTATAATCTGGCGCAGAACGCAGCATGTCAGCAAAAATGTCGCGAAGAAATTAACAAAGTTATTGGAAAGGAGAAACAAATCAAATGGTGAATAATTTCCATGCACCTTTTCGTCATTAAAAATTGTTTTTAGCAAAACTAAACGAAAGAAAAATCAGTACACTAAATATTCAAAAATAATTATGCTTCCTTTTATCATCTCTACTTCAAAAGTACAATTGTCTTAGCATCACGTGGTATGTGCAACAATATCAATTTAATGTGACATCACATGTTCTATAAAACAAGGTCAATGTGGCATCACATGTTCTATAAAACAAGGTCAATGTGGCATCACATGTTCTATAAAACAAGGTCAATGTGGCATCACATGTTCTATAAAACAAGATCAATTTGATGTGGCATCACATGTTCTATAAAACAAGGTCAATGTGGCATCACATGTTCTATAAAACAAGGTCAATGTGGCATCACATGTTCTATAAAACAAGGTCAATGTGGCATCACATATTCTATAAAACAAGGTCAATGAGGCATCACATGTTCTATAAAACAAGGTCAATGTGGCATCACATGTTCTATAAAACAAGGTCAATGTGGCATCACATGTTCTATAAAACAAGATCAATTTGATGTGCCATCACATGTTCTATAAAACAAGGTCAATGTGGCATCACATGTTCTATAAAACAAGATCAATTTGATGTGGCATCACATGTTCTATAAAACAAGGTCAATGTGGCATCACATGTTCTATGAAACAAGGTCAATGAGGCATCACATGTTCTATAAAACAAGGCCAATGAGGCATCACATGTTCTATAAAACAAGATCAATGTGGCATCACATGTTCTATAAAACAAGGTCAATGTGGCATCACATGTTCTATAAAACAAGGTCAATGAGGCATCACATGTTCTATAAAACAAGGTCAATGAGGCATCACATGTTCTATAAAACAAGGTCAATGAGGCATCACATGTTCTATTAAACAATATCAATGTGGCATCACATGTTCTATAAAACAAGGTCAATGTGGCATCACATGTTCTATAAAACAAGGTCTAAAGTTCTATGAAACAAATTCAAATGTATGTAGCATGCGACATACTGGTTGTTCTTTTATTGTTATTGTCTTTGGTGCTGTGGATAAAGATTATACTTACGTATTTATTGTTCTAGGGATGACTTGACCAAGTTGAGTTATATGACGTCATGTATACACGAGAGTATGCGATTATTTCCAGCTGTACCGAACATATCTAGATGTCCAGACAGAGACCTTACATTACCTGATGGGCGAGTTATACCTAAGGGTAAGAACAATTTGTCAACCATATACTTACGTGTGTGTGTTTTAAGCACGTTAAAAGTGTTGATTCATATTAAAATACTAGTATAATAGTACACAGAGTTGAATTACGATGTATGTGTGTGTTTGTACAGTAACTTTCTTGATGTACGGAGTTTACCGTTTGTTAGTTATATCATAAAGTTATGGTCTTACAAAATAAACTACATTAATGTATTATCACAACATAAGTAACATGTAGATGTATCATACTTACATGGTTCATGCTGTAGGTATACGTGTTGCTGTGTCGCTGTTTGCTGTCCAGAGAGATCCGGAAGTGTGGGATCATCCAAATGTAAGTTCAATACTTGATTCAAATCATCAGCTGATAATTGGGAACTGCATCCAATGCACACTTGTGGTTTTTGTTTGGTATTTGACGTGTATTTCTTAATTGTATTTACAAAACCAATTAGAATTATTGCATATAAACATTTTCTCGAATAAACTAACCTTTGTTATTTTTAAAAAGTCAATGACTACATTTACTTTTCAGGACTTCGATCCAAGTAGATTTTCATCAGAGACAAAAGTATCTTCAGTGTACCATCTACCTTTCTCCGCGGGACCAAGGTAAATAGTGTGTGTCCCAACAAGTCCTTCCAAACATTCATTGCATACATAGGCGGCATAGTAGCAAATCAAAGCACTGTAGAGTGATATAACAATTTTCTCATACACTCATATTTATACAATCCGAATGATTCGATATGTCTGTTGTAGCTTTGTCTATTTGTATGAGAAGTAAAGCACTCATTTATAAAACTTGAAAAAAAAATTTTTTCTATTGTAATCATTTTATTTTTGGCAAAATACCGCTTGTCCGTTTGATTGCACCTTCAACTTTTTACGAATGTCAACTACAATGTGATTAAATAGTTCATGTTGAATATGATTCTCAATAGATAAAATCTAACTTGATTATTTTCAGTTTTTTATCGTTAAAAGACGTTTTTCTCTCACATATTGAAATATTACATTTCAGGAATTGTATTGGTCAAAACTTTGCGCTGACACAAGTAAAAGTTGTAATTTGTGAACTTCTGCGCAACTTCCGGTTTGAAGTTGATCCTGATAAAGTAGCGGAACCCCAGTCATTGCTGATATTAAGGAGCAAGAATGGACTGTATTTAAAACCTAAATCATTGTAAAACACACACATGTATTTTAGCTCCAAATAAAGGATGTTTTCCTTCAGTGTTATTTGTTATTTTGTTTGATAAAAAACGGCTGCATTTCTTGTACTGGGAACTCGTATATCACAACCAATGGTATTAAGAACTGCGCATAAAGTCCTATTTATAGATTGATCTGATTACCCGGATGAAAGCATTCTATTGATAGCGAACAATTTTCATGCTCGGCGGTGAAAAAAAGATTTCATTCAGTCTGAGACCAAACAAAGATAAATTAATTATAACATATTACAAAGTTTATATTTAGCACTTTATGTGTTTTTAGAACATTCACATTGGCTTTTTCATTTTTGTCCAAGTTATTTTGCAAAACGTGACGTTCATCGCAGTTCAGAGTTTAAAGTATTTCCTTTCCCAGATTTTAACGGGCGATATTACACAGGTTGTCAGTAGCACGTGATCTATAGGTGTATGTAAATGTGTTAAGGCTACACTACCATCCTGTGAAATGGACTAACCGTGTATCAAAAGTCTAGAAACTAGATAAAGATTGGGCCAACACGAGGTAAGTAGCTCAGAAAACGGCTTGCAGGACAAGGTAAACAAGGTAAAATAAAAAGAGTACACAGAAGTTTGAACAAAGATGACACCAGCACAAGATAAACAAAGGACATAATTCGAGAATTGTTCTTGGGTGAAACATGTGCTCTCCGACAAATGCTTATGTGTAAAACTATACATTGGTCATTATCATTAAATAGATATGCTTGGGTAAAATTTATGTATACTAATTAATAATCACCATGATTTCTTCTTGAATAGCTTTTGTATACAAGGTCTGATTTATCTTTATGTCTCTAGACCAGTCACTTGTAGTTGTTGATTGTCCACGCACTGTTTATATTCATACTCACATCTCAATTATCTCTTAACTTCTCATTAACTTATTGTAGAGTTTGTCTTGTAGAAGTTGAGTCATTAACATCTAGTTTATTATTATGATATCTCTGTTTATAATATCTCTTAAAGTGGGTACAACAATAAGCCATTTATTGATGTAAGCTCGAATATCCACGTATGATATAATGATTTGACTGGTGTCACGTGACTTCTTGTATCTGCTGACTTCTTGATTTGTCTGGAATTTGATAAGATCAGACAATACTTGTATTTATGTAAGAATGATTACACAGCACTGACATGTATGTGAAAATCTACAGATGGAATTTTAATATGAAGAAGTTTATTGAATCACATGGAAACTTCTCTTACGCTTTAGTAATTGCTGTGTTATGTCTTTAGATTTGGGTGAGTATACATGACTACATTGTATTCATTGTTTTAAATATATTATAAATAATCGAGTAGGTGGATGACAATCTTATACTTCGTATTTGTAAGATTAAATCATCGCTAAGATACGAAAGCTTACAAAAATATACACACGTGTCGTTGTCATCTCTGGGAGACTATTTTCAGTAGTTTTATGAATGAAAAGGATGAAGATACATTTAATTTCAACATTTCATGTTCAGTTTAACTAAAGACTTAATTATGGTGAAAATTATGGTGAAGCATATTTCTTGGACATCTAAATACATATAAGTGTACAAATCGTGTTTTGGATGTCTTTAAGGCAAAGTTTGACTATATAAAAGGAATATTAAGTTTTTACACACCGGTATAAATCTATGATTTAATGTGTCTTGTTATTTTCCTGCTCCGTATAGTAACAAAATGCCGTATCTAACTTCTTACAGTGATGACTAAGACATGTTGCGTGATAGGGGCCGGGGTAGCTGGTCTAGCTGGGGTCAAACAATGTCTGGAGGAAGGAATCACACCAACCTGTTTTGAGAAGGACTTCGATATAGGTACGCCCGCTTTATGTTACGTATATATCTTATTATACAATGTCTGTACTTTTATATAATTATTGTTACATGGAGTCAAGATTTCTCTGATTTAGTATATGTACTAGTATAGGTCTATGTATTACGAGTATTCAAATACTAACAGTCGTTAAACACAATACCCTAGTAAAGATATGCTTGTATAGCACTTATCAACACTCTATAAGGATTTGACTTCATAATTAATAGTACTGCCGATTTTGAATACCATATAACGACTTATCTTATTTCTGAAACCTGAACGACACTAGCTCGGCTCGCATGCATTTTTATACGGTCCTAGCAAATACGTTTTCTACATCCGCCATGCAATTGTTAAATTCTGTGTTAGTGCAGTTTCAACAAGTACTTTCAGATTTACATGTTATCACCAATTCTATACACACATGTACACACATATATTTCAGGAGGACTGTGGCATTATCGCCCTACGGAGTCTAACGACCAGGACCCAAGTCTGTACAATTCTTGTAGCATTAATACAAGTAAAGAAATGACGTGTTATAGTGACTTTCCTATTCCGAAAGAATTTCCAAATTTTATGCATCATACACATTTCAAGAAATATCTAGATCTCTACGTAGAAAACTTCGGACTTCGGAAGCACATTAAACTACAGGTATTAGACCTTCTACCACGTCCATGATACATGTAGTATATCTTTGCAATTATAGACATTATAAAGATAGAAAAAAAGTTGGCCAGTAACTTGATGAGGCTATTTTTGGTCCCCGCAGCGGAATTATGACCGCATTACAAGTGTAAATTGTTCCTGGGATAACTATAACTTGATTTTAAAACTGATTGTAATAACTTTGAACATTTGACAGCATCACAAACACAGGTAAAGTAACGATACAAAATGGTAATGGACTTACAATACGGATATAATGCCATTTGGCGTAAAAATAGTTCGTTTTTTATTACATGCTCATTAAAAATAGGATAGATGGGTAAAGATTTTTAATCATGCTACTTGAAAGCGTGTGGAAAGGTAAACAAAGGGATACAGTAGATGGTCAACTACGAGTGTTGTTTTATTTCTGACAATATTACTATATTTCCAGACCGAAGTCATCAAGGTAGAGAAAGCTGATAACTTTACCACAACTGGTGAATGGATTGTCACAACAAAAAATCTAAATACCAAGAAAATTAACAAACAAAAGTTTAATTTTGTAATGGTAGCTAATGGCCATCTTACAGAGCCATTAAAACCAAGCTTTCCGGGACTGGACAAGTTTAAAGGCCGTGTCCTCCATACACATGATTACAAGGTACATTTTAAATAATATTCGTTCGTTCCCGTGTGTGTTCGTGTGTGCGTGCATTCATTATTTAATAATTAATTAATAATATTTTAATAATTATTTATTAATTTTGGAAATATATTTTCACTCTTTCTCGAATATTTTGTAATCAAAGATCAAGCATACATGTATTTATATAATTGATACTAAAATTTTGTTAATATTTTGTCATACATTATATTTCAGGATTTTCGAGGATTTGAAGATATGAATATTCTGGTTATAGGTATTGGTAACTCGGCTGCTGACGTCTCTTGTGAGCTTAGTAGGCACGCAAAACATGTAAGTACATGTACTAGAATACAAATAGTGTTGAAGAATATCGAACGTGACTATCATACGTCTATAAAATACCCTCAGTTGTGCAATGCATGAAGACAATGTATAAAGCCCATATAAAGACATACAAATTGTAACATACATGAGAAACTGTAAGAGTTTACCAACTACCTTGTGCCATTTTTTAAGTTATATGTTTGTTTATTTGTTGTTTAACGGTCCATTCGACAGGAAGGCTGATTTGAAGTTATACATGTAGCACCCATTTACTGTAAAATGTAAAAGTAATGTATTTTGAGCACTCAGTTATTTGACATAAACACGCCATTCAACAACGACGGTCTATTCCTGTGAACTTATATTTTTATATTTAGGTGTATGTTAGCACGCGCCGTGGATCATATTGCATACAGCGAGCGGGAGATGAAGGCAGACCTTATGACCACATTGCTATCACCAGATTCCGTCAATCTTTACCAAACAAACTGATGAGACCTTATCACTTTCGTAAACTCAACAATCGCTACAAACACAGAAACTACGGATTATCGCCAAACTTTAGTTTTGAATCAGCCGGTGTTACTATCAGTGATGATCTACCAAACCGAATACTTCTAGGAGCCATATCAGTACATAATGATATAAAACACTTCACTGAACACGGTGCTATCTTCATTGACGACACTAAGGTAGAGGATATTGATGTCGTCATACTTGGCACAGGCTATCAGTACAGTTTCCCATTCCTAGATGATTCCATTATAAAGAGAGAGGGACATTTTACGCACCTTTTCAAGCAAGTCTGGCCAACTGAATTGAACCCTTGTACCCTTGCAGTGCTTGGACTCGTCCAACCATTCGGACCTCTGCCGCCTGTGCTAGAAGTGCAAGCCAGATGGGCGGCCAATGTATTCGCTGGTAAGAGTGAAATTCCCTCAAGTAAAATACGGACAGAAACAGTAGATAGATGGAGAGATCATATACAGAAAACGTACGTGGATTCCCCGCGGTACAGTACACAGATCTATTTCATTCAGTACATCGATGATGTCTCCAAGTTCTTCGGCTGTAGACCGAATCTATGGAAACTTTTCTTCCAGGATATCAATCTATGGTGCAACGTTTTCTTCCGTCCCGCTACCCCACCACAATGGAGACTGAATGGTCCAGGAGTGTGGAAGGGAGCCAGACATGCTATAGCTAATGTAGAGAGAAACACGTGGTACCCAATGAGGACAAGAAAGACCGGGGACCATGAGAAAGATGGACTGTACGATGGATGGATAGAACTGATGAAACAGTGCATGTTTCTATTCCTGGTTCTTATGTTGATGAAAATGTTCCTCTCACACGGTTACAATACATTCCTTGTCAATAATTGATGCTTTTATTTTATTACCCCGTAATATTTCTGTATTAGTAATGTACTTTTACAAAGTATAAACACGTATGTTTACCATACATGTAAACATCAATTCAAGTGTAAATATCTAGTGAAATATGAGTACTTTCTTCATTTTATTGCATATTACTGTAAGCATTAATGTCTAAAATAAAATGGCTAAACGCAATATGGTGTTTTTGTATTTAGTAAATATACATCCATATGTTATCATACATGTATTACATTGTCAAATTCATACTGAACAGCGTGTTTGGTTTTATACAACGCTAAACATGTTTATGTTGTTTGGACAAATAGCAAGTATACCGACATGCACTGAGACATACATGTATCTATGGGTTGCTAGTATATTGACATAGTACTACACATAATTGTTTTAAGTGGTTCATTGTCATGCAAGGTGAACTAAACTATTTCGATATATTGATGCCTTCGTGCAACACATAACAACCACATATCAACAACACGTATAATATAGGTCAAGTATCAAAATACAATCATTTCATCTTAAACTGACACGAAAATGAATTTCTGATGTATAACGAACAACGTAAACAATTAGTCACATGTTAGTACTCGTATATGTTGTCCCCAAAGCTGTGGTAGCACCAACTACATGTACACTTTTCTTGCATCAGTACATGTAAGATTTTAGTGTTTTAAAGTAAGGTAACTGCAACAATATCAAAATATAAATCCTGTTGACCAGTGTTTTAGATAGAATTTTAAATAAAGATAAAAACGATATGAGTAGACCATTGATCCCTAAATGACAAAATGAAGATGTTTAATGCCCGAAACGATTTGTAAAAAAAAGGAAAGTAGTTTATGTTGCAGTTTTGATTGTAGCAAACTATGGTGCACATACAGTACAGACTCTCCAGAGCTGCCCTCTCTTAGACAACAACCCCTTTCAGCAACAACATGATTTTCCCACTGCACGATCTAACTATTAACTGAACCTCTCTAGAGCAACAACCTCCAAACAACAGCATAATTTAGGGTGTTGCTTTGGAGAGGTTGCACCGTACATGTAGTAACATTTAGATTTCTGATAAAGAACTTTTCATGCTTCCATGATTCCATTTTGCCTTACACTACGTAAACCGTGACCGTGTCTATGTCACGTGACAATTATTAGGTCACGTGTTTCGTCGTGGTATATTATATGTCTATATTGTATGCAATATCATACTTTAGTCATGTTAGTGACTTTCAAATAAATCAGTCAAATTCTTATAATTATGATGTGCCTGTGTTCATTTATTTCATTATTTCATTATTTCTACATTCAAGCAAAACAAAAACATAGCAATGAATGTTTTATTCAGGAAGTATATAGTCCATACATACACAGGTAATTATTATGGTTAAGCAGATAAAATGAAAAACATTTGAATCATACCAACACTTGAATCATACAAATACAATTGTTTACATTTTGTGTGTATGTATATTAAACCAGCGTAAAACAATATTTCACTGATATTTTAACTAAACAATAATAATGTAAGTCTATTTCTAACATCTAAGCTTCCCTCTTAATGACGTAATACTGAAAGATTCCACCTTTGTTGACGTCGACACCGACGCACTGCACGAGCTGAAAACCTTGTAGGGCCCGGAAATTTGATGATGACAGTAACACGGGTGTATGTCCAAACGTTACAACATACCCCCCTACTTTCACGGTAGACAATAAAGCTGACAGCAACTCCTCGGCTTCACACGTCATTACAACTTCAGAATTCAAGAATCTAATATACACAGCATCAGCAGATCCAAGTTTTATCTTTGGGAACAACGCATTCGCACAGTGGGCTTCGTCAACTCGATCCTTGGCAAAGTTTGCCATCTGTTGACTGAGATCCTGTCCCACGGTGTAACTTCCTGGAATAGCCTTTTGGAGAGTAGACAGGAAGACACCAGTAGAGCATGCTGGGTCATAAAGGATTGGTTTCTCTAGTTTGGCATCATTCAAGAACTTGATGGAGTAAGCACGTATACGTTCCTCACCGCAACCAAGCATGATGTCATACGCATCGTCCACTTGCCAGCCTTCTGGTGGCGAGCCCCATTCTTGTCTCGTGGACTGTCGCATTATAGGGAACGGGAACACCAGTTCGACGTTTGCACCACCACTCGCCATTATATCATTCATGACCCGTATTTTTTCTGATTGGTTGATCGGATTATAAAACACTGTAATCTTCGAGTCACTTAATCTCTCATCTACAAACAGTCCCAGCAACATGTCTGCTGTCACTAGACTACAATATAGTTCTGGAATTCTAAAATCAACAAAGAGATCAGACAACAACTTCTTCCCTACTAACCTGAGAAATCCAGGCTTTCCAGGACTCCCAACAGTAAGGTAGAACACACCTTGACATAATCCGAATAAAGATTCATCAAGTCTTTCCAAAGGTCTGTCAGCAACTTCAGCCCAGTCAATACACGCTGCCATAGACGTGTTTTCTGGTATACGATATTTTTCGAAGCGATTTATCTCATTAACTAGTTCCTGTACCGTTTTCTTGTCTCGGGGATTATCTTCAGTTTGTTGTAACATTCGTAAAAATGCATTTTTCCCAGCATCCCAGTCACCTGTCTTTAGCGTCCGGCGCGCATCTTGGAACATGTTCCGTAATTCTTCATCATACAAACTTTTGAATATTCCATCGTACGTTTCAATAGCTGCGGTGGATTCGACTATAACACCCTGGTTAGCCATCTTCCCTGGTTCTACTCAAATGTAAATATATCAACAAAATTAATGTCAAATGTCCCAAACCCACAGCTCAGTAGGCCCTTAAAGCGTCTGTAATAAAATTACGGTTACGAGGTAAGATGACCCTGGGAAAACGCTATCTGCAGTAAACAGGTAAATTATTACATCACACTTTGATACGAGTGTCGAACAACTGGTGTAGAATTAGACCACAAGAAATTTAATACTAGATTAACGTTACCGGTCGGGTAGGTTTCCTGTTGTCCAGTCGATCATGAGTATCAATTAAGACCTCGCTAAAATGTATTGAAGATTATGTCATACATCGTATTTATTGCTTTGTAAAAATATTCGGTTTCAAAGTTTCTAACTCACATAGATAAATTAAATATACATGTACATAGAATATTTAAATTTCTTTGGCCTTATTGTATACCTAAAGTATTATGTTACGAGATAATGATCACTTGATATTCGGAGCCTCATACGGTAATATTACATCAAAACTAGACAGTAAACGATCCTGTCAGATAATGCCAAACCGATAGATAAGTTTTGTGTTGCCTTGTTATATTATTGTGTTGATGTGAAGTGGGTGCTTTTTGAGCTAGTACACGACCTTCCTTCACCTGTTAGTATTATAGTTAGTGTCCGAGTGACCACGTGTTCTGATATTGGAAGATTCTGTACAGGTACGTATAAAACTGTTACTATTTTATCCTCATGTTTTATAAAAAATTATGAATAGTCAACGTTGTAGATCACTTTTCATTTTGGTAAGTTTCGCTATGATAACAACAAGACCACCTGATCATCTCTCAAGGTGGTCATTAACATGAATGTCATGGAATCTATTATCTAGGAAACAAGTCTCTGTTCTCAACCATTGTAGTAACGGTCATTGTTGGTAAATTAAATTCTAATGTATGCTTTTCTGTTACAGTTCCAACTCTTGGTAGCATCTGATTGATAATAATTTATCACCTGCTAATTCTTCCATCACTATGTCTGTATCACAATCCGTGGCTAAATGGATTTTAGCTTTTCTCACGATTCTACAAAACTTGGTATGTTTATCTTTAGTAAAATCGTTTGATTTTTTCAGGTATCAGTATTTTAGTTAGTCTCTGTATTAGATTTACAATAACTCTCCATCTATTTGTTTCGTTTTTTCTCTTTTGTTCGTGGCTTCGTTGTTTAAGACTCGCGTTCTTGTTAGCAATCAAACAATATGAGCGTAATTTATATTTCGAAACTTCAAAAAATATACAAAATTGATAGTTATAGTTTCGGCTAACGGCACGTAAAATCGTTACTTCGTTAACGCGATGTTCTATCTCTATTTCAGATACCTCGATGGAATAAACGAGACATTCCAACACCAAACTACTTTCTCCGTTATTTACTAAACGTTGTTCACAGAGATGATAATCTCCTTAAATTAGAATATTTAACAGACTTCTATTCTGGATTTGGACTTTTCAAATTTGATGACAAGATTTATATATTTGACCAAAAATTAACACAAACAGTAATCAATAAACTAGAAAAGGGGGCCAGTGATTATTTGGAAGATTCCCCATTAAAGGACACTATTTTAGGGTCCACAAACCGCAGTCCAGAAGTAAGAAGGGCTATTGCTGCTATTTTTAGAAAATCTACTCTTGAAGAAAAAGGGAGCCTGATTATTAAAGATGCTGAAAACATGTGTCAAAGAATTGAAGCAGAGGCAATGTCGGGTAATAGTTGTTTTCTTGTAAATTTTTATTTCGTCTTTGAAATGTTTCGATATTTTAATGTAGCATATAATACCGACGTATTCAAACTAATCAAAATGTTTACTCTTTACAGGCAAAAAAGCAGATCTTATAACAGCAATCTTTAAAAAAATAATTTCTGACACAGATGATAAAATGATTTTTTTTTCAAATTCTAAGACATTTTTTTATTAAGATTTTAAAAGTTTTTGTACGTAAGTCCGTTCAATATCTATATTAATTTAAAACAACAATAAACGTCATAAAATAGACAGACGTTGTTGTTAATTGTCAAGACAACACTGCTCACAAATAACATTAGTCAAATGTGGAATTTCGTTGTGAGGTCAATTTTTTGTTTTTAGGTCAACTTATAAATGTTACGGACTGGTCACTACGTTTCGCAATGGACGTCGTTGGTCACATGTTGTTACAGCTGGACTTGTACGCAGTAGATGGTAAACAAAAAACACTTTTAGATTCACTAATGACGATCCTACACAGGTAATTAATAAATACATCAGATATATATGTGACAAGTAATTTGTTTTATGAAAATATCTTCTGTTACATTTTCAACAAACCATTGAACAAAAAGCATTTCTTACAGTTTGGGTCCTGTGAACAAATATGTACAGTCACACCTATGAACAAAGGCCACCCTAGGACAAAATGTGTTTTTGTATTGACAGGTGACCTTTATTCGGATTATTTTTGTTTTGAAAGATAAATGATGTTTTTTTAAAAGAATGTCATTTAATTATAGTGTGGCCTTTATTCAGAGGAGGTGGCCACTAACACAGGGTTGACTGTAATAAGAGAAATATAACGCTGTTAATACTAAAAAGTCTGATTTTCCGTCTGATTGTTGTCAATACTAGTTTTAATATATACTCGTATAACCATGTAGATGCAAATTAAATTCAATGTTTTTAGTTTCTTTTATTCAGATGTTACGCTCTCGCGGAAATTTCAGCCAGTAGTAAAGAGTTTAAAGAAGCCAATGATAATCTGGAGAAGATAACGACAAACATCCTAGCGGACAGTTTAAGGAAAGATGATACACGTGTTGAGAAAAGACTGGTAGAAAAGTTGCACGAGGCTTGTGGCTTTGAAATGGTTTGTATAAATATTTTTTGTACAACAAGTCGTCGGCTTATTTCTACAAACCCATATATAATTTTCCCCATTTTGGGAAAATCGCATTTGAAGTTTGGCGCAAGTAAGCGAGCTTCATGTGTGTGGAATTTGGACTGTTTAGGGGAGATCCAGCATCAGGTATGTATGTTCAATGTAAAGAGCTCATGGAGACGAAAAGAATTATGCCAAAATCACAAGACCGCCAAAAATCGCGTTACGGGATTGTAGAAATAAGTCAATGAAATGTTTATTTACAATTTCAACAGGGGTCGTATCCCCTTTTCATAAAAACGCGAGTGTAATAAGATACGTAATTTTGGGAAGCTTATAAGTTCAGGAAGCAGTTGTTTGGTTTAGTAATCATGTACTGAAATGATGAACGTGCTGAAATTATAACATACGTGTGTGGCTATATTTGTTCACGTAAGAAAAGTAAATTGGACAAAAAATATAGTGATATGTCATGTTTTCATTGAAATGTTAAATTCTCGTGTCTTTGTTTAAATGAGGTAACTTACAACCATCTTAATGTTGAAATAAGAAGCTAATCAGTTTAACAATTGACACGGTAACTATTTTCTTCATAAAAGCATGTATATTTTAGGCACGTGACAACATGAAGTTGTTTCTAATGGCCGGATCTGAAACAACAGCATCAACGCTACCAGTTTTATTTTATCTTCTAACAACATATCCTGATGTACAGGTTTGTATAGTTTATATGATTTACTTAAATATGACATAAAGTCATAAACACACGAAACCAATCTTACCGTATGTGAAGTTCTAATAATTATGTTATGTTAAGTACCAATAGATTGTGACACGTTTATAACAAAAAGAACATAATCTTCTGAATTTTTAACACATTTCCTACAAGCTGTCCAAAGCAACGTCAACGACTATTACATATTTCTACATGTGTTTAAATATTGGACATTTACAACAACAACAACATCAGCACCAACAGAGACTCGTATTGTTTCTATTTGTTGTTGTTCTTTGGCTGATAAATTTATAATAAGACGACCAGAACCACTGGTATCATTTATAAACGTATTATAAGCTTTCTAAATCAGCTTCCACGTCCAATGTTAGATATAATTCAAAACTATTCAAAGCTTACCTACAAACTTAATTAATGATCTTATATTATTGACCAAATACAACTGTTTTGATTAACAGGAAGAGTTAAGACAAGAAGCAGACGAGAATCTGGACGAATTATACAGAAATCAGTCACTATCGTTACCAAAACTTGAATCTGTTTTAAAGGAGGTTTTACGTGTATATCCTATAGCTCCGTTCATCAGTCGACAAACACGTGACAGTCTGACTGTTGGGGAGGTGACTATACCAGCCAATGTGAGTAATTTATTCTTTTTATTTAAGGGAGGTGACTATAACAGCCTGTTATGTTATTTTCTTCATACAGGGGAGGTGACTTTATCAGCCAATGAAAGTTGTTTATTAATGTTCTTTATTTGTAACGCCGTTTTTCTGACAATCGTTCGGTCATATACTCGTTTTATCTCGGTATCTTTATCTCAAGTCTGGGTGAGTCGAGTGTACAAACACGTGTTCACCACAGAATCACAAGTATTCATATATATCGCAGATAGCTAACATCAACATACACGATATATTATATTATAGATATGTAATCATATGTATCATTGAATAGTTCAATATGAATAAAGCCTAATGCTTCTTTTCGTTTTAATACTGAATTTGTTTTTTAAAAAACTTGATGATGTATTATGCAAGATAAGAACATGCAAACATGTCAATACAGTAAAGTGTGTTATCAGGTGTACGTTTAATTGATAAAACATGTAAAGGGGAAACATCTGTCTCCAGGACTTATGTGCTGTATTTTCAGAGTGACATCAAGGCATTTACTTGGGGCATCCATCGGTCACCAAAACAATGGACACAATCAAAAAGTTTTGAACCATTTCGATTTCTTTCCGGTAATGAAAAGCTATCTTCCAAGCTGTATATACCATTCGGGGCCGGAACTAGGATATGTATTGGTCAGCACCTTGCTATGCTGGAGTTAAAGATTGTAACAGTTATGTTACTTCACCGATTTCGATTCTTCAAAGTTCCCGAGACAAGTGATTTACATTTTGTTACGGACTGGGCTCACGCTGTCGTGCATCCTGATAAAGACATGCATTTCAAAGTTGAAGTCAGACAATGACACGTGACCATCACACGTGACTAAGACATTAATAGGTAACATACAACACCCATTGCATTAATTTTGTTTACATATACATGTATTGTAATAAATAAATTTACTGAAATACGTGTAAAGATATTATCTCGTTATATTATCAGTACCGATCACATACAAAGCGTAGTTGTTGCCGATGTAGTTACTTTTTGTGAAGTAAAAGTTTTAAGAGATAAAATGGATTTAAGTGCGAAACAATTATATACTCGCTGATCTCTTATTAGTACATGTACATATTTACATCCACTCTTAATTTCTGTAGGTTTATTTTACGAGACCGCCTCCGAGGGCGGAGCATCTAAACCGACAATTCTGATTGATAGACACCATAAGAGATAGCGGTAGTTATATTTTTACCGTACTACTTGTCGCTCTAAATATTAAGAACGCGTTTCACCTGCGACAACACTGAAACTTACCACACGTTCTGTCTCCCTAAGAACACGTTTTCACACGGTCAAAAATGAGTTATGTATGAAAACAAAGGTGAAAATGCAGATATAAGCGCGATTCATGGAATTTTCAAAACCCCGCCTGAGCGTTTATACTGCACGAACGCCTGAAAAACAAGAAACAATCCTTAAATAATCATACATAGTAATGTTTTATGTGAATTTACAAACGTATGATGTCCACTGTTCTCTTCTGGTCCCAGTGAAAGAGACTCAGTATAACCTGTTTCTTTGTGTTTATTTGTATTTACAGTACGTGATAAAACTAAATAAATTGTATAAGCACTAAATAAAATTATTTCTGTCCATTAATTCCATGCACACGATTTCATGTGTCTTTTATAGTAAACATCACGCATGCGCAGCTAACGCATGTGCATTCGATAATCCAAATAACAGTTAACAAGTTGTTGATTGTAAACATTTTCCAACAGGACGTTTATTTATAAATAAATCAGCGTCAAATCAACATATACAAAACTGTCGTATAATAATAATGATATATATTACATCCATTGGTTAAAAATGACCTATAATTATATAAATATTTAACAATTTTTTTGAAAAATGTAATACTGAGAATTTTTTAATTAATTGTTAAGTACCTACAATAATGTTGTACTGATCGCAAAACATACTGAACTACTTAAACTGACATCATATAACTCGAACTCCAGCATGGTTGCCGAGGTAACCAGCGAATACGGTGTAACTTCCTCTGTCAGCAGTCTTAGGATCAACTATGAGATTTCCACTGTTGTCAGTATTTTTGGCTGGAGTTTTACCAGGCTTATGGGACCACAATAAATTACTGTCTAGACGATAGAAATGATAGTCAGTTTCCGGCCATATTGCTAGTGCTATGAAACAAACACCGGGGAACATCCGGGGACTGAAGAACGGTAGCGGTATAAGTCCGTCCCGAGCCGTTGCACGGACAACATTAATCAATGGCGGTGTAAACACACGACCGGATGCTCTTCCTAAAATATACAACAAAAAAATCCCTTCTGTTTTAAACAATATTCATCTTCCTTGAATATCTCAACAAATAAATCACCGTGATAGTTTAATTCATGCAGGGGCTGAAGCAATAAGAGAAGGTCGAATATTGCAGACATGGGTCCAGTAGGGGACTATCGTCATCATGTGATTGTCGTGACGTTATCAAATGTACCCAATATATGTTCATATCATTAAAACAATCACAAACATTCTTTCAAGCTGTCAGACTGTCCCCCATTAAATGAATTCACATTGAATTGACAATCACGCCCACCGCCCCAATATTTTCAACCGAAAACGGCAAGGCTTAACTTTATCAATCTTGGTATAAAACTGAGATACGTGACGTTATTGACTATAATGATAATATTGCTTAGTTACACGTGGATAAGTAAAATGAAACATTGGTTGATTTCGCTCGTGTGGGTATGTGCAAGCATGCAGATTGCGTTAGAATACATATCAACTAATTAGTAGAGGTGCAACGATTCGCTCCGATGCATCGAAAAACCGGTTCCACACCCGTCGATTCGATTTCGATGCGGAGACTGCAAAATTCGATTCGATCCGCATTTTAAACATACGCGCCGACAATGGCACATCTGTATCCGCTCTTTAAACATATTGGTTATTTGTTACGCGACGTACGATTGGTCAGTATTTATCACTAAGCAACAATGGTTTCTCTCGAGCTAAAAGATGCACCAAAACATTGAAACTTGAGGTTTTGGGAACATTTTGGGTTCCGTGATGTTTCACATGCGATAGCAACATGTAAAACGTGTTTTTGCTGATGTAAATTATCCGAAATCTTGCAGCACGACCTTATATGAAATACGAACACTCGGTCAGTGTGAAGTATCCGATACGTCAGAGAAAAGTCTAATGTCACTGGTCAATGAAACTAACTTTAACCGTCTTATGTAAAGAAAAAACTAATGTCTGACAGGTCAAACTTGATACATACAAATCCACTGTAGACATGCACCCTGGCAGCACATTTCAAAGTCGTGATTGTCCATTTACTTAATTGTTGATTATCAAGTGTTTTTTTTTAAAGATATAAACCTAAGTTTTTTTGTTTTGTTTATTGTACAAAAAAAACAGTTGAAATGTATCAGCAGATATGTTTAGTTATACTCTACATGTAAGTCATAGATTGGGATTTTTTTATTCAAAATGTCAACAGAAAAGATTGTTATATAAATTGTTCTGGATGAAATCCTTCACTATTTAAGGTTTCATATTATCCTAAATAATGCTTTGGAGAAATTTAAAAACAACACCCTATAAATATACAAATATATTCTGAACACTTGTAAGACCGGCATTCATGTATCACCCAAACATGCAAATGAGAATAAAACTGACCAATTAAGTTACCAGCAATACGTCAAATATAAATCGAATCGAAAATAATCGAATCGAGGTATTTGGTATCGGAATCGAATCGAATCTGTTCTGAGTGAATCGTTGCAGCTCTACTAATTAGGGAGAGTCTACATGTTTTACATTACCTGGTTGTGCAAATGTATTAGTCTGTCTTTTTGTTGCATAATTGTAACAATTATTTAGTCTGATTGTGGGCTGCTGATTCCATCTTTCAGGATCATATCTTGGCAGACGACATACACGAGTTCTAAACGAACGTCTGGGTGTTGATTGTCCAATATTAACATACGGTTCAACAATTACCTGCAATGTGTGTAAATATAACTTTGTTGGTAGTTAAATATAACAAACTAAGTATCAGATATATAAAGATTTATTCACTAAAATAACAACTACATGTACATGTACTTATAATGATAATCCTAATACAGCAAATCCTCGATTATTCGAAATCGACGGGACCAAAATATTATTTCGCATAATCCATGGTTTCGGATAACACGACTCTGATAATCACGTTTACTCTACAATGAAACACATGGGGGAAATCGAGACCCAAAATTCATTTCGGATAACATTAGGTTTTCGGATAATCAGAGTTCGGATAATCGAGGTTTTACTGTAGTTTAATATAAAAGACGGTGTCAGATATTGTTATAAACATTAGGGGACTTTGTGTTTTGTTAATATGCTGGTAAAAGTAAATGGTTGGAAATTAATAATCCTTTAGGACAATTTATCAAAATGTTTTTAATCGTTATGCATTTTGAAAGAAAACGATGGACACATGTTAACATAAGTCCACATGTACAGTGTAATTTATCAGTAAGCGTAGACCTTTTAGTACAATTAAACCTTTAAAATTCGTCGTCATTATTTCATTAAACAATCAAACATATGCATAATAAATATTTATTTAAATAATTACTATATTAATTGACTACTAACAATCATAAGCTAATGTGTTTATATGCAGAATAGAATCAAATTACTGTTTGACTGTGCATACAATAACAAAATCATCACTAGGATTCTTGAATTTTGTCTTTTCATGATATTCGCATTTGCAAAATTAATTTTACTTAATGAAACAAATTATGTCAATATCATACATTTCTGTCCATTATAACGACGTACATAATAGTTCAAGATAATAGTAGTCTTATCAGAGATCCAAAAGTAATACAGTGAAATATCGATTTTTGGATCAATTAAGATAACAGATGTTATCTGTTACGCGTGACTGACTTTATTACTTTATGACCCCTAATAAAGTCAGTATAACGCAAGCAAGGAGGATAACAATAGGTAGACTGTATATAAACCCCTGAATTGTAGTTGTTTCCCTTGAAAATTGATCAGATACTCGATAAGGCCATGTCCGCCAAAGTTGGACATGTTTGAATAAATAAATTATAAAATGTCAGATGTCCGAAGAAGATCCAAATTGCCGCCCCATTTAGCGTTCCCTGGTATTTGGCTACATAAATGTACAGATTGATGGGAGCAGGATATATTTGGGAGCAGTATATATTTACAACACAATTCTCCCTCCTCAGGAAGAGTACACATTATTCAACAGTTTGTTCCACGATAGACCGGAAGTCATATGAAACCGGAAGTTAACCTAACTTCCTCCTTACCCGTCCATGTATGGTTGTTATAACGTTACGTTTCACAGACTCCTTGATAGGGAACGGACTTGATCGTAGTAGGAGAATTTCAAGTACTGGATTGGTTCCCGCGCCGACCGTCTTGGTTACTCTCTGACCGAACACATTCCTCATCTCAACATGGAATCCACGATAACCTAATTGTCCTGTAAGTCTAAAAAAAAGGATTAGAAATTAAGATGAATAATTTTTTCCTCAAATCCATGGCAGTCATATTATACATGTATAGAAGCACGCTTTCATCCGATATTTCCAGTATTAGTTGTGATGTCTACATGTGTGGACATATTTATTATTCAAACTTTCCAATGCTTTCGATTCAGTTTTGTCCTATTAACACCACCAGATAAGAAACACGAGGACATAATAAGTCTACAGTTGATTTTAACTAGGAGTGACTATTGCGTCCAGTTTTGACTATTGCAATTCTATTGTTATTGCTGCAAGTACTATTGCTATACTATTGCAATTATAGTTATTGCCAAGATTTGAAAACCACAGAGATTAACTTGCAAAATACAAATTTGCACAGTGTAAGATAGAACTTTGCTGTAAACTAAAATGTTTGTGGATATGATTTAAAATGAATTGGACAAGAAATAGACTAATAAAATTGGTTAATTTCATAATTGTGTTATTGGTCCTTTGTGGCAGTTAGATGCGTGGGGCTATTTACAATAATTTTTTAACAAGGTGCAACGGAAGTGGTTTTAAACCAATGATAAACTTTATAAGAAGGAAAGTATCGAAACTATCGATAGTTGAGCTAACTATTAGCGATGACTATTGGATCGAGACTTTTACTATCGATCAATACTATCGAGACACTCCGGATCGTAATGCCGCGATGATCGATATTTCGATGAATCAGCCCACCCCTAATTTTAACTGAATATTTAAATATCAGCAAAAACGCACACTAGACACAATTATTAGATTTACGGTTAAATAATTAATCGAGAAATGATTAAAAATATTTTTTGTATCAAAATATCAAACTTAACCAAATGTGATTTATAGAACATGAAAGTGGTATAAACGAGGCACACATTAAAAATAACCCACCTTGTTGATCGTGACCGGTCTAAGTAGTCTGTCAACCTGCTGTATAAAGGATTCCGTCTACTTACAGGCCATTGAGGGCTACTTCGCCCCGAGAACACGTGCAATTCAACATCGTAAATCATAGGACCTGAAAATCAAGTTAAAAATATTTGTACATTGTACTTTATTACGAAGAACTACAGTAATGTGCCACAATATCACTCTGGAGAGGTAGTAATGTGCCACAATATCACTCTGGAGAGGTGGTAATGTGCCACAATATCACTCTGGAGAGGTAGTAATGTGCCACAATATCACTCTGGAGAGGTAGTAATGTACCACAATATCACTCTGGAGAGGTAGTAATGTGCCACAATATCACTCTGGAGAGGTAGTAATGTGCCACAATATCACTCTGGAGAGGTAGTAATGTACCACAATATCACTCTGGAGAGGTAGTAATGTACCACAATATCACTCTGGAGAGGTAGTAATGTACCACAATATCACTCTGGAGAGGTAGTAATGTACCACAATATCACTCTGGAGAGGTAGTAATGTACCACAATATCACTCTGGAGAGGTAGTAATGTACCACAATATCACTCTGGAGAGGTAGTAATGTACCACAATATCACTCTGGAGAGGTAGTAATGTACCACAATATCACTCTGGAGAGGTAGTAATGTGCCACAATATCACTCTGGAGAGGTAGTAATGTGCCACAATATCACTCTGGAGAGGTAGTAATGTGCCACAATATCACTCTGGAGAGGTAGTAATGTGCCACAATATCACTCTGGAGAGGTAGTAATGTGCCACAATATCACTCTGGAGAGGTAGTAATGTACCACAATATCACTCTGGAGAGGTAGTAATGTGCCACAATATCACTCTGGAGAGGTAGTAATGTGCCACAATATCACTCTGGAGAGGTAGTAATGTACCACAATATCACTCTGGAGAGGTAGTAATGTACCACAATATCACTCTGGAGAGGTAGTAATGTACCACAATATCACTCTGGAGAGGTAGTAATGTACCACAATATCACTCTGGAGAGGTAGTAATATGCCACAATATCACTCTGGAGAGGTAGTATTATGCCACAATATCACTCTGGAGAGGTAGTATTATGCCACAATATCACTCTGGGCATTCTGATGGTAGTTCTCTGATTTCGGGCTAGTCATATTATGAAATGGTATGGCCCGAATCTACAGTTTGAAGACTGAATAACAGAAACTGAACGAATGATTCAATGTTTTATGTTTACAATCCAATACTGAATAACATTAAGTTATCTTTTCTTAATCTTTCACGTCTTGTGAGCTGACTGGCAGCAGTGATCAGAATCACTCTCTTCACTGGAACCCACAGTCTGGCTGAACTACACGTTAGTCTTACAGCCCGACTGTTTCTCTTAAAGCCCGGGCCTCGGACTAATTGCTTTTTTTCGCTCATACAGAGATTCATACCAAACGACATATACAGAACAGAATAGAACAGGACAGCCTATAATATAGATAAAATTTAGCACGATAATACATATGACTAAGTGTGGGTATACACACGAATCTCTAAATACATAGAAATACTTATAACATAAACTTACTAAATATTTAATTATTTTATATGCATATAGTACTTACATTGTTTCTTGTATATCATACATTGTGTCTTTGTTATATTTCACTTATATTGTAAATGGCTGAACTAATATTGCTGATTTGTCAATACAGTTGAAAGTTCAAACTAATAAATGCATACTCATTTTTCTGATGTATTGAAATGTAAATTGCAAGAGTCTTTACAGCAAATCCATTTTTACAAGACAGCAAGATATGATAATTAGTGCTTGCATTGAAATACTAGTAATACTTCCTTGGAATACATTGTGCTCTCAAATCTGTATACACAGGACAGACAAGTACAAGAAGTTCACAAAACTAGTATTTTCCTCAATTTGTTTATTTTCCAATTTGTACGTTTTCGCAATCTACCAAAAATAAATTCTAAATCAAATTGCATTAAATGAAAGTACTCATGACAAATGAACTTACATTAACATTGCACTGCAACATAGAACGAGAACTAGTTTAATATTTAAATGGTGGATGTAGAAAACGTACTTCGGACCGCATCAAAATTCATGCGCAGCGAGCGAGTGACGACTATTGAAAGTTTAACCATATTCTGTTTCCAATGAAACAAAGTCGTTTACTGTGAACATTATCGTTCGAGCCGTTGGGTTGTTCCTCATGATATACTGAGTTTGTCCATCAGTTAAATTCATCAAGTTTGGATCTATACCGACCTCTAGCTCTTCCATGGTGTAGTATTATGTAAACAACATTAGCAAATTTACATAGTTTAGCTTGATACGTTTATACGAACCTGCATTTATAAATCCGCCTCGTGACAGGTCGATTAAAACTAGCAAACATAAAGATGGAAAAATCATTATTCAGGTATCTGATATAACAAATCCACAACACCGTCCTTTAATGCAAGTAGTTTTATGATGATGTTATCGGAGGAAGAGATCACAATAAAGACAAAAGATGATAACATAGAATGTATTACTAATTGATATGACTGATGTTGTCTTTTTTCTCTTTTTTTGTTATGATACAAATAATTAGATGAGCAACACTTTTTAACGTGACTGTCTCTACGGACAACGACGTAAAACAAGTGCCCGTACGTACAAATGAGAAACTAATGTACTTGAAAAACAGACAGACATGATGAAAAATGTAGTACAAATGTTTTAATTATATCTGACAATGATTAACCTTTAATGAATTGACAGAGACATGGTGGTCGTGTTGTAGAAGGCCTTGTTAAGTCACCGCATCTCTGACCTAAATTATGTTCTGGACCCTGATTGGTCAATAATCAGAGTCACGTGAATCAACGTACGCTTGGCAGATTTATGTGTCAACTGTATCGGTTTCCGGGTTCTCGAGAGCTGTATACAGTAAAATCCCCGAAAACCGGACCCTCCGGTCTCGTTTTCTGAGAATTTAGATACTTTTTAATGAAGTCCAAAACAATGGGACTTAGAAATTCGTCCGATTTTCAGAGAATTCCAGTTTTCAGGGATTATACTGTATGTAAGAAAATACCAAACTTATTCAGTATTCAGGGATCAGTAAGCTCGCGATAACCAACATATAAATTATGTCCTTATGAGTTCATCATATACTTGATTATTACATGTATGTAAATCATAACATGATTGGCTGATACAAACAAAATAATTAAATTCTTAGTACATGCACATGTATTTTACGCCAGCAAAGTGTTAAATATTGTTCAACATATGCCAGTATTGTCTTACTATCAAATAATGAAGACACTTATTACAACTACCCTTGATTGAAACTAAGTCTTCCTAAAATCCCTATCACACCACGGTCGCGAACTATGACCCCTGTCACACTATTCCGCGTTTCCACTGCGTTGTCACGGCGTCAGTGTTTAATTATTTAAGAGCGCCGTGAGATCACAAGAAAAATATGATTTTTTTTTTAAAATGGAGATGTCACGGCGTCTTTACAGCAATCAAGGCGTTTCCACGGAGCTCACATGGCGTTCTATCGCGTTCCTACGGCGTTCTTGATGGCGATTTCCTGCAATCTCACGGCGCTTCCACTGCTTGCACGGCGCTTCCACTGCTTGCACGGCGCTTCCACTGCGTGCACGGCGCTTCCACTGCTTGCACGGCGCTTCCACTGCTTGCACGGCGCTTTCACTGCGTGCACGGCGCTTCCACTGCTTGCACGGCGCTTTCACGGCGCTTCCACTGCTTGCACGGTGCTTTCACGGCGCTTCCACTGCTTGCACGGCGCTTCCACTGCTTGCACGGCGCTTTCACGGCGCTTCCACTGCTTGCACGGCGCTTTCACGGCGCTTCCACTGCTTGCACGGCGCTTTCACGGCGCTTCCACTGCTTGCACGGCGCTTTCACGGCGCTTCCACTGCTTGCACGGTGCTTTCACGGCGCTTCCACTGCTTGCACGGTGCTTTCACGGCACTCATACTTCGGCAATGGTGTGTTGGAGGCATTCGTATAAGCGCGACACAGACGCAGTAACATCTCATAGAACGCCATACAATCTCAATGCAAAACGCCGCCTTTAACCACAGGGTTCGCACGGCGACCTCTGTGCGATCCCACGGAGCCCCTGTGGCCTTACTGCACTGTTATGTCGACCTTACAGCGACCCCACTGCGCTCTAACTAGAAAACCGAGCCGTGGTGTTTGTTTTGTGCATGCTCAAAGTGCGTTGCTGCGACGCAGCCTGCGATCGCACTGCGCGCGCCTCTGTGTTCTGCATTTTTCTTGGACACCGTGAGAACGCGGCTCTAGTGTGACAGGGATTTTAACAGCGATCACATGACGTCGTAGAATGTAGAACGCCTAGGTATGCGCAGTACTATCGCAAGCTTCGAAATAACACCGTAGTGGCATCGCCAGTAGACGCATTGGGATCGCATAGAATAATGCAGAACGCCGAGCGACGGCGAGCACTTTGAGCATGTATACACAAAACAAACGCCGTCGCTCGGCATTCTGAAAAAAAACCGCAGTATTTTCACGAGATTTTTCTTGCGATCTCACGGCGCTCTGGAAAATTAAACATCGCAGTGGATACGCTACATTGTGTGACAGGGGTATTATATAGCTTTTGTTTTAATCAGAACATCCCAATTCAGAACGTTTCAGCCTAATAACATGACTTTATCAAATAAATTTATCTAACTAGTTATGATGCTGCTATACCTTGTAATAACGTTATCTAACTAGTTATAATACTGCTTTACCTTGTAATAACTTTATCTTACTAGTTATGATGCTGCTATACCTTGTAATAACGTTATCTAACTAGTTATAATACTGCTATACCTGATAATAAATTCAGTAATGATTCGTTAATTGCTTCATATCAACATATTTTCTAGATATGGTGGCTGATTTCTGCCATTTCATATCTACGTGTGTTTGCCCCTAAAAGTCGAAGCACGACGACACGAACACACGATAAATTGCTCATTTATCGTGTCTTCGCCTTCGATTACACGAACACACGAAATATCGAAGGCGAAATAACGATATTTTGATAGGCGAACTAACGAAATCTTCTCTTGTATAGTTTCGTGTCGGCGGGTATGAAATCTTCGTATCGGCGCCCTATATTTGTCGTGTGTTCGTGTCTTCGCCTAGACAGGCGAACGGCGAAGACACGACCATAGGCTAATTATCGTGTCTTCGTGTCGTCGTGCTTCGCCCCTAAGGGCGAAGACACGAACACACGATATTGTGCAATGTTTCGTGTCGTGTCTTCGTCTTCCAGTAGACATAAATCTGGTCCATCGTGTAATAGTTTTGCAATTCAATACTATGTGTAATGGTTCTGCGCATGTCTACCGGAAGGCGAAGACACGACGATACGAAAATTGGCCAATTGTCGTGTCTTCGCCTTTCGCGTTTCGAGGCGAAGACACGAACACACGACAAATATAGGGCACCGATACGAAGATTTCATACCCGCCGATACGAAACTCTACAAGAGAAGATCTCGTTAGTTCGCCTATCAAAATATCGTTATTTCGCCTTTAATATTTCGTGTGTTCGTGTCGTGCTTCGACTTTTGGGGGCGAACACACGAAGATATGAAATGGCAAAAATTAGCCACCATATCTAGACGAATTATACTTATGAGTATTAGTTAATTATAGCTGTTTGCGAGTATATAGTGTAGTGTCTATTACTAGTTTGACTAATCCTGCCATTTGCATGATAATGGTGATGACTGAATCTATTAATAGTTGAAAGGTAAGTAAATCATGAAGGCATTGCCTAGATAAGTTGTTGTGTGGCTATTTGAAGTTCAATGTGCTTGTTATATATATAATTCATGTTGGGAAGTTTAAGGCCTTGTTACTAGGCTGAATATTGTCATATTAGCCTGAGGCAGAAGGCTGATATGTCTGTATGAATCCAAAAACAAAGCCATAACAATTTTATTAATTATAGAATAAATCAATTGGTACAAACTGGACTGTCGATTAGAATAGCCGAATCTCGCAATAGCCGTGTTCTTTTCATAATGGCCGAATGTTGTGTTTATAATATCTTGGTGAACTTCATATCGGCCCTTTTTTAAAGTGAAAACACGCCTAGTATTGAATAGTTAATTAATAATAACGAACAACTAATAACGTTGTGGTGCTATATAATAAATGCTCAGTATTATATGAGAGAGACTATGTCAATATAGAGGTCAACTGGCCAACATGAGAAAATCAGGGTCGATACGAGAAAACTGAGCCTTTACAAGAAAACTAAGACGACACGAGATTCAAGCATTTTGATTGGTTGAGAAGGAAGGTCAATATGACAATTGATAACAGATATAGAAATGGATGTCATCTTGGAAAACGTTACCGACTCAGACCCTCTGAAGCTAATTATATATTTGTTCTCTTCCTCTGGCCTGTGTTATTTATGGGTGTAGCGCAACCTTTGAGAGATTTTCACGAGAGCACATAGTACTAATGGTCAGCTTTTCTAATCGTTTGTTGTCCGTCTGTCGTGCACTTATAACTCCTTGGTCATTCCGTTATTGAATGCCTAAAACATGATTAAGAAATTAATATGTCCCCTGTCATAGTTGTAAAGTATACAATATTATATAGTTAATTAATAAGATTCTCATTAATCAAATGAACTAAGCCGATATGATATCACTTTATTAATAACATTATAATATAAATTTTATTTCTATTATCGTTCTCTTTCTGTAATTCTAAAAATCGGACGTTTGCTGATAAGGTTACGTTTAATTGGAGGACATCTATTGTACAAATAAAATGTGATTGTGTTCGCCTCGGGGCATACATCGTAGAATTCAATTAAATGTACATGAAACATTCAATACGCAATTATAATATGAAAATCATAATTTCAGGCAATTAAATAATATAGCAAATGTTACGTATATATATAATTATTTTTTTAATGTTCATGTATTTGAAATAACAGTACAAGTTTAATTACATTTTGTACAAGAAAGAATTACTCGTACTGATCTGTTCAATATGAAACCAAATGGACGTACATGTATATTTATAATATGTTTTATGTTAGGTAGTGTTTGTTTAGTCGCGTTTATTTCGCGTAGTCAAACTATGGAAATAAACTTAAATGACCAAATAGTGCCACCTCGGCTACAGCCAGAAACAAATCTCCAGAAATGTAGTGAAAAGAAAGTGAAGTTGTCTCCACATTCGTTACCAATAACTGGACTTGCAAGTTTCCCCGGATCTGGAAATACTTGGACGCGACATCTTATACAACAAATGTCCGGTAAGTAGTATATATATATATGAAATGTATTTTGTTGAATTGATATTTGCTAATCAAACGATCGAAGGGTCCGTTATTGTAACTAATGGTACCAAAGCCACTGTTGATGGTCGTTTGAACAGATGTGGAGTAATACTGAAAGAAGTGTAACACAAACTAATTTTATGATATGAATAATATATAACCTTGTTTAGTTTGTACCTGTGCATAAAATGAAGGATATGGTGTCTTACGTTTCTAACAAATAGCTATGCTAAAACATAGTTCTTAAGAAATACTCAGTGTTGTACTAAATTCGGGATTTTATCCTGCGAAGTGAACGGTGTTACTTTAGATACAGCAACAGAATAAGGGCGAACTGACGATGTCAGATCATAACACTAGTTAGATGTTGAAATATTTAAAACAAACTGTTAAATGTGTGTTTTATTGGTATGATGGAATGTTTTGATGGAATATATTGAATGCATTGTCGCTTAAAATATAGAATGTATTTATTCAAGGTTAATTACTCGAAATGAACCTATGTCAGATCATGTCCTATTTGTTCAATATAATATTGTTCAATATTTGCTCTATAAGTCCATGGAGGTAATATTTTATGTTCTCTCTATTTGTAAATGACTTAGCACGAGGGAGTAAGCGATAATTAAGTGTATTACATTTTGTATTTTCCTGATGTTGCACTAAACATCTTGCATTGGTACTTGTTCAGTAGATAGACAGCCGTATTTTATATATAAAAGATGACAACATACCTGTACCTATATAATGTTAAATGTTTTATAGAACCATCTATTAGTTTGTTTTTGACCAAGTGGGTGGGTGTAACACTTACAAAAACGTTAATACCTTTCATTTACAGGTTTGGCGACATCGAGTTGTTACTGTGACGGAAGACTCAGAATGAAAGGGTTTCCCTACGAATGCCATCAAGACAAATCAAAGACACTGGTTGTAAAAACTCACGAGATCAAACACTTTCGAAAGTTTAAGAAAGTTGTTTTGTTAATAAGAAATCCATTTGATGCTCTTTTGGCGTATGCAAACTATGCAAAAGTTGGACACACTGGCCGACCTTCAATACCGGTCTTGATACATGGTAACCAAATAGTAATATCATTGTAAATACAGACATGATTTTTCTTCTCACCTACGAATTTAGTTTCCAGGAACGCAAAATGAATTCGTTCCCTGAAATGACGCCCGGTATAGATTTGATGATGTAAGATCACACCGTTGTTAGGAATTTCTCCAAAAAACATAAAATTGAGTTCATTACATGTAGGTAAAATTAAGCAAACAAAACATTGTTCACGATCTAAATGCATATTGTCTTTCTCTACAGATATCGCGCAAATATAAATAAAGGTTCAATAAAGATTCTAAGAAAAGTAATTTCTATTACAACAATGTGTATGCTGTCTTTTTTGTCTTATTTATAAACGTGTATCGGGCATATATCATAAAATTATATAAACAGAGACCATTGCGCATTTTGCTGGTTAGTTTTGAAATTAAGTTTGCTTTGCAGTACCTCTCGTCGAGTATGTCTTTGTACATATCTATGTACATGTTGTGTTTTATATTCTATTGTTTGTACATATCTATGCACATGTTGTGTTTTATATCCCAATGTTTGTACATATCTATGTACATGTTGTGTTTTATATTCTATTGTTTGTACATATCTATGTACATGTTGTGTTTTATATTCTATTGTTTGTATGTGACTATGTACATGTTGTGTTTTATTTTCTATTATTTGTACATATCTATGTACATGTTGTGTTTTATATCCCATTGTTTGTACATATCTATGTTCATGTTGTGTTTTATATCCTATTGTTTGTACATATCTATGTACATGTTGTGTTTTATATCCTATTGTTTGTACATATCTATGTACATGTTGTGTTTTATATCCCATTATTTGTATGTGGCTATGTACATGTTGTGTTTTATATCCTATTGTTTGTACATATCTATGTACATGTTGTGTTTTATATCCTATTGTTTGTATGTGACTATGTTCATGTTGTGTTTTATATCCTATTGTTTGTACATATCTATGTACATGTTGTGTTTTATATCCTATTGTTTGTACATATCTATGTACATGTTGTGTTTTATATCCTATTGTTTGTACATATCTATGTACATGTTGTGTTTTATATTCTATTGTTTGTACATATCTATGTTCATGTTGTGTTTTATATCCTATTGTTTGTACATATCTATGTTCATGTTGTGTTTTATACCCTATTGTTTGTACATATCTATGTACATGTTGTGTTTTATATCCAATTGTTTGTACATATCTATGTTCATGTTGTGTTTTATATCCTATTGTTTGTACATATCTATGTACATGTTGTGTTTTATATTCTATTGTTTGTACATATCTATGTTCATGTTGTGTTTTATACCCTATTGTTTGTACATATCTATGTACATGTTGTGTTTTATATTCTATTGTTTGTACATATCTATGTTCATGTTGTGTTTTATATCCTATTGTTTGTACATATCTATGTTCATGTTGTGTTTTATATCCTATTGTTTGTACATATCTATGTTCATGTTGTGTTTTATATCCCATTGTTTGTACATATCTATGTTCATGTTGTGTTTTATATCCCATTGTTTGTACATATCTATGTTCATGTTGTGTTTTATATCCCATTGTTTGTACATATCTATGTTCATGTTGTGTTTTATACCCTATTGTTTGTATGTGACTATGTACATGTTGTGTTTTATATTCTATTGTTTGTACATATCTATGTTCATGTTGTGTTTTATATCCTATTGTTTGTACATATCTATGTTCATGTTGTGTTTTATATCCTATTGTTTGTACATATCTAAGTACATGTTGTGTTTTATATTCTATTGTTTGTACATATCTATGTACATGTTGTGTTTTATATCCAATTGTTTGTACATATCTATGTACATGTTGTGTTTTATATCCCATTGTTTGTACATATCTATGTTCATGTTGTGTTTTATATCCCATTGTTTGTACATATCTATGTTCATGTTGTGTTTTATATCCTATTGTTTGTACATATCTATGTTCATGTTGTGTTTTATATCCTATAGTTTGTACATATCTATGTTCATGTTGTGTTTTATATTCTATTGTTTGTACATATCTATGTACATGTTGTGTTTTATATTCTATTGTTTGTACATATCTATGTACATGTTGTGTTTTATATCCCATTGTTTGTACATATCTATGTTCATGTTGTGTTTTATATCCTATTGTTTGTACACATCTAAGTACATGTTGTGTTTTATATCCCATTGTTTGTACATATCTATGTTCATGTTGTGTTTTATATCCCATTGTTTGTACACATCTATGTACATGTTGTGTTTTATATCCTATTGTTTGTACATATCTATGTTCATGTTGTGTTTTATATCCTATTGTTTGTACACATCTATGTACATGTTTTGTTTTATATCCTATTGTTTGTACATATCTATGTTCATGTTGTGTTTTATATCCCATTGTTTGTACATATCTATGTTCATGTTGTGTTTTATATCCTATTGTTTGTACATATCTATGTACATGTTGTGTTTTATATCCTATTGTTTGTACATATCTATGTACATGTTGTGTTTGTGTTTTATATCCCATTATTTGTATGTGGCTATGTACATGTTGTGTTTTATATCCCATTATTTGTATGTGGCTATGTACATGTTGTGTTTTATATCCCATTGTTTGTATGTAGCTATGTACATGTTGTGTTTTATATCCCATTATTTGTATGTAGCTATGTACATGTTGTGTTTTATATCCTATTGTTTGTACATATCTATGTACATGTTGTGTTTTATATCCCATTGTTTGTATGTGGCTATGTACATGTTGTGTTTTATATCCCATTGTTTGTATGTAGCTATGTACATATTGTGTTTTATATCCCATTGTTTGTATGTAGCTATGTACATGTTGTGTTTTATATCCCATTGTTTGTATGTGGCTATGTACATGTTGTGTTTTATATCCCATTATTTGTATGTGGCTATGTACATGTTGTGTTTTATATCCCATTATTTGTATGTGGCTATGTACATGTTGTGTTTTATATCCCATTATTTGTATGTGGCTATGTTCATGTTGTGTTTTATATTCTATTGTTTGTACATATCTATGTACATGTTGTGTTTTATATCCCATTGTTTGTATGTGGCTATGTACATGTTGTGTTTTATATCCCATTATTTGTATGTGGCTATGTTCATGTTGTGTTTTATATGCCATTATTTGTATGCGGCTATGTACATGTTGTGTTTCATATCCCATTGTTTGTATGTAGCTATGTACATGTTGTGTTTTATATCCCATTATTTGTATGTGGCTATGTACATGTTGTGTTTTATATCCCATTGTTTGTATGTGGCTATGTACATGTTGTGTTTTATATCCCATTGTTTGTATGTGGCTATGTACATGTTGTGTTTTATATCCTATTGTTTGTATGTGGCTATGTACATGTTGTGTTTTATATCCCATTGTTTGTATGTGGCTATGTACATGTTGTGTTTTATATCCCATTATTTGTATGTGGCTATGTACATGTTGTGTTTTATATCCCATTATTTGTATGTGGCTATGTACATGTTGTGTTTTATATCCCATTATTTGTATGTGGCTATGTTCATGTTGTGTTTTATATTCTATTGTTTGTACATATCTATGTACATGTTGTGTTTTATATCCCATTGTTTGTATGTGGCTATGTACATGTTGTGTTTTATATCCCATTATTTGTATGTGGCTATGTTCATGTTGTGTTTTATATGCCATTATTTGTATGCGGCTATGTACATGTTGTGTTTCATATCCCATTGTTTGTATGTAGCTATGTACATGTTGTGTTTTATATCCCATTATTTGTATGTGGCTATGTACATGTTGTGTTTTATATCCCATTGTTTGTATGTGGCTATGTACATGTTGTGTTTTATATCCCATTGTTTGTATGTGGCTATGTACATGTTGTGTTTTATATCCCATTGTTTGTATGTAGCTATGTACATGTTGTGTTTTATATCCCATTGTTTGTATGTGGCTATGTACATGTTGTGTTTTATATCCTATTGTTTGTATGTGGCTATGTACATGTTGTGTTTTATATGCCATTGTTTGTATGTGGCTATGTACATGTTGTGTTTTATATCCCATTGTTTGTATGTAGCTATGTACATGTTGTGTTTCATATCCCATTATTTGTATGTGGCTATGTACATGTTGTGTTTTATATGCCATTGTTTGTTTGTGGCTATGTACATGTTGTGTTTTATATCCCATTGTTTGTATGTGGCTATGTTCATGTTGTGTTTTATATGCCATTATTTGTATGTGGCTATGTACATGTTGTGTTTCATATCCCATTGTTTGTATGTGGCTATGTACATGTTGTGTTTTATATGCCATTATTTGTATGTAGCTATGTACATGTTGTGTTATATATCCCATTATTTGTATGTGGCTATGTACATGTTGTGTTTTATATCCCATTGTTTGTATGTGGCTATGTACATGTTGTGCTTTATATGCCATTATTTGTATGTGGCTATGTACATGTTGTGTTTCATATCCCATTGTTTGTATGTGGCTATGTACATGTTGTGTTTTATATCCCATTGTTTGTATGTGGCTATGTACATGTTTTTTTTTATATCCCATTGTTTGTATAAGTCTAAGTATGTTGTGTTTTAGGTTGGGTTGATGCAATTTGGGGACTGTAGTATTTTGAGCTCTATTTATCTAGCTATATTTTATTTTTATGTGTACCAGATATCCATTTAATAAAAAAATACAAGACGACATTTGAAGATGTACGAATATCACTTAGATATCTTTCTTTCATTTCAGCTTCGAATACGATGTTCAACCATTCACTTGAACGGTTCATAAACTTAACCAATAGAACAATACACAACTTTAATGGACCTGTTCACATCGTACAATATGAGAAATTGAAGACAGATATGTCAGACACATTGTGGAAACTTGCTGAGTTCTTACATGTAAATATAACACAAAGAGACATTGACTGTACCGTAAAATTACAAGAGGGAAACTTTCATAGAAAAACATCTGAACAAGAACATTTACAGCTTCTTAAAGAGGTTTATGACAGAGATAAGATGTTACAGATGAAGGAAGCAGCTGATAAGACGGAGAAACTTGTGAAAGAAGCTTATGGTATAGATATAGATGTTGGAGGCCCTACAGAACGTTTACTATTTACAAATAGATGATACAGATATCTACGTAGAAATAATTTACTTTAATTGCATTAATATTTGTGCTCTGTGGCTACACTTTGTTTTTATAAAAGAAGCTCATGGTATAGATATAGATGTTGGGGGCACTACGGAACGGTTTTTTTTTCTATCCAAACAAAAATAATTTCTAAGTATGAGCCAAATACCATACACCACTTGAAGTAAAAACTCGTGGAAAAATAGGCTGGAAAATAAAAATTCTTACATATCATTTGAAGTTCATTGTTTTTTCTGTTTCATTATTGAGGAGGTTAGAGGTGTGGTGATTGACTAGTTAGTAATTGTTTTCATGATTGTAAGTGAGAGAGACTATTTTTCTTAATCAAATAATCAAATTGTTGTTAATATTTGACGCCAGCAAAAATATTATATATACATTTTGTAATACTTATAGACATGACACGTGATTTCAACTGGACGTGTTTGTATAAGCTCTGAATTTTAGTGTAAAAATTAGGTTTTTTTGGACTTAATTTATGGATTGTTTTGGACTTATGGGTGATATATCGGTACTATGAATGGGAAATGTCAAAGAAAAGTATAAAAACGGAATATAAAACGTAGAAAAGGACTGTACTGACGAGGAATCGATAAACACAAGAAAGTATAGAGTTATCCGAGGCCGGCTAAGTGTAATTGAATCTAATGAGGGTGTAACGGGGCATAAGATGTAAAGTTCGTGGTAAAGCCAATTATTTCATCTTCGCTTTATTTTCAGAGGGGCGTATCACTAATTTTGGCAAAATTGAGTGTTTGGTATCGTTGAATTCGTCTTTTCGAGCGCTACATTACGATATGGTCTATGCCCTTGTGGAACTTATTTAGATAGCGTAACCATTGGTTCAAGTAAGACGTATAACCTATCATTGCGTTTGTGCCTAATTCCGGAAAGGCGTAAAACTGTAAGCAATCAAGTTCAGCGATTCATAAAAAACATGGCGTCGCTACTTACCGAGGTTGTATTTTCTTAGTTTATGTTTTCATTTTTACACTACAAAAAATTACGGATAGAAAGTATAGGTGTGCAATTATATCGCTTTTTATACATTTATCCAATGAAAATACTCTGTATGCATGTATATGATGGTTCTTCTAATACAAGTTACAATGTTTAGGACATCTACACTATTTATTTCGGATATGTTACAATTCGGATATATTAGTTTTGAAACCTTTCATTCGACAAATCTCTCTCAAAAACTATCTACTATCATTATCATGTAATTACAGCTAATGTACGGCTCAATGATCGACGAAGTTAACATTACACTTTGTAACTTGATATATTAGAACAATATCTTCGTCGAATTACATACATTGTACTATAAAATGTTCTTCTTTGATGTGGTGCTGAAGAAAATAATATGAACTTAGGACAGTACAATTAACTGTCTAAAACTGGTATTGGTGTCTAAACAAAGTGAAATAAATCATTTGCTATTATGTCGTATATTATAAAATGTATTATTTTATTTTTTCTGGACTGTGCTGACAGATCTTCCCAATGACGTGTTTGTGCTAATGTTTTCTTACTTTGAAACACATGAACATTTTGTGTCTGAATAGAATATGCAGAAGAATTATGAACTTTTCAAGTACACAACTCTAACCGTACTGATTCTCAGTATCCATTGCATTTGTCGAAACTTAGAAACAGTACAGTAGAAACCCCCTAATCCGGAACCTCTCCAAACCGGAATCCTCCTCAATCCGAAAAATGTCCACGGTACCGTTTCGTTCCTTCAATATCGCATATGAAAAAATTCTTCCCAATCCGGAACCACCGTATTCCGTAGTCCGGTCTGAAATGCTATTTTATACTGATTTTTTTTTTTTTACTATTGTTTTCGGTTGCAGTTGTTCCCTAGATGCTGGTAGCTGTAATGCGAAAGCTGGGTACAAGTGTGCAAAAATGTTAGGAGTCCGGCGATTGGTTCCCAGCTATATGTTAACAGTCCGGTGATTGGTCACTGTGTGACTCGGTAAATCATGCGACTTCAGTGTAAACAACATGGCGGAGCCAATACTACAAATCGCGGTAGACATTATAAAAATCGTAAACTTGGAAGAAATAAACTTTCAATCACTGTGGAATTGATCGCAATTATTGTGTCAGATCAGTGTGTGTGGCGCATTTTATGTTAACTCGAAGTGTGACGTGATTACGTCATAACATCAAATAAACCGTGTCGGTGGCAAGCTTGTTGAAACTGACTCTCGGACAACTGTGGGCGGACTTGATTGGGCTACTCCGTTTACTATTTTTGCGCTTTCTACTCCGAACTTGAATCCAGTGCCTCAGAGTAGTTACTCGGAGTATGCTCCGAACTATCCACCGTACATACAGGGAACTGTAGAATGTGACGTCATAAATCAAGATGGCCGCATCAAGTGCTTCATTATATTAACATTTCCGTTTTAGTAAAAAATACTTCTTTTGTTATTTTAGTAAAAGAAACATGCAATATACAACTTGTAAAATTCAAGTACATGTGTATCTCTATATGCATGGCTCATAAAAACTGTACGTTATTCTGATGGGACTTTATCCATACTTTATTGTTTGCAACCATGGAAACAATTAAACACTTGTACTCATAATTTTAATTAACATTGTATACAGCTACATGCTCAGTAAAAATCATTCTATGTTTATGGTCCTGATTTGACACCACTTACAGATGCAAATTATCATAATTTTCATACTTTCATACGACAAACTGCTGCCTTAAGTTGCACTTACATATTTAATATAGAAACTCTGCTACTGTCGGCCATTTTTGTACTCCTGATTCATTTGATTCGTTTGAATTACTCGGAGTACTCCGAGTGCACTCCAGATTCAAAGGAGTATTTCGAATCAAGTCCGACCTGTGTCAGGCAGTGCTTTGTTGAATCAGTTGACAGTGTGATCACCCTGTCGACTTGTTCCCATCCACCTCACCTGTTACAACTATGAACATTAATACGTAGCCTTGGTGGATGATGTGTGGAACGGTGAACTATACGGAAAGACTTGCAAACAAAGATGTCAAGAGTGCCGAGAGTTTCGGTTAATACGAGTACATTACTTGAAACTGGCAGTGGTAAGTAATTGATATATAATTTACATGCATACTTCCTTATATTTTACCCTCTTACAGGATACAGCCATAACATATTGATACATTGAATGAAAGGTTTTTGAATTGCTACGTGTTCTTAATTGGTAAAGTAAACTAATCAATTTATTCTGATCATCAAATTTAGTCAAGAATGATACTTACAAACCAACTTTGTAAGACACAGTAAAACAGCAAACCCCAAATATACATTAAATATTAACATGACACTGGTTGACAAAAGTCAAGATAGGTTATCAATATTTCATTAAGTCTCAATTACTTTTTGAATGATGTTATATATTTTTTGACAGTGTATGGGTTTATGAAGTGTCATTTCTATACATTTTTCACAGATAATGCAGAAATCGATGGGTGGGTTGATGAGAGAACTTGGTGTAGCATCAATGCCAGATGCATCTTCACATACTAGGTGAGAGATATATTCTGTATTTTTAATACCCATTTTGTACGACTCATGATTCTTACACATCATGAATTAAACTGACATTGCAATAAGTACTACTGCAAATATTGTTATCTGTTTTACTGTAAAATTTGATCAATTTGTAATTCCAGTATTTATCCTCTGACATTTTAATAAACAGAAGATACATATTGAACTGTTTTCAGTATTTACTGTCAAGACATACTGTCATAATCATAATATATCAGTTACTACTTAGTTAAGTTAGTATGATACTGCAGTCTGTGTTTCAGTGTAAATGAAGCGTATTGAATTATTGGTACATAATAATAATTTGTATGTGTTACTGTATCTGCTTTTTACTTTATTAGACAGATTCTACAAAAATGAGATTGCCCTTATGATGATAGTGATGATGATTCAGTCCATTTAGACTTGACTCCTGAGTCCCACTCAGGGTAGACACATTTTGTTGACATATATTTTGATAATACAGTACAACCTCTGCAGACCAACACCCTGTGGGAGCTGCAAATATTGACTGTTGTTTAGAGATTGGTGCTCTACCAATGTTAAATTTAGAGTAAATATATCAGTTTAGGGAAATGTTGAAGGTATGGTTATAGAGAGATTGTTGCTTTACAGAGGGCCACTCTGGAGAGGTTTACTGTATAACTTGATGTTTGCCTCAGTGATATGTGGGTCAAGGTTGAACGTGGGTCATCCAGGGTCAAAAACTAGGTTACTAGGTTAAAATCTGAGGTAAAAACTTGTTAAAAGCTCTAAATATCATGGTTTTAATTGGATCTTGGCCAAACCTTGTCAGATTGTTTGTCTTAATGATATTAAGGACAACTTGAAATATGGGTCACCTAGGGTCAACAACTAGGTCATGAGGTCAAATCTTAGGAAAACCTTATTAACATTGTAGATGTAAAATTTTGATAGTATGTTCACCAAACCTTGTCATAATGTTCGTCTTAATGATATGTTAGACAAATTCGAACACGGGTCACCTGGGGTCAAAAACTAGGTCATAAGGTCAAATCTTAGGAAAACCTCCATGCTGTAGTTGTCATGGTTTTGATTAGATCTTCGCCAAACCTTGTCAGAACGTTTGTCTTATTTATATGTAGGACAGGTTCTAACATGAGCCATCTTGGGTTAAAAACTAGGTCACAGATTCAAAACAATGTTTTAATGAGTTAACAGTGATTGTCATGTGAGCGATATAGGGCCATCTTGGCCCTCTTATTTTATTATGCATACTTATTTATATCAATAGAATTAGTACTTGCAGTGTCCTGCTTGCTCATCCCCAGTTTTGAACAGGGTTGCTTGCAACCTTGTTCTTGGTCACTACCAATTTTCAACCCTCACAGAATCAAAATCTGTAGCAGAATCTAAAAATAGATTTCATGGTTTCCCCTATCACAACCAAAGAAAAAGTTCTTCACCAAACGCCAAAAAATAGTTCCAAGGAGAAGACGGTAATCGGTCATATCTGGTTCACACTATCCGTATAAACATGTAAATAAATTACTGTTATTTTCAGTGATAAATAACAAACCAAATGACCACGGTCGTGGCTGTGTGTGTGGCACTTGTTGCTGTTGTCTAACCTCAGGATCAAACCAAATAGTCAAAGGTTTTTGACGATGATACGTATGCATTTCATTGCAGTTCCACGATAAAGCCACTTGTTTTTTAAAAGCTAACTGAGTCGCGTTCGTTTTCCTATATAACGCACATATTTCCACAATTGTAGTAAAATCTGTCAACATGACCCAAAAAAAATACATTCAACGGGCGAAAGGTATAGAATATTTGACCGATGTATCAGAATGCCTGATGACTTCGAAAGAGGACAATTCCATAACTAAATTGGTCAGCAGGACGAAATAATCAAGACCGATTTATTTATGGTATCGGTAGCAAACAGCCAAGCCTTTCCTTTTTAAAAGGAAACTTTATTAAACTCCTCAATCCGATATTTATACTTAATCCGGAATTTATGCAAAAAGATATACAACATGTCATATTGTTTATTTGATCAACATTAGTTTCCCTAATTAGCCTCAGGGATTTACTGTTAGCATTTCCGTAGAGTACGTGGAAGGTGTCAGATTGTAAATAAATCTATCGTAAACAAAAGAATACAACTTAGTTTGACCTCTCAATACTGAAAACAACTACAATTGTAGTATTTTTAACACTTTTACACAATGAAATCAGTTTGTACTTGCCTTTATTATTGGCATTTTAAGGTAAGATAGTTTGACAAGTCAGGAAATATGTTTGTTACTTATATATGTATCATTGCATTGTATCTTTGAAACTTTGTGAAATGTGAAAACATGCGGTAAAATCATAGGTTTTTGCAAACTGATGACCCCAGGCAATCGGAAGTGTGAACAACATGATGGCAAATTAAAATTGAATTATCATGTGTAATGTTTTCGTCACAAACTTCATTTCTGTACCAAGTTCACCAATAAAAATATTTGATTTTGAGTTATTATTGCTTGAATAATCATTTAATGCAGTTCTTGACTTTTTATTGAGCATCTTTTCACTTTAATATCGACAGTTTGCGGGGGCATACGCTACATATTACAGTCGTTGTATATGGTTTCTTAAATTTTCGATTAAAAGGTCGAAATTTGATCAAGTCTTGTGTTTCAATTTGGTTTAACCTTCAGACGCTCGTTAATATGTGCTCATTTGTGTACACAGTGTATTTTTACAGTCAATGTTTACCAGTCTCTTGAGGGATGAGTTTTCCCCATACAAACATTTATTAATTATGCCTTATTATAATATACATGTAATTGTAATAAAATACATCTAATGAACAATAAAATTGTATTATTTGTTCTGCATAAAACAAGAACAATGCACAAGTGCCGACAATAAAAGAACAGGAATTACTGTTGTACTTACATACCAACAATGGCATACAACAGATGAAGTAAATCTTCCCTACAAACTCTAAATGGACAAAACCTCTCTAATCCGAAATCCTCTCTAATCCGAACTTTTTGGTCAGTCCGAAGGGAGTTCGGATTAGGGAGTTTCTACTGTATCATCTCACTCCAAGGTAAAACAACCTTTGTAGCCATGTGCAACATATAAATGCAATACACCATGTTAGAAGTAACTCTGCGTCTTTCATTTTACTGGATATAAGTGATGCGCCTATTTTAACTTTGTGTTTCTAGTCTGGAGTGCCAAATTTACTACTATAATTGAATCAGGTTGCAAAGAGCTGATTAATGAAGAATTAATCAAAGGGAAACATCCGGAGGTTATTATTATTACTTATTCATACTGTGGTCTGACTCTTGAACACATGTACAACAGAAGCTGTAATTTGTTTGAATGGTATAATGAACACTGCCGAGTTAAATATGAAGAAGCCGGTCCTGCTGGGGAGTTGTTACATGTGGATGACCAAGACGTGGGCGGTCTCGAACGGTGCCAGTGTGCCAATAACGTGTCCCCAGATGTGATATTGTGAATGCATAAGTATTACTCCCATTTTGATGTCCCCGCCACAAGCATCCCAATGGCCTGATTTCGCTTATGTTCGGACAATCGCGGCATCATGATTCCGAAACCTATATAACTCTTCTTTTGTGAATATATTTTCATTAGCAAACTTTACAAAATATTTGATGCAATTTATTTCAAAAGTAATCGTGCATTAATGATGCAAGTGGATTTCGTGTTTTTTGTGATTCTATTGTGGCACGTTATTTATGTTACACGATCGATAAAATTTGGATGATGGTCAACTTTCTACCAGATTGTAAAACACTACTACACAAAATTCAAATATACATGCACAAAGAAAGTAAAAAATCTAGGGTAAAAAAACCGTTGCGTTTCTAGATGTACTGAGCATATAAGTTTACTCAAATATGATCTGCACAAAGTTGAACTACTTCAAATAAATGATTTGTCAACAATTTCTTTAAATGATTTCTCTGTACATTCCCCCGAATGCCAACTCTAAACCTCCGGTTTATCTTCTATTTGTGTTAATTATCAAGATTTACCTATACTATGTTTCTGTGTATATGTCAATTACCAGTATCATTACCATCTCGAAGAAATAAAATATATAAATGTATTCTGTAACTAATCCGGCAAATTTTACGTAAGCTGTCGATACAAGTACCGGAAACCATACGTTTTTCAGTTGACAAATCACATTTTGCTCGGAGCCCACCACAAAATTTCTTCTGATTTTATTTTAACTATTTATGTGCGACGGAACAGCAAAAATGTATATTAACAAGAAAATAATGTTAAATCAACATCACAGAGTCTGTGCACAGATGTAATCGAATTGCATTTTCAAGTTTTCATGTTTTTCAATCGATATCGTTACTGAACTGAAAAATTACATTTGATCAAAGGTTATTAAATTTATCGGGTATTTATCCAGTCAAAATTCGGTTCATTGTTGTTAAAGAGAAAAAAACTTAGCAGCGAAGGACTTCTTTTGATCATGGAAACGAACTAGTTATGATCAGTTCCTTTGGATCGTTAAAAAAACTGATAATTTGATATCTGGAAGACCCACGTTTTACTAAAACACCTTGGCAATGTACTATAAATATATTTTAGAGCAATAAAAATGCATGACGTCTGAACAAGCGGTGTACTTTCTCAGTAATTTCAGGTAAATGTTGATGCACTTTCACTTGAGAAACTTCAGACTCTTTCTTGATGTAATGATAATAAAAATCTTACGTGTTTTTGCGCCTGAATCAGGAAGTTTGTCAATTGTTTTTAGGAAATTGATCAATAAAAGTCCTTTGCTCGATCAAAAATAGTCTTGGGACGCTGATTTGATCCAAAAAAGTCCGAGCCGGTTAACCACCGTGTATTCTGTATTCTGAAAAATTCAGATACATGCGACTCTGGCGCACATCGTCGGTTTTACATTGGATTAATGTAATTACGATGTTTTGTTTTAATAAAATTCATTTTCAATCAAAAACCTTTTATTTGTTATTAAATTTATATATTATACGAGTACATTGAAATTTCCATACCATATTGGCGTAAATAGAATTTCATCATAACAAATCAGTTCGTAAGGTCGTAAGTCGATATATCATTGTGGAATTGACCAATTAAGCACCAGCAATTCAAAAGGTGTGCCTCAATTTCAGTCTTTGTTGTTTAAAAAATATAGGAATTGACGATATTTATGAAACATTAGTGATAAGCAGATAAGTATCATTTAAGCTTCACAGCAAAAAAAAAAAGAAAAAAATCCGTCCAGTAACAAAGAAGTTAAAGACAGTCTTTAGAGGCTTGTTTCTCAAAAGTAATAAAATCTTTCTTACGCCCTACCAATAATAATCTACTTATGATATAGCATATCTGATAAGGTTGTCCAAAATGGAAACAAAACAAGACACTTCGAGTATATAAGAAAAAACATTAAACAATTTTGAGACTGAAGTATGAAGGTATGGTATGTAAACTGAATGTTATTAACAAAATGTATGCCGATCGTTTAGCTTCGTCATAGTGAAAAAGACAACCTTGAATTTAGAGATACTGCCAACAGATCTGAGATAGAACATTTAGAATTGTAAAATCATGATTTACAGGAAGAACTAAAATAACTGAAATCACAAAGTATGCGTAACAACCTGGATTTTGGGGGTAAAATGAGTCCGAATGGTGTCTCTTAATTTGTTCAATTTAAGTTTCTGTTTGACAGTCATGTCAATTAATTTGAATAAAACATATAAACAAATATCTGTAAAAAAGATTATATTTCTCCTAAACAACCAGTAATGTACAAAAACAATTAAAATTATTTTCGCCCAATTAATACAATTATATTCCAAATTTCTTTCATTTATAAATGTATCAAAAACAAAACATCATCAATTTGTTTAGCTATAAGACTTCAATATCTTCCAATAGGCGTTCCGTAGGTCCCCCAACATCTATATCTATACCATAAGCTTCTTTGACAAGTTTCTCCGTCTTATCAGCTGCTTCCTTCATCTGTAATATCTTATCTCTGTCATAAATCTCTTTAAGGAGTTCTAAATGTTCTTGTTGAGATGTTTTTCTACGAAAATTCCCTTCTTGTAATTTTACGGTACAGTATATGTCTGTTAGTGTTACATTTACATGTAAGAACTCAGCAAGTTTCCACAATGTGTCTGACAAATCTGTCTTCAATTTCTCATACTGTACAATATGAACAGGTCCGGTAAAATTGTTAGTAACGTAACGTGTTAGTCCATTGTACCATGTAAGTGATTGATTGAACTTGACCTCCATAGCTGAAGAGATAAAGTATCGTTTGAGAGAGAGGCTACATGTATATAGTGGGCATAACCGGAACACAGCTACAACGTAATGGGATTATTGGTACACACATTCAACAGCACATGAATAATTGGTACAGACATACAACAGCACATGGATCATTGGTACAGACATACAACAGTACATGGATCATTGGTACAGACATACAACAGTACATGGATCATTGGTACACACATACAACAGTACATGGATTATTGGTACAGACATACAACAGTACATGGATTATTGGTACAGACATACAACAGCACATGAATAATTGGTACAGACATACAACAGCACATGAATAATTGGTACAGACATACAACAGCACATGGATCATTGGTACAGACATACAACAGCAAATGGATCATTGGAGCACACATTCAACAGCACAACGACAATTGGTACAGACATACAACAGTACATGGATCATTGGTACACACATACAACAGCACATGGATTATTGGTACAGACATACAACAGTACATGGATCATTGGTACAGACATACAACAGTACATGGATTATTGGTACAGACATACAACAGTACATGGATTATTGGTACAGACATACAACAGCACATGGATTATTGGTACAGACATACAACAGTACATGGATCATTGGTACAGACATACAACAGCACATGGATTATTGGTACAGACATACAACAGTACATGGATCATTGGTACAGACATACAACAGCACATGGATTATTGGTACAGACATACAACAGCACATGGATTATTGGTACAGACATACAACAGTACATGGATTATTGGTACAGACATACAACAGTACATGGATCATTGGTACAGACATACAACAGCACATGGATTATTGGTACAGACATACAACAGCACATGGATTATTGGTACAGACATACAACAGTACATGGATTATTGGTACAGACATACAACAGCACATGGATTATTGGTACAGACATACAACAGCACATGGATTATTGGTACAGACATACAACAGTACATGGATCATTGGTACAGACATACAACAGCACATGGATTATTGGTACAGACATACAACAACACATGGATTATTGGTACAGACATACAACAGTACATGGATTATTGGTACAGACATACAACAGCACATGGATTATTGGTACAGACATACAACAGTACATGGATTATTGGTACAGACATACAACAGCACATGGATTATTGGTACAGACATACAACAGTACATGGATCATTGGTACAGACATACAACAGCACATGGATTATTGGTACACACATTCAACAGCACATGAATAATTGGTACAGACATACAACAGCACATGGATCATTGGTACAGACATACAACAGCACATGGATCATTGGTACAGACATACAACAGCAAATGGATCATTGGAGCACACATTCAACAGCACAACGACAATTGGTACAGACATACAACAGTACATGGATCATTGGTACACACATACAACAGTACATTGATAATTGGTACAGACATGCAGCAGTCATCAAGCAATCTCAATTAAAATCCTTAATACAGAAAATAGAAGTCCAGGTTACTGGAAACTGAACCCTTTTACCTCCAATTAATAACAAATGTGATCGCAAACTATCCTCATATGATGCAGACTTATGTGAAGGCCTCGTCACGAATGAGGAAGCCGAAATAGCATTAGAATTAATGAAGTCGAATAAAAGCCAAGGGATAGACGGTCTAACTGCAGAATTCTATAAAGCCTTCTGGGATTCATTAAAAAGCATTCTCACAGATGTCCTTAACGAAGGATTTTACTATTCCCAATTGGCATACTCCCAACGTATCGGTATTCTTTCTTTACTTTATAAAACAGATGACCCAACAAATCTAAAAAATTGGAGACCAATATGCCGCCTTAATGTAGATTATAAAATTGCGGCCAAAATACTAGCCAATCGGCTTCAAAAAGTAATACATGAAATAATCAGTTTCAATTAACAAGGTTATATTAAAGATACATTCATAGGATATAATAACTGACAGATTCAAGATGTCATTCATTATATGCTGATCATCTACAACTAAATGGAGCAATTGTCTTCCTTGACTTTAGAAAAGCTTTTGATACAGTAGAACATAACTTTTTATTCGAAACTTTAAAACATTTTGGGTTAAAAAAACGATTTCATTCAGTGGATTAAAGTTGCGTAATAGTTTCCAGTAACAGTGGTTTTCGGAGGAAGAAAATATTTTAAGATTATACCTTGTATGTCACAAAAATAATGGCCATTACTTATCCAGCTGATTTGGAAATCAACGCTTTTGTTAAGGCGATGAAGGATGCTTCCAAATTGAGCTCTGTTACTTACTCTCGGTCTCAAAAAAGTGTATCCATGTCTCATCACATGTTATCAATCGATTGAGAAAGGCATCACCCTCGTCGTTGTAAAGTTGGCAGTATTCGCGTTACCTCTTGACCCTTATCCCAATCTGTTCCGTAAGTAGCAAGCGCGGTACCCATCTTGCCGAAACACGGCGCATTCCAAGCTTATTAGATATAATGTGCTGAGCTGTACCACACGAAATGCCAAAATGTATCGCAACATTTTCAACAGTTACTCTTCTCTCTTTAAGAATGTATTCTTGAATTTCAGCCACTTGTCTGTCATTTGTAACAGTCACTGATCGGTCTGTACACTAATCGTCTTCGGTTGTTTCTCTACCACTCTTAAAGCGATTCATCCACGTCGAATTAGACATTTGCGATTTAAGACGGTGACGGTGGTGGACATTGGATTTTGGATTAAATTCGAGGGTCATCTAAAAATAATTGATGTATACTTTTGTATAGGGCAAGCTTTACTAATTATTATGTTTGCAAGTCAACTCAAAAACGTGTTTATTTTATAATTTTATTCATTTTATAAGAATTAGAACTAAACCAAGCATACGCATCAATTTCGGTACTTTTTTGTCCTGGACGACTTTGCATTTTCAAGTGACTCCTAAATTGGCATATACTCAAAATCTCTTAGCTGATTCTGTGTGAATGTAATCGTAAACAGAAATGCACATTCATGAACAAAACTACTTACGTCTGTATTTGTCATATTGTTAAAATCAAAATAAACAAAATACAAGTAAATTAATAATTCAAACGATCACGAATCTAGACTATTTAGAGTTTGTAGTGTAATTTACCCTGATAATGATAGCAATTAACGTACCTAAATATACACATCATATAATTATATTATAGGACATCTGAATGATGCTCAGCGGTTTGGTTTAATGCGCCACAGTGGAACTGAAATACTCTTTCCTACTTGGACACACAATTTAATAGAGCAACTTCATATCCATGACAAAACTACGTCTAGAAGCTGAAGGCTACAAACCGATATTTGTGCCCGTCCGTACACATTGTGCTCTGTGTATTCGCTAGTATCTACAGCTTCAGATGAGTGATGATTTATTGATATGCTACACCAGATACACTATGACAACAAGTAGATTGTCAAGCTTAGGACTTATAAATGTTTACACTGAAAAACAGCTGGTCTCTGAACATGTTCTAGATGTAATCAGCCGAAAAAGGAATCGTAAAATTAAACTGATGATTGATTAGAACTAAATACATTTCATGGTGTGTCTTTGCTCCAACTGAAACAATCACATACAAACATTGATTACTTTTGGAAAATACGAGTCGTATTTATTGAAATGCGTTTTTGAAATAAATCGTAAATATTGAAGGTACATGTAGATCTACTGTTTTGTTTTTTTGCATTTGATATCTGTGGATATAATAGACATGAGACTTTGTATGCAGTTAGATTTATTGGTCTAATGAATTGTAGGTACATGCGAATTATTTGCCAGTGTTAAAAACTAACCTCAGTCAGAAGGTATTGCAGTGTGTGGATGCAAAAAGTCGTGGAAGACTCTTACGAACTTGAAACAGGCATAGATTTTCAAGCGAAATATCTAAAAGGCACTTGGGCCGAGGTACATATTAACCCCCACGAGCATTCAGAAAGTTTGCATACGCACCATTATTGGTCAAGCTACGTACGTGGAAAGTATCGAACATTAAACAGATATATTTGACAGTATCGTGTTTGTGTTGAGCTCAAATGTTATAAATCAGTAGGAACAATATGGAGACATCGACGGGAAGTGTTACCACATGCAGTAATTTTGGCTGGGAAAAAAACCCAAATCGGTTCAATTCTGTAAATATGACTTGATATCAAAATAACATGCATGTACACCAATGTAATTCATTTTCATTATAAATGTGAGACGACCCCTTTAATTTGATCCGAAGTTCGTCTCCGTCACCGTCTTAAAGACATTGAACAGCTACTATATAAATGACATCCCAAATCCACATGTGGTCTAATCTCTAAATTGTTTTATTGCCCCTAATCAGGTAAAACCCTGTCTGGTCACGGTCTGTAGACTTGACACTTAGTCAAAAAGTGGGGTAATAAATTTTATTGATTTACAGTGATAATAAGTTTATGACTACATTGCTTTTGTTTTTATAAGCATAGAGTAACAGATATGTAAACAGGTGCTAGTCTATCAATGACCCTGTCTGTTTGATTACCCCCTACTGTGGAATTAGGGGACTTTCGGGTCCATAAGTCACATGCCTCGCATTCCTGGTTCAATGTCTTTAAATCGCTAATGTCTAATAGCACCATTCGATGAACAGGAATCCCCATAAACAGTATGCACATTTTCCCGAATTTCAGAAAACGATTTTCCGAGTAATGCATAAAAATCTATCACACTTTTCGCCATTTCGATGGTTATGAAACAGTGAAATTAGTCACGATATTATTGATGGGCCCTCGTAGTTGTAGAAATCTAGGCAATTAAGATACGTAAATCAACGGCATCACTATAAAACCCAATGATTTGCATGTACATCGAAAGATAAAAATGATACTATGATACTACCCTATTTCTCCGCTCAAAAGAAGACATCACAATTGAAATTTTCGGATCATTTTCTGGCTTAGAGTTAAACAAAAATAAAGCCATAGCGTTTTGGATACTCAACGTTAGAAATAGTTCAGATAATATCGATAACATTTTATGTACAAATAAACCAGTCAATTTATTTTGGCCACGATAAGAAGGAATGTGCGAAATTAAATTGGGAAACAAAAATTGATAGCTATAAAACCATTATAAACAACTGGTCAAAGAGAAAATTAACCTGGTATTGCAAAATTCTCATTGTCAAAACTCTTCTTATTCCAAAATGTAAATATGCTTTTCATTCGCTAATAGTGCGAAATAAAATTGTCCAAGAAATTAATACCCTTATTTACCAATTGTTATGGAAAAGATCAACCGATCAACGCTCATAGGCAACAGATTCAATGGTGGTCTCGATATGATAGACATCGAAACATACGTAACTTCAATAAAAATAACAATAACATCGATCAAAAAAACTATTCCAAGATACTTCTTTGATAGATATGGATCGGAATTCCTTGTGTTCAATTTCAATTTAGACTCCATTAAAAACATTGACACTACATCCATACCTGAATTCTACAAAAATATCCTAAATCTGTGGATAAAAACAAAAAATAAAACCTCTGCAGATGAACCAAATTCGTTTTATGATAATAAGGAAAGAAATCATTTGGGGCAATAGATATATAAAATTTAATAATGAAGTCATACTGTTTAGAAACTGGATTAAGTCAAACATAATTTTCGTAAATGCAAGAATTGACAACAAAAGATTTTTGCAAGAAGATAATATATACACAAAACTTAAAGATAAGACAAACTGGATATCAGAAATAAGTGTTTTGAACAAAATTTTTCCGCATAAATGGACCTACGTACTATCTACAGAGAAATCACGATTAACAAAAGTAAAAAACTGTAATTCAACCACAGTGCTTAAACAATCCCATTGCTGTATTGCTTTATCAAATTAATATTTCATTACAATAGTATATTTTCATACGCATGCATGCTAATTTATACTAATATGTAATGTCCTTTTATACGTACATGTATATGTTATATCAAGAACAACTATAACAAAACGTTATAGTTAGAAGAATTACAAGACGCATTGGTTTAAGTTTTTTGTATGAAGTTACTTTTTCATAAAGGATGTTGACCGTCCACTTTATTCATTCCTCTATTACGGAGAGTATAACATATTTACAAGTTCTAGATAATACACATACTTTGACACTCATGAGTATTTGACAAATGAATACATGTATGTATATAGTTCACATGTACATGGTATTACCATACCATACATTAATGGAATGAAGTACACCCTAAATACTACCAAATTCACCATAGTCTGATATGATACAACCACATTAATCTTACACCTGATGATGCTTTCGATAATATGCCACTCATAGAACGATGCCTGCATTACTTACTTACGTTCGAACAACAGAGCAGACGAACAGATTCAGTCAAACATGACAGGTAACGCGATAGCCAGTCCAATGATTGACCAATCAAAAATGACCGAAATCACCATTAGCCAATCAAATGGCCAGGATTAAATATTTGTACGGCGCAAAATCGCATCCGGCAATTCAATACTAGAATGTGGCCTATGTAACATTTTTTTATCAGGATGTGCGACGTTTCAGATCAAACGAATTTGTTATTTTGACTTAACTGATCCCGAAACTAAAGTGATCATCTACTCCATCAAAAATACAAGCCGTTGATGTTTCATGAATCTCATGTATCTGGTCATATGGTTCTACAGTTCACGAGGTACTCTATATGTATTCCCTGTTTCCACCTTAAAATCAGGGAAAACTATCACCTCGATGTATCAGACGTTGCAATATCTGCTGGAATGCATTTAAAATATTTAAATAAAGTCTCCAAAAATAATATACTCCGTTGTCTGAGGGTACGTTGTCGTAAAAACTGGTATAACGGTCCCAAACATAGATTTTCAACTGTAAAGTGACCATCTATATCGAACCATAAAGTGACCGTCTATGTTGAACCAATTAAGTCATCATTTCTCACCTGATCAGACATTTTTTTTGTATTGAGCTCCGAAATCGATATTTAATTAATGACAATTGCGTAAACAAGTCAGTGTCCACGCTCGCGATTATAAAATTAGTCTGTGTGAAAATGTTTATAATGTTTTGTTTATTTGCGACATGTTGCTAAAATAAATACATCGAAACGTATAAATACCGTGTTCCGTATCTTATAACACGATTAAATGATTATTACAACACACCGACGATCGCTCCAAAATGTAATAAACACAGCGAATTTCTCTAATAATATATACATCGAAGTTCATTTAGGTCGAATAATTTTTCTTAAGTCCTTTGATATAAAGAGTTTCGGTTGCATTTTCAAGAGCACGACCATTCGGGCTACCAAATAGCAAGATGCACTAGACTGGACCAGTAAGCTATTGATTGTCGTTCGGACCTGCCTTGATGTCGAACCCTGTCGTCACAGTGCCCATATAAATACTAAACTAGTTCTCGTTGTAGCGCACCAGGCAGAGTCAAATTCTCAGTCAACTGAAACCACCTTCATTGAAATATTGACACGTTTCTAGTAATTTATAGGTGATTGACATTGACGAGACGACAACGATAAGAAACAGCTACTAATATTCGGCGAGTGTCACGTGATCATTGAGACTATTAGCGAGTCCGATTAACAACTTGAATAATACACAGTCTGTATGTACACATAAACACCACTTAAAAAGTAGTTTTGCTTCATCCTCAGTAATATAACACAATGCTTGATAGTGTACTAAGTTCAACGCTGTGTTTATTTACTATAGTAGGATTGGATTCGGTTCGTTTATTGACAGATGGGAAGATTCATTCCCGTCGTTGTTTATCGAGCTCGCTCCATTCTTAGACTATAAAAAGCGACTGCGTCATCAAGCTAACACTAGTTGGTGTGAGAAACACGTGACCTCGCTCTATTTCTGTTTTGTTTATATCACGTGATGACCATTGCGTATATTTCGGGCACTGTCAGAAATCTGCTTCGGTGCAAGAAGTTGCGATTTTGCATTGCCACTTATCACGTGATGCCATTGCGGATATTTCGGGCACTGTCAGTAATCTGCTTCGGTGCAAGAAGTTGCGATTTTGCATTGCCACTTAAAAATAAGCATTCCAAAATAAAACTTCCGTCGCCGTACAATAAACAAATACTCGTAAGTATATTTCGTCTAGAAAAATGAATTAACCGATTACCGTTCGGTAATTGGAAAAAAGACCTACAGCAGCACAAACGCAATTGGTAAACACATACAATAGCACATGGATAATTGGTACACACATACAACAGTACATGTATGATTTGTACGCACATACAATAGCACATGGGTAATTGGTACACACAAAAAACAAAACACATCATACAATATTATGGGATAATTGGTACCAGAGATGTTATCTATGTCTCTGTTGGTACACACATACCACGGTACATAGATATTTGATATACACATACAACAGATACAACATTTGGTGGTGTTTGACCTAGAGAGGCAATGTTTACATTTTTTGTTTGATTTTTCTCAACTCTTCTCATTTACAAACTTGTGGTATAATATTAGCAGTTCAGAAGAAGATGAATATCATCCATACTACTCTTATCGTATTTTTAACCTTCAGTCGTTTTTATGAAGATGACATTTCAACTTATTTTACAAGTGAACAGTATCCGGATAATTTCATTTCGGATACCCCTTTCATTATACCCATTAGTTATGGACATAACTCTTTCTACCAGTCATTTATGCATATAAATGCTAGTCTACATTCATCTAAGAACGTTCCTAGATCTAAACACAGGAGGAATTTTGTCCCATTATTTCTCTTAGTATGTGGAGATGTCCACCCCTGTCCAGGACCTGTCAACCCTACTAAAGATAACTGTGATAGTAACAACAACTGTGATTATAAAATTTTTAACCAACGTGGTTTGCATTTTGTTCATCTAAATGTTAGAAGTCTTCTTCCAAAAATTGATGAGATCCGGCTTATAGCTAGTAACACTCATGCTGCATGCATATGTTTAACTGAAACTTGGATGGACAATTCTGTACCTGATAGTGAAGTTGCCATTGATAACTATTCATTATTCGGAACCGACAGGGCGGCGGAGTATGTTTATACGTTAGAAGAGACTTGTCTTTTGATCCATGTAAAGAACTGAATCATGAACACTTAGAAGCTTTATGGATATCTTTATTGTTACCAAAGTCTAAACCTATAATTTGTGGTGTAATATACAGACCTCCAAAGCAAACAAACTTTTATGATATTTTAAATAATGTTTTTCATTCTTGTAAGCTTGTAACTGAATATGAAACCATTGTACTTGGTGATTTTAATACTGATGTATCTTGTTCTACCAAATGTTCTTCTGTCAATGCATTTTTTGATTTTATTAGTATGTTTAATTTTAAACAATTGATTAACACATTTACAAGGGTATGTCACCTTTCATCATCTACTATTGATTTAGTTCTAGTGTCTGACAAGGATAAAATTTTACAGTCTGGTGTTTTTGAAACTACTATGTCTGATCATTTTATGACATATTGTACTAGAAAATCTGTTAAAGTGAAGTTTGGTTCCCATAGGACTGTTACTCTTAGATCTTTAAAAAAATAATAATAAAGATGAGTTCCAAGAAAATTTATTATCTACAGATTGGAGTGATGTACTTATTTCTGATAATGTTTCAGAGGCATGGGATACTTTTAAGACACTTTTTACTTCTGTTATAGATAATATTGCACCCATTAAGCAAGTTAGAATGAAACAGAGAACTGAACCTTGGATTGATGATGAAATTCTTTTATCTATTAGGAATAGAGATAAAGCATTCCACAATTGTAAAAAACTAAGAACTGAAGACAGTTTTGATTGTTTTAAATCTTTAAGAAACAAAACTAAATTTTTAATTGATAGTGCAAAGAAGAATTATTTTACTGAAACTCTTGAATGTAACAAAAATGACTCTAAGAGCTTTTGGAAAACATTAAAAAGTCTTGGTGCTCCATCCAAGAAAGATTCTTCCTCAAGTAATAGCATATGTGTAAATGTTGATGGTGATATTTGTTTTGATAAGAAAACGATTGCCAATACTTTTAATAGTTTTTACACAACAGTCGCATCCAATCTTGTTGATAAACTTCCTTCTTGTATTAATACATTTGGTTCTGATTTTGTTTCTAAATTTTACTCATTTAAGGGTATTTTTCCAAACAGTTGCTCCTTTTCTTTAGTCACTGAGAGCAAAGTACTCAAATACTTAACACAACTTAGTGTCAAAAAAGCCACTGGTCTTGATGGCATTCCTTCACGTTTTGTAAAAGATGGGGCTCCAGTAATTGTACAACCTTTAACACATATTATTAATTTATCTTTGATACAGGGCACTATACCTGATGATTTAAAACTGGCCAGAGTTGTTCCTCTTTTCAAGAAAAATAATAAAACCTGTGTTGAAAATTATCGACCAGTGTCTATTTTAAGCATTGTTTAAAAAAATTTTGAAAAAATTGTTTATGATCAAATTGAATCTTTTTTAAAAGACAAAAACTTAATTTATGAATTTCAGTCTGGATTTCGAAAAGGTTATTCCACTGACTCTTGTCTAATTCACCTGACTGATTTTATTCGTTTTGAAATGGACAAAGGTAATTTTGTAGGAATGATCTTATTATATCTTCAAAAAGCCTTTGATACTGTAGATCATTCTATTTTATTAATGAAACTCAAACACTGTGGCTTTAGTAATGATATTTTAAATTGGTTCAACTCTTATCTCTTTGGTAGACAGCAATTAGTTAATGTTTCTGGAGTTAATTCAAATACAGCAAATATCACATGTGGGGTACCACAAGGCTCTATTCTTGGCCCACTTTTATTTTTAATTTATGTTAACGATATGTCAGATGTTGTGAAAAGTAAACTCTTGTTATATGCTGACGATTCTGCCATCTTATATTCTGGCAAAGACAAACAAATTGTTGAAAAATTTTTATCAGAAGATCTGAAAAATGTTAGTCATTGGCTCATAAATAATAAATTGTCTCTACATCTTGGGAAAACAGAATCTATTCTTTTTGCATCTAAGCCTAAATTACGATCCACTGAAAATCTTAATATTTCTTGTAATAATTCAGTTATTGAGCCAACTTCATCTGTAAAATATTTGGGAGCAATTTTAGATCAGTCTTTATCTTTAAATGAAATGTGTCGTGCAATTATAAAGAAAGCAAATTCTAGATTAATGTTTCTATATAGAAAAAGAGAGTATTTAACTCAACATACTAAAAAACTTCTTGTTTCTTCACTTATTCAATGTCATTTTGATTACGCTTGCTCAATATGGTATTATAGTTTAACAAAATCTATGCAAAAACAGCTTCAAATTATTCAGAATAAATTGATCAGATTTGTACTAGACCTCGATTGTAGAGCACATATTGGCCGCAATGAATTTAAATCTGTTGGCTGGCTCCCAGTATTGAGAAGAGTGGACCAAATTATTCTTTTACATGTTTTTAAAATCAGACAAGGGTTAGCACCATCTTATCTTGCTGAAAGGTTTGTCCATCAAGATCAGATCCATTCATACAATACAAGGTTCAGTAGTAAAGGTGCTTTTTCACAGATAAAAGTAAAAAGTTTTGGATGTAAGACTTTCAGTTCAGTGGGTGCCAAATTATGGAATAATTTACCAGTTCACATTACAAGTTTAAATAATATTTCTTCTTTTAAAACTGCTGTAAAAAATCATTTTTTAGATACTTTATCTGTTTAATTTTTATAACCTGACAATTTACATCTTAATTTATTTATTTATTTATTGTTTTATTCATTTTTGGCTATATATTGCATATAAATTACATAGTTAAGTGCTTACATTTATTAACTACTCTGTCTCTGTGATAAATGTACTAATTTTTAATGTGATAACTTTTTGTGATACATAATTTTTAATTGCCATTGTAATGTACCTTTTAATTTATTTACCCACCAAATATATACATGTTGTTAATTAAGATATTTAGAATTAAGGTTTAATAGCTTGTTGAAGAGTATAACTTATTTATTTATTTGTACCACTACCACCATTGCCTTTCTAAGTCATGCCACCGACACTAAGGACCACAATGGAAATAAGGTTTATCCTTTTTTGTGCTATCCTTGGTGTTGGTGCATATGTCATGATTATATTTATTTACAACTTGATTTATATGTTTTAAAAATGATATCATGTTGTTCTTTTAATTGTCATGTTATATGCATTATATGCCAAATAAATCTATCTATCTAACAGATGAATAACCTGTGCATCAATACAAAAGTTCACAAATATATTAATATATAATATAAGCATAAACTTCCATATTTTATATGATAAATTTATATCATTTCATAACCCAAGCGTCATATTTACATCTATATTATGATGCGGAAGGCCTTGAGAACTTGAGTGTAACATTTATATTAGCATTAATGGCTACTTCTTAATAAACTACGATGACACATCGACCACATTTAGATTCTAAGAGGATTGTCAAGCATGTCATTAGGGTGCATATGTGTTAACTGTACGCAGCTTCTAGTTGTATGTAAAATACGTCACCTTCTTTTAAGACTGCCTTCGGGGGTATACCAGTATGCCCACCTTTGGCAAAGTTTACTCGTGCCATCAATGCGTCATATGGGTTTCTGATAAGCAGTACAACTTTTTGGAACTGATGTTTTTCGATATGCGTCATTGCGTGTGTTTTCACTACCACTGTTTTTGATTTATCTTTATAGCATTCGAAAGGAAACCCGCCTTTCCTAAGATTACCGTCACAATAGCAACTTGATGTTCCAAAACCTGTAATTGAAAATGTAAACACAGAAGTACATTTGACGAGTAAGTGTATTACGTACTCTTCACTTTCAACCATCAGCAGCATCTGATATCAGACGTACAACATAGTCGTGACAGCTGACGGATGTATTCATTGACAGAAGTCTACAGAATTGGTACAGCCCAAGTAGCCATAGAAGGTGTTCCACCCTGACTTTCTATTAGACTTGTAACCCTTATCCCAATGTGATTCCAAATTACCAACTACTTATCCTTAGCTAAAAGTCCGTAAGTGACTACCCTAACATGTCTTCACATCTATTGACCTAGCATTTGACCTTTGGTTTAATGTCCTTGACATTGTGTAAACATTTGTCATTCATAAGTGTCCCTGACGCCCAGGCGTTCAAATAGGATCTAGGGTACTACTTAAAAATGGAAACGAAGAAAACTCGAATTTTTCAACTTAGAAAAGTCATTACAATCGCTTAAAGTCATTACAATTGCTTAAAGTCATTACAATCGCTTAAAGTCATTACCAGGCTGTCTGTTGAATAAATCAAAACTGCAAAGTCTGAAATGTATGCTTTTACAACAAGACTTGTTAGTGGTACTATGTATCAACGCGTATGAGAGGTGTCACTGTTTTGTTAGTAAAAAAAGTGTGTGTATAGCTATAGGAACTTCCTTCCTTAAAAGGACAAGTTTGTTCGGATTAAGGTGATTTCTCGTATAAAGGGGTTTGAGGTAAGGGGCCAGGGTTATAGCGGCCATTTTTAATTAATATTTTTTTGTTCTCTCATTTATTCCCTCCTTAATTTACTACTTAAGAGGACTTAAAACCATTTGTACTTGTAAACACAATAACATGGCATATCACTTATATACGTCGCTTATCCTATTTTACTAAGAATTATTATAAAAAATATCGAAATATTTAATTACCGGTCATTTGTTGTATAAGATGTCGTGTCCAAGTATTTCCAGATCCCGGAAAGCTTACAAGCCCTGTGATAGGTAACGAATGTGGAGATAATTCCACGGTTCTTTTGCTACAGTTTTTTTCAGAGCTTTCTGTTCCTGTCAAAACTTTTGCTTGTGATTTTTCTTGCGAGGTTGATTCAATTCTTTCAATCATCATAGGAATTATATTAAAGTGAGTTAAGTTAAGTTGAAAATAATCCACATACTTTATTGTCAAAATTAAACAAACACACAGAAGCACAAAGCATGTCGCAAACAAATTCCATGTTCGCGTCATGATTTATTAAACGATTATTTCAAATAGTCGAAAAATAAAATGAAGCTCCTTTACAACAGTGTGTAGAAAAGAAATATCAGTAGGCCAGGCTTCTTGATTGTCCTATTGACCTTTCTCTAATAGTACCAACACGAACGTTTCTACTTGAAAAAATCCAAATTATGAATTGAATCGGGTTTGAATCGTGCCTCTAGGTCTCTCTCACAAATGACGTCAGAAAAAAAGAATAGAAATGATGTATAGTATCCGCATAATTTACACGCAATAACAAATTCCATCTCTGAATATTGCTGATCAATGGTTCAAGTGCTTTGTATGACAACATGTGTTGTTATTTTAGCTTAATTTGATATTTGTCAATCAGATAAATGACCACTTCACAGTTGAAAAGCAATGATATTCAGTTTGAGTATTAAAATTGGAGGGTCGTAGACACATGTGGTCACATATGTAAAAGGATTGACATGTCAACAAGTATAGAAGAAAAGCATGAAAACAATATACATGTACTAGTATTATACAATCCATAAATGCATACAATAAAGTTAAAATTCGGTTTGAAATGTAAAATAACTATACAGTTGAGGCTGTCTTATGTGACCTTCTTTGGGATGCAGCTAAGAAAGGTGTATGTGCAATTCAAATGTGTTTATTTTAATATTACTGGCATATATCAAGAAATAAAATAATATTAAACTATAATGTACTGATGTTTAACCAATAAAATATATTATTCACAGATGATAAAACTTCATTGCATGAAACATCACATGTAACAATTCAAGTGTTTCTACCAAAAAGTATGTGATCACTGACTGTTTCGGCTTCTCAAACAGAATTTTCACCAAGATCACTGGCTATTTTGTATGCCGGCCGTCCTTTATCTAATTTCTCGATTGCATCGAGTTTTTGTTTTAATGTTAAAACAATCCGCTTTCGTTTAGTCGCCATTTTTCCTCTATTTGTCACTATTATACATGTATGCCGATGTGTGTAAAAGACTTTTACTTTTGACTGTTGTATACAATGCAATCGATAATTACTGACTACATGTATAGCCTGGAGCGGTGTTAACTGGGCCGTTTCAAAGTCGTTTATAACACCTGACTTCACACACAATGTATTTGTTACGGAGCAATTATCACGGTCGTATAACACGTAACACAGCATGTCGTTATATAGAACCCAAACATAGAGTGAAACGCACGGGAGCAAAAAGTACAGTCGTATAACACAACATGTCGTTATATACAGCCGACCGTTAAGAAAATTCGCTTATAGAAATGGATTTTCTAAAATCTAGGCCATTTTATTTTGTCTTATTGGACAAGGTTTTGTAAAGACAGATTTTGTTAAGCAATTTGCCAAATTCATTGTTGAATACTAAGGACTAGTTGATACTTTGGAGAAATGTGCTATTATTGTAACATTATAATGTATTGTTCATAAAAAGACATACATCGATATATCTAAAGGGTGTACATTGCGCTTGATTATATAGCCAAAATATACGTATATTCGTAAAAAATATAAACGGTAAGTTAAATCAGAAATTATAGTACAAGGGTACCATGTTATATTCGAAGTGTGCATCCCTTTGTGGCTAAAAAAACGCCATAAATACATTTCGACTAGTTATATAAATTGATCAAGTAATGTTCACTATCTAGCAGGCTGTTATAAGACACCTTATCAGTTTTATGGTGTCCAACTCAGTGGGAAGCCAGTATAATTCTTGGCACCTGTAAACGGTATGAGTCGTTTTGTGTAAATGAACCCTGTTTGGATCTTGCTTAATAATACAAATCAAAGCGCTGGTAGGGTTGGAAGAACATGGTTTTATCAGAGTGCCACACACACAGTCACGACCGTGGTCCATTGGTTTATTATTATCACTGAATATTTTTTTTATTATTTCATTGAAATACATTTTTTAACACAACTATACTATCTCTTTTATATCTTAGCTAATTATTTGAAAATATCATATAAATCATATAAATAAAAAAAAGTATGTTAATACCGAGTATCGAACTTAAGCCCTCTAAGCGTTTTTGATATACATACCAACCAGCTGTCAATAGTTCAGCTACGCAGTAATCTCATCATGTTCGACTTTTGTTTTAACGTATTCCATTTGATTCCACTCATTAAGCAACATAATATTACATTATAATCTTTACACCAAAGTCGTTCTATATGGAAAGTGTGAACCAGATATGACCGATAACCGTCTTCTCCTTAGAACTTTTTTTTGGCGTTTGGCGATGAACTTCTTCATTGGTTGTGATAGTGGAAGCCATGAAATCTGTTTTTAGATTCTGCTACAGATTTTGATTCTGTGAGCGTCGAAAACTGCAAGCAAACCTGTTCAAAAACTTGAAAATGGAAATGTGATGATAAATGTAAACACCAGATGGTGACAGCAAAATGTATTCAATAATGATTTAAAGTATACTTGTCAGCCATAAAATTGATAAAAGATCCGTTTGCCACTTGATATCAGTTTATGCACATAGTGTGTATGGTTTATTATATAACACTAATAAATCACAGTAACGAAGATAAACAGGTTTTTAATGATTTATTATCTATGATAGTATAAGAATAATGACTTAGATGACACCAAAATATTAATATATGTTGAAATGTGTCTGTCTTAACTTTAAAAGGGATATAAATATTATGTATGTGCGTTTTTACCTACTTACATCTCTAATTGTGAGCAGTATGCTTTCTTTACGTACATTATTCTTTTATAGCGTAATTTTAAACTTTTCTGGTTTACACTACATTGTAAAAAATTAGTGTTTTGTTACCATGAAAACGGTGTTGATTAACACGAAACTTGGTGTAAGCTTATGGTTTACACTCAATCTGAATATATTTACCCCGAAAGGAAACTATACCCTAAAAGTCGTGTAAAGTTGCACCAGATTAAGGGTTTGGTTACACTTTTGCAGTGTTTTTCAATCATTAACACCTACTGGTTGTAAAAATTGAGTGTTTTGTTACCCTGAAAATGGTGTTGATTAATATGACGAAACTTGGTGTAAGCTTATAGTTTACACTCAATCTGAATATATTTACCCTAAAAGTCGTGTAAAGTTGCACCAGATTAAGGGTTTAGACACACTTTTGCAGTGTTATTTAATCATTAACACCTACTGGTGTTACACTGTAAAAAATGAGTGTTTTGTTACCCTGAAATTGGTATTGATTAACACGAAACTTGGTGTAAGGTTATAATTTACACTCAATTTGAGTAAATTAACTCAAAAAGGAAACTACCCCCTCAAAGTGTTAAGTTGCACCAGATTAAGGGTTTGGTTACACTATTGCAGTGTGTTTTAATCATTAACACCTACTGGTGTTACTGTGAAAAAATGAGTGTTTTAATTGTTACCCTGAAAGTTGTGTTGACAAACACGAAACTTGGTGTAAGGTTATAATTTACACTAAATCTGAGTAGATTTACCACGAAAGGAAACTATACCCTAAAGGTTGTGTTAAAATTGCATTAGATAAAGGAAGTGTATAACTGTAGTGATCTATCAATTAACTAACTGGTGTTATGTTACACTCATGTTTATAATTTTGAATTACTAGTACTAGGTGAATTACGCCGAATTTGGAGTTAAATAACATTAAAACATGTAACATGTGTGTAACCCATTTTCTTACGTATTTTCCCGAGACATGAACTATACGCCAAACAGAAAAATGCTTAAAGTAACACTTTTTGTAAAGAAACGCCTAACGAATGTTGCCAAGGTTATTAGCAAAAATGATGTAAACACTAGTTGCTTAAAGTCCATTTATGCATCCTTTTTAATAGAAGACCTCATAAAATATTCTGTATTTTTTTCTTATCCTGTGTGCTTACGTTGCATTTACAATGATCTGTAAGTTTTGTGATAAAGAAGTTGTCAGTGTACGTGTGTTTACGAGACATGTATCCGTATTTCATCCAAGTGATCCAAATTTCTTTTTGACTTTGTCATGTGTAATCAATCGATGGTTGTCAATAACATTTAGAAGATACTCGTCATTCAACAGTCACGTATAGAGAAAACACCAGGATGTGTTATGGAACAAAAATGTCTCAGGGCTTCCAACCGCACCAGGCTGAGACTGACGGGGTTGAAAGACAACCAAAGGAAGTGTTAACCTAAGATGGAAAAGTACTTTATAATTTGGAAATATTTAGTGCGGAAAAAATTCTTTACGGTAAGAAAATATTTTTTATTAAAACTGTAACGTGTTTCAAGTCGTTTACCGAGCGACTATGGCCTCAAATATGAAGAACAGCTTTATAAACAACAGATTGAATTAAACAATTGAACAAATACAATGTTCATACATCAATTTTCCTCAGGGACTACTTTGTCTGTATGATTGATTAACTGAACTTAACTTAAGGGTATAATAATCAAATGAACAAAAATCAATTTATGAATAAAAGACAATGCGACCCATATACAATAGGTATTTGTAACTATATGAAGAATTACACTGGAGTTGCCCTAGACCCGGTACTGGTATTAGGGAATAGAAACCTCTGTCATGGTACATACGCCGCAATCGAGAGGCTCTAACCCTTATGTACACCGACCAAAGTCCCAGACACGCACCAAATGCAATGTACACTAAGATAAGAGAGAGACTACTACGACCCGGTACTAGTATTTAAAGGGCAGAGACATCCGTCATGGTACATATGCCGCAATCAGGATATATGCTAACCCTTATTTAACATTGACCAAAGTCCCAGACACGCACCAAATGCAATGTACACTAAGATAAGAGAGAGACTACTACGACCCGGTACTAGTATTTAAAGGGCAGAGACATCCGTCATGGTACATATGCCGCAATCAGGATATATGCTAACCCTTATTTAACATTGACCAAAGTCCCAGACACGCACCAAATGCAATGTACACTAAGATAAGAGAGAGACTACTACGACCCGGTACTAGTATTTAAAGGGCAGTTACATCCGTCATGGTACATATGCCGCAATCAGGATATATGCTAACCCTTATTTAACATTGACCAAAGTCCCAGACACGCACCAAATGCAATGTACACTAAGATAAGAGAGAGACTACTACGACCCGGTACTAGTATTTAAAGGGCAGAGACATCCGTCATGGTACATATGCCGCAATCAGGATATATGCTAACCCTTATTTAACATTGACCAAAGTCACAGCAATGCACTAAATGCAATCTACAACAAGATACGAGAGACTACTACGACCTGGTACTAGTATCTAATATAAATAAAGGGCAGAGAAATCCGTCATGGTACGTATGCCGCAATCAGGATATGCGTTAACCCTTACTTAACATTGACCAAAGTCCCAGCAGTGCAATCGTATATCAACAACGTAATTACTTCCAGTGTTTTGATACTAACTCTTCGAGAGTCAAACCGTAACTAAACTATATATGTCTGTACACCTCTTTATATATGTGCTCCTTTCTGATTGGTCAATATAGAATCAGTCTAAATACAAACGAATGATTTCAAAATATTACGGTTGTCTACATACTTTACATAACGAAACGGATACCATTCCGTAAGCCAGTATATTGGATTGTTGATGGTATTTACATTTAATTAAAGGATATATTTATGTTTCAGATGGTAATTGTTAATTTATCTCTCATATCAAGTAAAATAAACAACGTACGCAATAGAGAAGCCGATCGACTGGACGCTGAATATTTTATTAGCAAATGTCTATTTTAAAACTAAGGGAGACAACTGCAGCGATATTAGAAACGGTTAAAATACAACAAATACGTTCCGTCACAAAACGTTATCAGCCTTCATGATTCATAAGATACTTTTAATCATGTCCCCACTCCCTTTTGCATTGCAAAAGATCCACCACTCTACCATGACTGGTTTTCAAATTACCTCCCCTTCTGTATTAGTTTCTTCTCAGAGAGTCCAAGGAATTTTATTAAAATAGATGTATATGTAAAGCCTAGTGAGAGGGGCTGCAATGCAAATTGTAAAGAACTGTAACTCTATATCTAGACATATTCCAAATTATTTCCCTTTTGTATTTACTTTTTTCTTGTCCGAAGAATATCTACAGAATGACTAGCCTTCCTGACATTTTCTTGTGTAATGGAGTTGTGAAAACATGGGTAACGAAATTAGCCATTATTTTGATTGCTCAGCAGTTTCTTCTCAGTTTGATTGAGCATGACAGTCTTATGAAACCTAATACAGTTGACAAGATATTTTGAAGACCTATATTAATCTTGAGTGATTATTTGTGTATATATTGTTCCTATAGTATGAAAGAAACATTATATACTCACCGAGGCAAAATCACTGATGCTTTCTCAGCTTTATAATATGTACATGAAAGTGCCATTATTTAAAAAAGCAAAAAGAATGTCTCTGTAGACTGGTTTTAAACAAAAGCTATATTTGTACACAGTTCCGTTTATCACTTGAAAAAGCCCTATACATGCTATATAGATCTGGAGGCATCGGTCAGCTCCAATGATTTTTTTATTAATTAACCAGTAATAGCATAACCTGATTAACTAAGTTATTATCACAATTTACCAGTCCAGTTCCTTTAAAAAATATTTCAGTTCAAAGTTTGATGAATATTTCAGGTATTTTATAAGCCAGTATGATATATGATGAAATTGTATAATGAGAATTTTCTTTCTTTTCAGTGATGGACCCCCTTCACCTGCTTGATGTTGTACTGAGACAAATTCTGCTTCATATTGGTATTAATGAATGTATATAGAACTTAACAAGAGTTTGTCTTCAACAGCAGTAGTCAATTTTTATGCATTCACAGTTACAAAACTTACAAAACCCGAGATTGTTCAGTAAAGTGCAAAGCAATTTTCGGAAAATACAACCCGGTCTGTACCGGTATGGTACGGACTTTATTCATTACCACGATGCCCTCGCGATTGTTTTGATAGAAGAGTCATCTGCATTATGAATGACCGCCTGCATGGCCTGGGGCAATGAAAATTGGTGTTGATAGATGTAAACAATCGACATGCATCGTTTGTCACACATATTACTGCTGTCTGCAGTGTAAAAGTGCGTATTTGAGATTAAAGTAGATTCGACTTTGACTCGCCAATAGCGATTTGGCGATCGGCTAGCGCCTAGTTAAAATATGTCGTTATACTAACTATTATTGTGTAACATAGTCATTCTAAAGTTCTAGTTGTATTTTTTTCAAAGGATGTAACGAAATATTTATTCAACTGATTTGTTGAAAAAGTATTTTTTGTCTTTGTTCAAGTTTCACTTCATTGTAGTTAAACTTGCTTATATATACAAAGTTGTATTCATCTAGTTTGTATTTAACCAAATATTATGCAACTGGATAGAATGTTAGAATCCATATTGTGAAAACTGGTTAATGGTTTTCCAACATAATCATCTTACTAGGGAAAGTTACACCAGTGGTTACACTCTGAGAACAATTTCATCGTGGGGAAGGTTACACCAAAGTGTCTATGGAAACATCTCCTTCCTTAGGTGGTTACACCAAATTGTTTCTGGAAAGATTTCCTTCATGAGAAAGGTTACACGAAAGTATCTCTGGAAACCTTTCCTTCATGATAAGGTTACACCAGGGGTTCTTGGGAAACCTTTCCTTCATGGGAAAGGTTACATCAAAGGTTCTCTGGAAACCTTTCCTTCATGGGAAATGTTACACCGAGGGTTCTTGGGAAACCTTTCCTTCATGGCAAAGGTTACATCAAAGGTTCTCTTGAAACCTTTCCTTCATGGGAAATGTTACACCAAGGGTTCTTGGGAAACATTTCCTTCGAGGGAAAGGTTACATTCTCGTGCTAGGTTTCCAGCAACTTTACGAGGAAAAGTTACACCATTTGAAGAGAAATTATACCCCCTTTTGGTTTTACGTCTCCACTTGAATAAGCAGGAAATGTTACACCAAAACTGGTAGTAGGTGAGCTGCCACCCATTTTGGTGTAAACTGCCGTTTCATTTTTTACAGTGTACGGGTATTTTAAAATTCAAATTGTCACAAAGCCCTTGGCCTCGTTTCATCAAACATCTTATGCCACTTCTTTTGTTGCATTTTCGCATCTTTGCGTTCCAGTTACGCATGCGCAGGTAGTTTACATAAACCTTATAGAAGTTGGTGCGCATGCGCTTGTACAACCGGAACGCGAAAATGCAACAATGCAAAATGCGAAAATGCAAAATGTCGACTTTGTCGTGTTTTTGCATTGTTACATTTTCGCCACGAAAAATCAAAGATACGAAAGATGTAAGGCGAAAATACGACACATTTTTGGTGTCGTATTGTCGCCCTTCATCTGTCGTATTTTCGCTTTTTCGCCACGACAATGCGAAAATGCAACAATGCAAAGATACGACAAAGTCAACTTTGTCGTATTTTCGCTTTTTCGCATTTTCGCTTTGTTGTGGCGAAAAAACGAAAATACGACATGGCATAAATCAGCCACCATACTTATCTCCCTTCTTAGCGTTAAAATACGTTTCATCAATAGTTTCTCAGCTACGAATTCTTAAGTTTAGGAACAATTCTTTCTTAACTTTACGATAGCTCATGGGCTGTCTTAAAGATAAGAAAACACTTCTTTTGCCTTTGTTATTACGTGACCGCCTTTTATTTTAAGACTGTTGAGTGCAATGTTCAAGATATTCGTAAATAATGGAAAAGAAATTCAGTTTTATGTTCAAGGGCGTAGCCAGCTACAAATGAATTTTATGCACACAAGGAAGAATGTAACCCCGGCTGTTGTATGGTTCTGGATTTTTTATTGCCCGCTATTTGAAATTGTGGAAGAGCATAAAGTTTTTCCCCTGTCCATCCGTGCGGCTGTGTGTCCGTCCGTTCGAATTTTGGCTTCCGAGCAATAACTCAAGAAATATATGAATTTTACATGAATGAATATAATAATAAAATGCAGGTCAAGATCGATTTCACTTAAAATCCAAACATTTTTTCATTAGTAACGGTCCCTTTTTACAAAGCTCTCGGAGAGGCATTCGTGTCCTCTGGACACATTTCCAGTTTAAATTAGAACTCAAATGGTGAACTTTCAGTTGTTTTAGCAGGGATTAGAGGCACTGTCAAATATTTTTTATTTGAATGTATTTATTTCAAACACCGTGATAACGTTTGTTAGTCATAATATTAGCTTTCGACATAGATGGCATTTTTATATTGTTCACTTTTTGTTACGCTGATGTTATAACTTGTTGACAGTCTGATATTTTTAAAACTTATTTTAAGACCGTGAACAAATCTTCAAAAGAAACGTGTTTTGCATTTCTCTTTAACCGATCGTATGCGCGTTTAATAGCCATAATACATATTTTCCATGATAAAAAAAAAGAAAAATAAGCTAATAGATATTTAAATACATTTGGAGTTTTCGTATTTATTAACTGTTTTCTCCGAATCTTGCTGTGGAATCTTACTGGTCAAACGATAAAAAATGTATCTGACGAACACAACATACATAGGCGTGCGAAGTAATTCTCGTATGTGCAAGTTTGAGGGACTCAAAAACACATTTATCATGAGTCAATGCTCACATTGTTTAAAAACATATTTTCAGTTAATATATATCAAATAGTTTACATTTTCTGAAAGATTAGAGCTTCATCTTTAATTTGGTATATAATTTGCAAAAATCTGTTGAGAAATAAAATAAAATTCTCTATATAACATATGTATACAATCAAGTACATTTTTCTTATTTACATAGCTAGGGCCGATGAATAAACTTTACCCGTGCAGACTGTGTCGCGGTCTTTACACATTTAGATAAGAACAGTTAATAAATCGGTTTAAGAATTTCGTAACTTTTGTCGTAAGTGTCTTCGTAGGAAAGAATCTTGCGAAAGATAAGAATATATTGATGAAATGAGGCCCTTGTCTGCATTTTTAAGGCATTCTGTAATAAAGTGTCCCTAATATTATTGAAAGCTCCTTCGAATATAGTCGGTGCGCATGCGTGGCCAAACCGAAGACAGCATATCTGGATAGCGGTCCCAGGTGATAATGTGTATGATGGTATATTAATTTTTGTATATCTCGACTGATACCATTAATTACAAAATCGATGTTACACATCTGTTTCTTGCATACATCTACTCAATATGCTATATGCAAAAATGGTCAGTATTCATATGTTTACTTACTACTTCAGTAATGTTGGTTTATATGTTGTTATCAGTTATATCGAGCAATATTGTCAACAAGAAAACACACACATGTACATTGAAACCATACAAATACTAAATGATTGTAATTTAACTGTAATATTACATCATCCAATTTGTTTTAAGTTATATCATAAATGGTGCAAATATTGTCTATCAGCTTGTATGGTTTTGTCTTTGATTTTAAATACTTTATTATTATATTAAGTTGTTTTAGCAGAGATATATCATCAATGAAAATTGTGCAGTTTTTATTTTGTAAATACGAAATCTAATGGAAATAAAGATACACTTTATATTTTCGTCATCATCTTTATAATGTATTATCACACCGTATACCCCGAAGAGCCGAACACAGTTGCTCAGGCGAACACAGTTGCCGATACATTTTACAGTTTCGAATGGAAATTATATATCAGCTTAATTTATAGTTATCTTGAAGGATCCGAACTAAACCAATTATGTACATTTATTCGCTATTGAAAAAGGAATAAATCCTCGAAATTGTGAGGAAAACCGTGCATTTTTCAGTGAGAAATCGCTAGAAATGTCTCCTATTTTTTAAAGAAAACGCGTGATCTGATGAATCCAGACCCATAAATGCCCTTTTACACAAAAGTGAACCTTTTTAAAGATACCATCATTTACTCCAATCTATTTTCTCTCAGTATGCGAAATCCCAGCTTTCCATTCCCATTTTCCGCAGTGATATTAATGCATTAAGTCGGCCTGCCCTCGTATTTTCGAGAACGGCAAGCACAGTTTATTGTAAAAGTTGCGAACCTCGAATACAGTTAGAACGTTAGATTATGATAACGTTTAACACAGTCGCCTTACACTTCTTACATCATCATTTTCTAATCGTTTAATGTTGTATAGAGCATTTCGAAATGGATTCTTTTTAAATATATGAATCAATTTAAGACTGAATGCCTTGAATTGGTAAGTCTATACTATTGTATGAGAATATATATTTGGTGACCGGACTATATTTTTACTGAAAATATTTATATACGGTCGAATAACAGTCTAACAGGAGTGATGCAATTACTCACGCAATTCTAGGCCCTATTTACTTTTATTTCATTGCACCAAATACTGACATGTACGAGATCTGATGGAAGTATATTTTTGGTTATCTGTTGTTATGTCCGTCCGTCTATCTGTCGGTCTGTCACAGATTATTTCCGCTCTGTAACTCTTTAGCCTTTGGGAGGGTTTTCAAGTAAGTTGGCTTATATGTTAACTGTATCAAGAAGGTTTGTTTTACACATTCAAGCTGCTTGGTTGATTTGAGTCAAGGTCACAGGTGATTGTCAAAGGACATTTTGCTCGATTCTTTTGCTATTATTTGCTATAACGTTGTTATTAATGAATTGACTGTCTTCATACTTTGAGGCATTAACCCAATGGACAAGACATTTAAGAAGACCATAAACGACATTTGCCTTCAATGTTCAATTATTGAATTTTGTTGGAATATTTTTAATCTTGTCAATAAAAACTAAAGATTAAATAAATATTTGAACAAAACAACACCTACGACATTCCGCTTTCTCTTATGTTTTTAAAGCTACAAGTTTCTCCAGTTTCCATCACCACACCACAAATAAATAATAGAATGCATATTCCATAAAATACAAATAGTGCGATGCTTCACATGTCACCGGACACAACAAGGATGTTCATAAGTTCATTCATAAAAACAACATTTACAGTGTATGATTTACAGTCGGACCATGCATTGTACAATTATGGCCCTTAGGCACTGCACTGTCTTTCGCTGGTCTTATTCATTGTGATTTCTAATCTAATTTCTTGAATACTTAACGTAACTGAAACTCACAAGACCTAAATGTTCCAACCCTAACCCCACAACTAACCTCTGGTGTGTGCGAAAAGACAGACTGTGACGGTCAGACGGACATATTTACTGTTACCTATTATCCATATAGCCGTCTAATATTCATCCGTTCGCTATGATGGACAGATGGACGGACAAAGCGGCATCCATATACACGTATATCTTCGCCCGGCTTTCAAGACGCATAAAAGTATATGACTAAAACATAGTATCTAAGGCAGTTTTCATATTCAAAGTACGTATTAGAAAAACACAATGAAAGTCGCGCTTCATTTGGACTTAGGTCGACAGTATTATATCCTTTTAGTAAAATGTATGTACGTATAACACAGATAATGGTTTAAAAGTCTAAAAAGGGTGCGGTAAGAACTGTATGGCGATTGTGTTAAGCGTTATCATATCTAACGTTCTAACTTTTACAATAAACTGTGCTTGACGTTCTCGAAAATACGAGGACAGGCCGTCTATATGCATCAATTTCTCTGCAGAAAATGGGAATGGAAAGCTGGGATTTCGTATATTGAGAGAAAATAGATTGGAGTAAATGATGGCATCTTTAAAAAGGTTCACTTTTGTGTAAAAAGGCATTTACGGGTCTGGATTCATCAGATCACGCGTTTTCTTTAAAAAATAGGAGACATTTCTAGCGATTTCTCACTGAAAAATGCACGGTTTTCCTCACAATTTCGAGGATTTATTCCTTTTTCAATAGCGAATAAATGTACATAATTGGTTTAGTTCGGATCCTTCAAGATAACTATAAATTAAGCTGATATATAATTTCCATTCGAAACTGTAAAATGTATCGGCAACTGTGTTCGCCTGAGCAACTGTGTTAGGCTCTTCGGGGTATACGGTGTGATTATATTATATAGCTTTTTAACATTGTTTGAGATGTTGCCGTTTTTAGAAGCAAAAACGAAGCGAATGCTTCTATAGTTATACAACCAGTTTTGTATTGTAATGGCATTTCCAACTGTAAAATTATTGAGTTTAATAATTCAGTATTCATCCGCACAAAAGTTTCATTCATAGTACGCTTCGCTACTATGTACATGGGAATCGCTAAAAGACACTAGCAGGGCGAGGCCACCAGTTAACCGTAACTCCGCCTACCGGATAGATATAAAGTACGGAATGCACTCGATCTTGCGGAATGAATTTCTTATTTGCGAGATGGGTTTGTATAATACATCTTTAATAAAAATATCTTCAACATGAAACTTAAAATAAATTAACACTCAACCACATCGCTGAAGAGTTAACCCTAATGAAGGAAAAACTAACTCTATGATTACATATAATTACGTAGTTTTAAGAGTCAGGCGTGTTTTACAGTGAACAGGAAGTGAAGGTATGAGTTTACTATCAACTTTAACAGAATTGGGAACATGACAAATGAACCTGAACGAACCAAAACGTCTTCATTTCACTGAGCCAAAACTATTTTGAGGAAATTATTAGTCCAAACAATACATACATTTGAGTTTGAAAAATGGTTCCTAGAGTTGGTTGAGCTTTTTTGGTATTATCTAATGCACATGTACCAGATATTATGAATTACATTATAACTTTTGCTTCTGACAGTACTCTCAGTGCTTTGATTATTGTTCGTACGAACACAAGACCATTTCTCAACAGTCATACTGAAGAGCTTCCATTAATGTTCCGCCTACGAACATAATTCCAAATTTTCAATTCAATTGCATTAAATACAAATTCAATTATTACGTACATTCAAGTCAAAAATATATGGCTATGAAAAATCGTAAATGAGCAATACAAAACAGTCGTAAAAATTCTAAACAATCCTCTACCTCGGAATACTAAAATATTTACTATCAGCACGCATATTTCAGGGAATGATGACGCCATAATTCACGAGTTGCATATATTAATTGTTGAACTACTTTTGGTGATCAGATGGGGAAACATAAATCAAAGTACTGAAAGCACATGGAACGTGAACAACTTTAACAATTGCATGGCGGGTTTGGAAAAGCGAAGTACCTTGGTCTTTATCAAATTAAAATGTATGTGTGCAGGCTATGGAAAGCTGAACTATCAATTAGTTTCCAAAACTCAGTCCATTACCTCACCCTACAAAGAAATTTAACTTTTGATTGCTTTGTAGTTCCGAACAACAGCAGAACCTTCAGAGCTTTGATTCCAAAAAATCTCTAATTGTTTACATTTGGTTCAGAAATGTTTACAATCGTCTATTACATCGTAATTGATACAATAAGGATGCACTGATATATTCCACTGAATTGGGTTATATTATGTTGGAAGTATATTTTTGATAAGTTTGTAGTATTGTTTGAATCTATTGTCATGATATTTAAAAAAAACAGTTGATTCCAATTTATGTTTGTATTCTATTCGTTTGGTAAGGTCGAGTATAGAGATTTCGAGGTTATTGAAGTAATTTGAGTTGACCCTGCGGAGTTGACCTAGTTAACCTCAAACGCTCAAATGGATGTGATGGGATAAGTTTGTTGTAATGAACGGCAAATCACTCATTCTATGTGAAAAGGTACAAATAAAAAAAAGTAAAACCAAAATATTGACTGTTTCAGAAAAGAACTTAAATACTTTCATAAAAAAGAACAACATATGACCATATTAAAAACATGTCTGGTGTCCCCAAACAGACCTTGGATTTAATGCTATAATAACTCAAACCGATCATGGTAATATACATAGTAAAATACGTTACAGAGCATAATCGCCAATATATAGAGATTACATATACACACAATACAATTTATCTTTTATAAATGGTATGAGAAAGACATTTTGAAGTCTGCTAAACTGCAATTTTGTAAAAAATGAAGAAAATCTTACTGTGATTTCGGATACAAATAAACGTGCCATAAGATTTTTAATACATGTATAATTACATGATACTCCATTACCTGTAAACGTTGTGATTTACGAAATAGAACGCTCAAAACGTTATAAAATGTCTGTCAATACGCCAGCTACATGTATGTGATAAAGTGTGAATACCAGGCTTAATACAAGTAATTATCAGTTACAAAAAGGCGCATATAAAACGTGTAACGTATCTTACACCGTGGTATTAAATTTGTATGTGAAGCTAAATAAGTTTCATAATTTAAACAGTATTGAAAAAAAACTAGTGCAACATCATAAACACATAACAACATCAAAACTATTTTTTAGAATCAACAATCATTGTTTTCAGTTAAAGTCATAAAATGTTTACACAAGTTAATATGCACAATGTACTTAAAATGATGTATCTGTTAGAGTTTTACTTTATGGATTGTACAAACCATTTACTATGTAAAACAAATACAAATGTATGCGCTTTGAATTTCGTAAACTACACCACTATTGAAATTTTCTGCGAAATGTATTAATTTTGTTTACCAATTTTAAAAATGATTAGCTAAATGTGTGTCATGTATTTTTGCTTTTAATTCTCAAAGAGCTGAGAATTTGGCTTTCACACAAGCTCTCATGATTTAGGAAATGATCTTAATGTCCTTGCATAATTATATCTATGTATTTATCTGTGGACATCTAAATCTTCACGATCTTCATTTTCGTCTTACTATCAATATAGATCTATCCTTTTTCAGTCTGTGGTCGCCTATTGTTTTGTGATATTTTTTTTATTTCTCTGTTCTCTCTTTGCCTCTCGGCTGCAGATTTTGTCTTTTTTTTGAAAGTATAACGACACTAATACGGTATTAAGTATCTGTTTTTGCTCTAAATTAGACGTAAACTAGAATTTCCACGAAATGATTACAAAGAATTTAAAATTGGTAAGATACGTTATGTAAAAATAAAATACGTTATGTAAAAATAAGATACGTTGTGTAAAAGTAAGATACGTTTTGGTATACAGTATGAGTTTTATGCATTTCAAACGACCAGCAACAGTTTTATTTTAATAACATAAACAGTTTAAAACATACTTTACCAATGAGTGTATCGAAATTATGTTAGTTTTGTCTGTATCACATATATAAGCTTGATAAGGTACGTTATATTCAATAAGATACGTTACGCTACTATTTGAGTGTAAGTCACCTTTGTCACTTATCGTAGTATTCATAATTTGATTTCTATTACTGCATCCATTGTTAATGTCAAGAAACAGCAGCAAATAATCTTCAACAAACTGGCCAGTAAAGTTTTACTAACCTCTTTTCTGAAGTCACACATGGAATATTTGATTTAAAACTATTCCCACGATTCAAACTTTTCAAACTTAGGCAAAACGAACAGCTACATGTTTCCGGTGGAAGTAAATTTGAAGATCATCCGCTCATAACCAATATGTGCGTGATTGAAAAGCTAGTTGACTTGTTTGTATAATTGATGTAACATATATTATTTCAACGTATCTTATGTACCGAACGTATTAACAGCTACCTTAAAATAATTATGGTTAGCTCAATATAAACTTTGTGTTATTAAACAATGTTACACCTAAGACGTCGTAATTTTGTCAGCTTTTTACATTCAAATATAAACAGTTGATGATATAGTTGAAATATCATGTAACGTATCTGACGAAAATATTTTAATAATTCCAGCTAGCACTAGGAACTGTCTTAAATCTTTTATCTGACCATGTTCCAAGGATTAATGTGTTTATTTTTCAAAGAAGTGATCATTGTAGGTAGTGAAAACATTTGTTTGCATAACAGTAATGGAAATCTGTACAGTAAAAAGTTGAGTTAATGTCGTGTAACGTATCTTATTTCAAAAACAGGGACAGGCTGACAACTTGTATAACACGAGAAACCAAGCTGTATCATTTTCAATTATACATAAAATACATTGTTTACCACCTAATATAAAGTAAAAACACTACCTTTTATCGCTGAAACATTTATAAGAGTAGCTATAGAGTGACAAACTAATATACTGTGTACAGGGACAGGCAAAATAAGGCCTAATATGCTGCTTTGTAGATCCGACAAATTTTAACCATGATAATGTTGGACCGTATACACCATTTTTCTAATAAATATGATAATTGTCAACAAAAAGATAACGATTTTACAAACATTTCCTGCCATGTCTGTCCTTAATTGATCGGGGACAGCTTAAAAAAAGAATTGCTCAAACTATTGTAGAATGAGTGAAATGATGAATTTGTATGACGAAAAAAATGAAAACACAGTGTAAAATACGGCAATGTTTCGTTAATACCACGAAAACTTGATACGGATTCAAACTCAATTTCATAAAAAAATCTTAGTGGAACGCTGTTTTTGGAAGGTGATTCTTTTATTGTAAACACGTGCAAATATTCATACGTGCACCTAGGCCGAATCATTTAAAGCCCCATGAGCTTTTTGCCATTAAGATATATGTAAAAAAACAAACATTTGCTGATATTATCCCAAGATAATTATTACCGACGAAACAAGCCATTTTTTTTCTCTAAAAACACTCGTTTCGATGTGTTGTTTGCTTTTGTAAACTTTAAATATGTAGAGCGCGTGACGTCATTTAATGCCGTGTGCATAATATGACTGTAGGAAAACACAGCTGTTCTATAAATAGTATTTTTTTCAATGATATTAAAAAAAATACGATAGTGGTTTTGGAAACATTTTTTCTTGCTATAAAGTATGCACGGGAAGAAAACACACCGGATTCCTCTGTTATAGAACAAACAGAAACTGTTAGGACCGATAAATTTATATGCTTATGGGACTTTAATATCTAAGTGAAGATACATAAAGGGAAGTTACTTACTAGACAGGATAATCACTGTATGTTAGCACTGTACGCAAAAAACAACGGTGTTTACAAGATTGCGGACAGATAAATGTTGTGAGATAGGTGCCGTTTGTTTTTGGTTCAAACTTTTTAAATACAACGTCCTACACAATAGTATACATCAAATGAAAGAACTTTAAAGCTAATAATCGTTTTTTATCAAACCACCCCATTTTCACAAAATCGGTGTCTGAACATCGCGTGTTGATTTTTTCGAAAAACGAAGCGAGGGAACTGAACAAAACCGACGATTATTCCGTAAAAATGAATGAATCGACAAAAATACTTGTCCACGTGTATGGAGACTGTAAAGTTCCAACACGTATATCCATTATTTCCTCATCAAAATCCCTTGAAGTAGATGTTTTAAAGCTTTTAAATTCTACACCCTGTACGCAACGGTGGTAAGTGTAAATATTGCACTGTACGCAACGGAGAAAACAATTTCTGTACGCAACGGAGCAACAATTTAGTCAAAAGTCTGGGTTTTTTTAATTGTATTATTCTTGCTTATCTATGTTATACTAGTATGTCTTTGCCATAAAATCAAAATACTGTAAATGGCCAAAGGCGATTTATCATTGCTGTTCATGCCAATAAACTTTAAACTTGAACTTTGAATTATGTAATCTCGGAGAAATAAAATATTCAGTATTCTGTAAATACTTTGGCAAAATTGTAAATAAGCTGTCGATACAAATACGGATGTCATACGTTTTTCAATTGACAAATCATTTTGCTCAGAGTCCGTCATAAAAATCCGTCTTTGAAATTATATATCAGACTAAAACAGTCCATGAGTTGTGTATATTTGACTAAATAACTTTTGTACGGACATACCTATAATAATGACAGCAATACAATGTTATACTCACTATAATTATTATTACGTATATATATATAGCTGCAGAATACTTAAATTAAGCGTTACATTCAATGCTTTAAAATACAATGTATATTTAAATTATTTTTATGTATTGCTGTACTGACGGTATTACATTTAATTATAACAATTAAGATTTTTTGTTAAAAGTTTGATAAAATGCATTTTGAATCAAAAACCTTTTACTTATTATTAAATTGAAAAATACATTGAGATTTCAGTCCCACATTGGCGTAAATAGAATTACATCATAACAAATCAGCTAAAAAATTCGTAAGTCGGTACGACATTGTGGAATTATGCCCGAGCAATTCCAAAAGGCATATCTCAGTGTCAGTCTTTTTGTTTGAAAAAATATAGGAATTTAAGTTATTTATGAAAAATTATTAATAAGCAGATAAATATCATTTAAAGCCTCTCAGCAAAGATTCAGAAAAATCCGTCCGGTAACAAACACTCAAATCGTCAGAGGCTTGGTACTCAAAAATGAGTCACCGAAAGGTGTCTCTAAATTCGTTCAATTTAAGTTTCTGTTTGCCAGTCATGTCAATTCAATTGAATAAAACATAAACAAATATCTGTAAAAGAAGATTATATTTCTCCTAAACAACCAGTAATGTACAAACACAATTAAAATTATTTTCGCCCAATTAATACAATTATTTTCCAAATTTCTTTCATTTATGAATGACCAAACATAATTAACAATTGTTTAGCTATAAAACTTCAATATCTTCCAATAGGCGTTCTGTATGTCCTCCAACATCTATATCTATGCCATAAGCTTCTTTTATAAGTTTCTCTATCTTATCAGCTGCTTCCTTCATCTGTAATATCTTATCCCTGTCATAAATCTCTTTAAGAAGTTCTAAATGTTCTTGTTCAGATGTTTTTCTATGAAAGTTCCCTTCTTGTAATTTTACGGTGCAGTCAATGTCTCTTTGTGTTACATTTGCATGTAAGAACTCAGCAAGTTTCCACAATGTGTCTGACATATCTGTCTTCATTTTCTCATACTGTACAATATGAACAGGTCCGGTAAAATTGTTAGTAACGTAACGTGCTAGTGCAATGTACCATGTGAGTGATTGATTGAACTTGACCTCCATTGATGAAGAGATAAAGTATCGTTTGAGAGAGAGGCTACATGTATATAGTGGGCATAACCGGAACACAGCCACAACGTAATGGGATTATTGGTACACGCATTCAACAGTACATGAATAATTGGTACACACATTCAGCAGTACATGGATCATTGGTACACGTATACAACAGTACATGGCCAATTGGTACACACATACAACAACACAACGACAATTGGTACACACATACAACAGTACGTGAACAATTGGTACACACATACAACAGTACATGGCCAATTGGTACACACATACAACAGTACATGAATCATTGGTACACACAAACAGCAGTACATGGATCATTGGTACACACATACAACAGCACAACGAAATTTGGTACACACATTCAATAGTACATGAACAATTGATATACACATATAACAGTACATGAACAATTGGTACACACATACAGCATTACATGGATCATTGACACACATTCAACAGTACATGGATCATTGGTGCACACATTCAACAGTACATGGATCATTGGTACACACATTCAACAGTACATGGATCATTGGTACACACATACAACAGCACAACGAAATTTGGTACACACATTCAATAGTACATGAACAATTGGTATACACATATAACAGTACATGAACAATTGGTACAGACATACAACTGCACATAGAAATTTGGTATACAAATACAACACTACATGGTTCATTGGTAGACACATACAACACTGCATGGATCATTGGTACACACATACAACAGCACAACGACAATGGTACACAGATGGAACAGTACATGGATCATTGGTGCACACATAGAACAGCACATGCATAATTGGTACACACATACAGCAGTACAACGACAATTGGTATACACATACAACAGTACATGGATCATTGGTACACACATACAACAGTACATGGATCATTGGTACACACATACAACAGTACAACGACAATTGGTACACACATACAACAGTACATGGATCATTGGAACACACAATAAAACGACACAACGGCAATTGGTAAACAAATACACCAGTACATGGACAATTGGTGCACATATACAACAGCACATGAATAATTAGTACAAACATGTAACAGTACAACGACAATTGGTACACACATATAACAGCACCTGGATAATTAGTACAAACATATAACAGTACAACGACAATAGGTACATACATACAACAGCACATGGATAATTAGTACAAACATATAACAGTACAACGACAATTGGTACACACATACAACAGCACATGGATCATTGGTACACACATTCAACGGTACATGGATCATTGGTACACACATACAACAGCACAACGAAATTTGGTACACACATTCAATAGTACATGAACAATTGGTATACGCATATAACAGTACATGAACAATTGGTACACACATACAGCATTACATGGATCATTGACACACATTCAACAGTACATGGATCATTGGTGCACACATTCAACAGTACATGGATCATTGGTACACACATTCAACAGTACATGGATCATTGGTACACACATTCAATAGTACATGGACAATTGGTATACACATATAACAGTGCATGAACAATTGGTACAGACAAACAACTGCAAATAGAAAATTGGTATACAAATACAACACTACATGGTTCATTGGTAGACACTTACAACACTGCATAGGTCATTGGTACACACATACAACAGCACAACGACAATGGTACACAGATGGAACAGTGCATGGATCATTGGTGCACACATAGAACAGCACATGCATAATTGGTACACACATACAGCAGTACAACGACAATTGGTATACACATACAACAGTACATGGATTTTTGGTACACACATACAACAGTACATGGATCATTGGTACACACATACAACAGTACAACGACAATTGGTACACATACAACAGTACAAGGATCATTGGAACCCACAATAAAACGGCACAACGGCAATTGGTAAACAAAAACACCAGTACATGGACAATTGGTGCACACATACAACAGCACATGGATAATTAGTACAAACATATAACAGTACAACGACAATTGGTACACACATATAACAGCACATGGATAATTAGTACAAACATATCACAGTACAACGACAATTGGTACATACATACAACAGCACATGGATAATTAGTACAAACATATAACAGTACAACGACAATTGGTACACACATACAACAGCACATGGATAATTAGTACAAACATATAACAGTACAACGACAATTGGTACATACATACAACAGTACATGGACCATTTGAACATACATACACCGGCACAGCGACAATTGGTATACACATACAACAGTACATGGACCAATCGGTACTGACATACAACAGTACATGGATACTTGGTTCACACATACGACAGCACATGGATCGTTGATACACACATGCAACAGTACATGGATAATTGGTACACACATACGACAGCACATGGATCATTGATACACACATGCAACAGCAATTGGATAATTGGTACACACATGTAACAGCACATAGACTATTGGTACACATATACAGTAGCACATGGATAATTGGTACACACAAACAGCGGTACAGAGATAATTGTTATACACATACAACAGATGAATAAGCTGTGCATAAATACAACAGTTCACAAATATATCAATATGGGAAAGTATACGAGTATACGAATGGAAGAAACCTGCACCAATTTAGCATCGTCTAATGATGCGAAAGGCATTGAACACTTGAGTAAACTAATTCCTCTGGCATTAATGTTTACTTCTTAGTGAACTACTTTAACACATTGACCATATTTAGATTCTAAGTCGATTGTCAAGCATGTCATTGTGGGTGCATATGTGGTAACTGTACGCAGCTTCTAGTTGTATGTAAAAATACCTCACCTTCTTTTAAGACTGCCTTTGGGGGTATACCAGTAAGCCCAGCCTTGGCAAAGTTTACTCGTGCCATCAATGCATCATATGGGTTTCTGATAAGAAGTACAACTTTTTGGAACTGATGTTTTTCAATGTGATTCCTTGCGTGTGTTTTCACTACCACTGTTTTAGATTTATCTTTATAACATTCGAAAGGAAACCCGCCTTTCTTAAGATGACCGTCACAATAGCAACTTGATGTTCCAAAACCTATCAGTAATTAAAAATGTAAACACATGTATTGAGTACATTTAATGGGTAAATGTATTACGTACCTTCAACCATCAACAGTATCTGACATCAGACGTACAACATAGTCGTGGCAGCTGAAGGATGGTATTTATTGACAGAAGTCTACATAATTGGTACAGCCCATGTAGCCATAGAAGGTGTTCCACTCTGACTTTCTATAACACTTGTAACCCCTACCCTAATGTGATGCCAAGTAACCAATTACTTATCCTTAGCTAAAAGTCCGTTAGTGGCTATCCGAAAATGTCTTCACATATATTGACCTGGCATTTGACCTTTGGTTTAATGTCCTTGACATTGTGTAAACATTTGTAATTCTTTAGTGTCCCTGACACACAGGCGTTCAAATAGGATCTAGGGTACTACTTATATACTGCAAAGTCTGAAAAGTATGCTTATACAACAATTGGCACTATTTTTCAACGCGGATGACAGGGGATTTTTGTAAGTATAAAAAGTGGGTGTATAGCTATAAGAACGTCCTTCCTAAAAAGGACAAATTTGTACGGACTAAGGTGATTTCTGGTATAAAGAGGTTTGAGGTAAGGGACCAGGGTTATAGTGGTAATTTTGAATTAATTTTTTTTTTGTTCTCTCAATTATTCCCTCCTTAATTTACTAATTAAGAGGACTTAAAAAAAACATTTGTACTTGTAAACACAATAACATGGCATATCACTTATCTACGTCGCTTATCCTATTTTTACTAAGAATCATTATAAAAATATTGAAATATTTAATTACCGGTCATTTGTTGTATAAGATGTCGTGTCCAAGTATTTCCAGATCCCGGAAAGCTTACAAGCCCTGTAATAGGTAACGAATGTGGAAATAATTCCACTGGTCTTTTACTACAGTTTTGGAGATTTTTCTCAGAGGTTTCTGTTCCTGTCAAAACCTTTGCTTGTGATTTTTCTTGCGAGGTTGATTCAATTCTTTCAATCATCATAGGGATTGTGTCAGTGTGTTCAAAGTGAGTTAAGTTAAGTTGAAAATAATCCACATACTTTATTGTCAAAATTATACCAACACACACAAGCACACAGCATGTCGCAAACAAATTCCATGTTCGCGTCATGATTTATTAAACTTATTTCAAATAGTCGAAAAATACTCGAACGTTACTAATAGAAAAATTGAATCGGGAATGAATCGTGACTCCTGGTATCACAAATGACGTGAGAAAAAGATAATAGAAATGAAGTATAGTATCCGCACAATTCGCGGTAATAAAGGCCTTTCCTGAATATTGCAGATCAATGGTTGGGGTGTTTTATAAGACAACATGTGTTGTTCTTTTAGTTATACTTGATATTTGTCAATAAGATAAATGGCCAATTCACAGTTGAAAAACAACGATATTCGGTTTGAAAGAAAGTTTAGACAGTTTATTTTGTATCAAATTCGGACGGTCATAGACACATGCGGTCACATATGTAAAATGATTGACATGTCAACAAGTATAGAAGAAAAGCATGAAAATAATATACCTGTACTAGTATTATACAATCCATAAATGCGTACAAAAAGTTGGAGATGTTAAAATTCGCTTATAGAAATGCATTTTCTAAAATTTAGGTCATCTTATAGTGTCATTGGGACAAGGTGGTTTTATAAAGACACATTTTGTTAAGCAATTGGCCAAATTCATTGTTGAATACTAAGGACTGGTTGATACTTTGGAGAAATGGGCAATTATTGTATCATTATAATTTATTGTTCATAAAAAAGACATACATCGATATATCCATAATATATACATACATATAGCCAAAATATAGATCTAAGTATATTATTAAAAAAGATGTTGAATTCGAAGTGTGTATCTATTTTTACCATGCTTTGTGGCTGAAAACCGCAATAAATACATTTCAACCACTTACATGTATATAAAATGATCGAGTAATGTTTACTATCTAGCAGGCTGTTTTTAAGACACCTTATCAGTTTTATGGTGTCCGACTCAGTGGGAAGTCAGTATTAATACTTGGCGACAGTAAACGGTATAAGTCTGTCATTTTGTGTAAATGAACCCTTTTTGGATCTTGTTTAATGATACAAAAAACTTGAAAATGGAAATGTTATAATAAATGTAAGCACCAGATGATGACAGCAAAATTTATTTTATAATGATTGAAAGTATACTTGTCTGCCATAAGATTGATAAAAGATCCGAATGCCACTTGATATCAGTGTATGCACATCGGGGTTATGGCTTAACTTGATGTCAAGATTACTGGCTTTGGTAATCCGTAGCTCTTCATGAGTGATTTTAATATTTCTGCAGTCGATTTTTTTCATTAAAAAAGGAAGTTGTCTGACAATAATGGTCGTCCTGATATCAAATATAAAATTTAAAAAATACCAGTCCGACAAATGACCACCACACTACACAGGTATGCAAAAACTTAATAAAAGTCAACATTTACCTGTAACAATGGATTTTCACTTAGCTTACGACGAATTCTATATCTATGATAGGAACTGGTATTGTCTTAGTTATTATATTAACAATCAATACCCAGTAATGATGACTTCAATGTTTCTTACTGTTCGACCGTTCTTTCAATTTAGACCATTAGGCCTATGCACCTTTATTTACAGTTTTCGACCGTTCTGTTTCGCGAAATACTTCAGAAATACAGCAGAAATCACTGCGTTTTTTCAGTAAAGGAAACTTTTCGTTTTACCATGAACAGTTTTAGAATGACATACTAGGCTATACGTGACCTACGGGTATTGCGCTTGTAAAACACGGCATCTTATCCATATAAGGTTCGAGTCCGGCTTGGATAGGAAATCCTTGCAAGTGAGATAACAGGCAGTCGCTTTCGGAGGTGTCTAGTACTGGCCTACAGGTTCTAAAACCTAAAGGTTCAAATTTCGATCTCAGAGCTCAAGTCCAAATTCCGTTCTCAAAGTATTACGGTTGAATATAAGGAGCTGCTTACTAGTTTACAAATACATATTCATGTTGATTATGATGTAATATTCATGTATCAATAATATGAGTAATATCTGATCGTAATTAATTTAGAAACATCAGAAGTCAAGCTATGAGTTTTGAATTTTATAACTTGTTTTTGACTGAAATACTGTTTTAAACTGGCGTCAAAATTCGTATGCTATACGACCCGGACCAGTATGACGCAATCTCTTATAAAGTCTATGATGAATTTAAATTCCGCCTATGATTAATTTCTGTCCAGTACGTATATTTTGTCTCGACAAAAACTGTCAATCATCACTAAAGATGTTATTTGACACCGCCCGTAAAGTATCCCAAAGAGAGGAAAATTAAAAAGAAAGCGGGGTCATTCAGTTTGCTTTATTATTTATATGCGTTAATAAGAGCCAACATTTACCCGTAACAATGGATTCTCACTTAGCATGGTTTCAATGTTTCTTACTGTTCGACCATTCTTTCAATTTGGACCATTATGCCTATGCACCTTTATTTACAGTTTTCGACCTTTCTGTTTCGAGAAATACTTAACAATTACAGCAGAAAACACCTTCGTTTTTTTTCAATAAAGTAAGCTTTTTTTCCATGCACAGTTATAGAATAACATAATTGTTGCCTACGTATACTATTAATTGCGCTTGTAAATCATAACATATCACCGCTGTAAGTTCGAGTCCAACTTAGATCGGAAAACCTTGCAAGTGTGGTCTCTAGTACCGGCCCAGATGTTATACAACTTACAATCGATCTCTGAGCATCAAATCCATTCCATTCTCAAAGTATTACTTTTGAATATAAGGTGCTGGTTGATTCATACAATACATATTCAGGTTGATTATGATGATGTAAGATTTATGTATCTATTTATGAGTAATTGTTTGATCATAATCAAATTAGAAATATAAAAAGACAAGCTATGCGATTTGGCAAAAAGAAAGTATACCATGAAACCTGATAAGTACTACGTACAAAGGAACAATGGTAAAATGATCTTCCCGCTTGCATTTGAATGTAAACGGGCATTAAATCCAATAAAAAATAACCAAAATCATGTAAAATTCGTATGCTGTACGACCTGGTTCAACAGACGCTAATATTGTATGACGCAATCTCCTACGAAGTCTGTGATTAGTTTAAACTCTAGTGATGGGCAAATCGGCTGAAGTTGTCATCCGATTAGTCGGCATAATCGGATGAAACAACCGATGCGATTAATCGGACATAATCGGATAATCGGTCCCCGGAACAATACATTATAATCATTCCTCTAACTTTTTATTTAAATGTTCTTCTTTTCTATATGCTCCACAGGGGTCAAATAATCCAATATTTACAACAGTAAGTATGTTATTTCTTTATTAAATAATAACAGTAACTGTTGCATTGCAAAAGATCTATACATGTACATGACAAACAATATTACATAATTATTATCTTAAACACAGCAATATCTTTCATCTATATATAGTTATATACAACTTTTAAATATATGTCATGTAATTAGGCATTCTTTCTTCCAACTGTATGGTTTGGTTGTTGTTTCATTCTGGTTCTTGATCATTTGTACAGCAGGATATGCTCCATGGACATGTGACGTAGAGTCAACACAACCTCCTTTTGCTAGAAAAGAAAAACAATATTCCATTAAGTGTGTTTTCAAAAGAGCTATCGATAAATAAATATAAACAAATTAAGTGCAAGAGAAGAATTAACTTAATTTAAGATTTTTGACAGTAAAAACAACACAATTTAATAGAATTACTGCGGCTTACGAACAATAATTCGAGTCGCTAAACACGAACGTAAATTACTGGTTATGGGTTTTTAAAAATGACTAAGAATTCTTTTGATGCAAGATTTTTTAGAATAACACTATCATGTCTGAATCTAGTGCAACATCGGGTAAGCTGTAGGCCATAATTTATAGGCCCACTCTATTGTGACAGGGTCTTTTTATTTGAGTGACCCTGATTGTGTTCAATGCGACGATGTTCTGTTGTGTTAAAATCAGAAGAATCGATGATGGTATTTAGTGTTGTGTTAACATCAGAAGAATCGATGATGGTAATTACTGTTGTGTTAACATCAGAAGAATCGATGATGGTTTTTACTGTTGTGTTAACATCAGAAGAATCGATGATGGTATTTAGTGTTGTGTTAACATCAGAAGAATCGATGATGGTATTTACTGTTGTGTTAACATCAGAAGAATCGATGATGGTATTTACTGTTGTGTTAACATCAGAAGAATCGATGATGGTATTTACTGTTGTGTTAACATCAGAAGAATCGATGATGGTATTTAGTGTTGTGTTAACATCAGAAGAATCGATGATGGTATTTACTGTTGTGTTAACATCAGAAGAATCGATGATGGTATTTACTGTTGTGTTAACATCAGAAGAATCGATGATGGTATTTACTGTTGTGTTAACATCAGAAGAATCGATCATGGTATTTACTGTAACTGATACTTTGTTTACTTGTTTGTCGTCTTTAATGTACTAAACATTAAACTTTCCAATATGTTTTTTTCATTTTAAGATTTTAGCAGATACTAGTAAAGCGCTATATAAATTATGTATGCCTTCACATGTATGCGCATGACCTGCATTACAATATGAATGAAAAAAATCGGTCCATATCAGTAAATATTTAAAATATTGGCATGGACATGAACGATGTGGGTACACATTTCTCTTTTTGTACGTGTGAAAACAATCAAGTTTCGACATTACTTTCAGTACTTTGATATTAATTTGGACTCTGACTAGGCCGTGTAAAATGTAACACGAGAAGGCATGGATTGATATTTGTATTGTTGTTGTTATCATGATGATGCAGCTACTACTGCTGGAAACGAACAGAGTTGAGTTGTTCATAAACTAATGATAGAAGTAACTTCGTTACCATTCGTTAATTAAAGCGATATTAGTTTAGCACACTATGCAATATATATGTCGAATGCGAAGACTGCAACGATATTCTCACTGATGATATAAGACAACAGTGGTAGAAGTGCTTTCCGTGACGTCGTTGTGATATATTCGTAGATTGCATTTTTACATGTCTTATTGTTTGTGCTAAAACAGTTTGTGCCAATTTCTGTCATTTTATTTTCATCCTCTCTAAGTTTGAATAATTTTAACCGTGCGTGATAACTTACACCGTTTTTTTATATATATTTTATGACGAGTTACAAAAACATATGGGTGGAATCGTGAACTAGTGGTAACGTACTGGACTGATAATAGAAAGATCGTGCGTTCGGAATCTCGGCTCCGCCCTCTGATATTTCAGTGACGCTTATCCAGTGTACCAGTCCTAATTAGCACATTACTGTTTTAGAAAATCGTAGGAAAACGGGTGAGGTATGCATCTAAGTTTTACATCCTGCACCATAAATTAAAGAACCAGGGAAAAAACTATTCGAAATATGAGTGTGGACAGCAATGCCCGGTTCTCCGGTGTCTCTGGGTAGGCTCTGAATTGATCATGGCTGACAAATAGGTCGTTAAACAACAAATAATATATTATACAAAAACCTTTGCAGTGGCATAGTGTCATTAAATACAGCGAGGTATAAGAACACGCAATCTCTCTCACAAGTAATGTTTTCAGGTACAACTTATACGTGTTTGACATTTTGATTTAATACAAACAGTGACATTCTGAACAAATATATATTCAAAGTTTCATGATGGATTCGGACCCAAGTCATATTGTTACAACGCTAAACCTATTATATGACACAGAACGACAGCACCTTCTGTTGCAACTGTTGTACGGTGTATAATCACCTGGAGTAAGTTTGTGATATCAACATCTAGAAAGAGGCTTCAGTGAAAATCTGCTGCTATATTTACACATTTTATGACAATTTATAAACCACTTGATATCATTCATAGTTTCCTTATTCGAAATGATATTTTCATAGCTGATTTAGAAATAAAGACTATACCTTAATTTTCTTCCGGGTCCGAATGCCCAATATCTAGATGTAACTATCTTTATAGCCTTGTATTTCGTATTAAACAAATATCTTATCTTCAATATTGCATTATAATCAGTTTTAGGAAACGCTTTAGAAATACCACTGTCTATGATTAATATAAAAACACGTGCGAGTAACAGTTAATACTTTAAGTATCAAAATAGTTCATTACGCTGTGTTTTTTGGTTACTAGTTGGGGAAATGATTAGTAAACGGTGTCCTAAATCACGTCCAAGGTCTCTTTCACTATCTCAGTGTAAAATAAGCACACTTTGAATATATCCAGTGTTGATGCTCTAGTGTTTCATGATATCCAGCAAATTGTTGTAGTGTGCACACCCGAGATACGGCAACCATCCCGACAATATATGTATCACATACTATATTGGATTATTTTACAGCAAGTACCAGTACTTGATTATGCATGCATTAACAAACTAGTAACACGTACACTAATCTAATGAATGTTTGTATGTGTGTCTAAACTTTTACTTGTGGTAAATATAAAAATCCATATCATATTACTTTATTTAATGCTCATGGATCCACCACTGTTGGGTGTATTGTACAGATTGTAAACTTAGACTTTAAAGGAGTTTTTTTCCAAATAAGGTGTAACGGAAATAGGAAACTGATATGTAGTGATAAATCAGCTACTAGTCTGATATCCTTCTATCGTGCTCTATGCATGAGAAATATTTAAGAATAAAGACAGATAACGTGGGACAGTTTAAAACAGTTTCTACCTAGAGTTGTTGTTCGTTATCCATTTATTACGAACGGTAAATCTGTAACTGCCTGTTGGTGGACAATTTGATGGTAAACACGTACGACGCAGTCACTCGGGGTGTCTTGAAAACGGGAATGAACTTCTCGCCTGACCAAATAAAACATCCGAAACGTCAATCCTGGCCAATTATTTACATGTGCGTTCTCGGAAAACCTATAGCTAGCTACGTAACTGCATTACAAAGACCTGTATTCTTAATAATTTTGGAAAAAACTTACCTTGTTGACAAACAATAACGAGGAACGGAAGTTCGTCACAACATTTTTGTCGGATAAAGGATAAATTACACTCGTTATGAGTTAAACGGGTGTGTCAGATATTTCACGTGTAGCATTATCTAATGGAACTCTACCAAGTTTGTTCAAATTATGCCCTGGGGTCAAAACTGGTTCCGCCAAAGGGTCATTTGGTTTTACTAACTAGACTTTACATGGTTTCAAAATTGGTTCCGTCAAAGGGTAACTTGATTGTACTTACTAGAGTTTACATGGTGTCAAAATTGGTCTCGCTTTGGGGTTTTCTTAATTTACATTTAGGCCTATATGGGAAATTTCGAAAAATCTTCTTGTCAGAAACTACAATGCCTAGTGGACCTCTACCAAGTTTGTTCATATTATGTCCATGTGGTGAAAATTGGCTCCGCCCGGGGTGTCACTTGATTTTAAATAGGCTCATATAGGTAAAAAGAGAACAGTTTGTTTCCAATGTTCTATTTTCTTAATGAGCGATTATGGAGCCATCATGGCCCTCTTGTTTTAATCAAAATGGATCCGCCGGTAAATCGACGGAAATCTAGTGCCCAGTCTTTCAAATGGAACATCATCATCTTGTCGTTTATCTTAAACTTATTTATTTTACATCGATTGTTAAGTAAGTTCTTAAAACTTATATGACTGTTTCCTGGGTTCCGACCAGTACTCACGCCGAAAGAATGGATTGTGAAGGTTCCGGTCAAATTCCGCCACTGACGGGATTCGACCCGCAACCTCCGGGTAGGAGTCCGACGCTCTACCCCTATACCACTGTTCCTCCACCAAATCTTGCCGTTTGTGACAAATGATAAATATATCATGAAAAAAAGGCAAATACCTTTTGAGTCGAGGGCGCCGCCATTACGAATTGCACAATGTTACCGTAAACAAAGTCACGTGATCACCCGCCCTGATATATTATTATTATTAATTTACTTGACTCGGAACATTTTTTAATATTTTATATACATATATATATGATATGAAATATAATTGAATTATCTATGATTATAATCCTATTACACCATTAGTTACTGTAATATCTAGATATGTATTTTAAATGCAGTGCATCTTGTCTATGATAACGCAGTTTTTCACATGCTAACAGAAACACAGGGTAATAACCTTTTAAGTTGTGTTTAACCTTAAACTAGTTCCTTCAGTTACTCGATTGGATCGTTGACGTCTTTTTATTGTTCGGTACGAACACAAGGTTGAGACCATTTTTCAACAGCCGATCGGGAAATTTTTCTGCATGCCGAAGATCTTCTATTAACCTTCCGCCTACGAACATATCTCCATATTTTCAATTCAATGGCATAAATGCAAATTCAAATATTACGCACATTCAAGTCAAATCCGATGGCTATACAAAATCGTAAACGTACAATACAAAACAATTATAAAAATCCATTCTTTGGTCTGGATCAAAATTCATGTGCATTGAGCGAGTGAAGGCTATAGAAAGTTGAATCATCGTTCGGTTTCCAAAACTCAATACATCGCCCTACAAAGAAATTCAACTTTTGACTGTTTTGTAGTGTCGAACAACAAAGCTTTGATTTAAATCATTATCATAAGTTTTGCACTGACTTGTTTCCCCAAATTGGGTTGAGTATCACGTATAGATTAGCATGCTTATTTACACGTTCTTCATAAATAAGAAAGCTAAAAGGGGCGGTTGCGACTGTACACGAAGAAAACTAAAATATGCATTCAAATTGGCATTGTGTTCCGCATCTGTGCATGTGCAGTGTGTGATAATGAAGTCATTCAAGTTAGAACGCCAGCTTTATAGTAAAAATTCTCAATCCTTGTCACTGATTGGATAAGACGACAGTAGGGCGAGCACTAATTCGAGGTAACTGCAATTTGTGTTCAAATGGAATATTAAATTAAACACTCGAAACGAACTGCAAGACTTGTAAACGATTCATAAACAACTTCAGAAGTATCTTGAATCCGACGCGAATATGAATGACCTAAATATCATGTTTTCAGTAATAAAAGACTTAACCATATATTCCAAGATGTAGTTAGTAACTGGTACTGGCCACCATTTGTGAGGCAAAACTGCAGAATCAGTATTTTGTAGCCATGGTGTACTATGATTAATTCAATTAAAGTAAATTGTAGTACATAAACATCTGTTTTATCTTTCTGTAAATAACAAGCGTTCTGTAGGTCCTCCAACATCTATATCTATACCATAAGCTTCTTTTATAAGTTTCTCCGTCTTATCAGCTGCTTCTTTCATCTGTAACATCTTATCTCTGTCATAAATCTCTTTAAGAAGCTGTAAACGTTCTTGTTCAGATGTTTTTCTATGAAAGTTTCCCTCTTGTAGTTTTACGGTACAGTCAATGTCTCTTTGTGTTATATTTACATGTAAGAACTCAGCAAGTTTCCACAATGTGTCTGACATATCTGTCTTCAATTTCTCATATTGTACAATGTGAACAGGTCCATTAAAGTTGTGTATTGTTCTATTGGTTAAGTTTATGAACCATCTTAGTGAATGGTTGAACATCTTGTTCGAAGCTGAAATGAACGAAGATGTTTAATTAAATTCTACTCATCTAATAATTTCTTTATCTATTATACATATATATATATATATATACTGGGACCAACATAAACATTGGGATCATTATACACATGGATTAGAAACGGACGATCACCCTCGTTCGTTGTCGTCGGTTTAGCAGCGCAAGTGCTTTGACTTCTATTCGAAGGCGCTTTTAATAAAAGCAGAGTCTTTTGTACACACAATTATTGCTTCTTACAAATAAATGAATAGAATACTATTAGAATGGATTTTGGCATACATTAACTTCAATAATTTGTTTTTATTACATGTGTAAGTTAGACTATAATACAAATTAGAGAAAATGTTTTATTCTCGCGTTAGTGTTGATTTGTTATCTCAATCTAAAAATAGATTTTCACTATACATGTACTATTTGAATCTTTTATAAGACTTTACTATGTCCCAACTGTTATTTACATTTTAATTGGTACAAATTGACATTTTTAATTCGTTTCATTAGTAAAATTGCTAATGCAAATATGAGTATAAACAAAAAAACAACAAATATTCTAGAATTATAATAATAGTTAATAATTCAATTATTGCAAACAAATTGCATTGCATCGAAGTCCTATACAATTAGTACAAATTCGTTTATTTTCACTACTTAAATCTAATTTCTGATTACCCTGTTTTCGTACATCATGATGACTGTGTATACATGGATGCGTTAATTGCAGATATAATTTGTGCAGAATGTCCGTTCATTCCGTAAACGGACGTACAAATTCGAGACGAGATTTGCCAGACGATCGCTGAATTGAACTTAAACATTAAACAATTTTAAAGGGAAGCTTTTAAAAATCTCTTAATACTCGGAGAAGATATTATCTTATTGTTTTCATATTTTGTAGTATGCAAACCAACATGAAGTATAATATTAACATAAAAAAGTTTAATGTCCTGTTTACATTTAGTGAGTTTAATTGTACAATTTACATTAAATATACTTCAGGTATTGATTAAAAGTGTTTTAATTACAAGTATACAATGAGTATATATCGTTGTTCACATTAAGCAGGTACGCAATATTGATTTTGGTTTAATAACTTCTCAATCATACACTGGTTCAGCAAACACGCATTTCTAAAATATAAACACGATTATTGGTGAAAGTTTACACTACTTATAATGTATTCACTTTATTAAAGATTTACAGTAATTTCAGAACATGTCTAAATAACGATGATTCTAACAATATTTATTGGTTCGACTTAAATAATTGATGAAAACATTTGGATTACATACGAGTACACATGAATATAAAATATGAATAAGTTGATTATTTCAAACATATGGAAAGATGACAGAGTAAAGATAATATGAATATGGCTAACAATTAATAATAATAATCAAGAAGGCCAAGTGGCTCTGGAATGCTCACCTGAGAAACGATTTATGACAATACAATGTCTCTTTAGAATGTTATTTGAATTTGTGTTGCAGCTAAATTAAGTAAAACATGTTTGAAAGTAGATCTCAGGGATATATTTTTAGCAAGTTTGTTAGCGGTCCTCTACATGTTGTTCCATGCTATATGTCTAAGCTTTAAACCGTGTGCTTCTTACAAAAATAGATTTTAAAACAGTTTCCTATTTAAGTCTATGTAAACATGTGGCCCCTGAATGACCAAATGACATTATCTTAGCACCTTTGTTAGAGGGTCTCTCGACTCAAACGAGAATAATTGTTTTAAATATTTGCTATATAAATTTATGAAAAACATGTGACCCCCTGCAGCGGGGTCAATATTGTCCCAAGGGTATTATTTTAGCAACATTGTTAGAGGGTCTCTAGATGGTGCGTCATGTCGAATATCTAAGCTTTAGACAATGTGGTTTAAGACAAGAATATGTTCAAGTATTTCCTTTTGTTTGCCATGGAAACCAGAGTTTTGAATAGCATAACATTCTTTTAGCAACTTTTTAAAGGACCTACCAACAGATAATTCCTGCGGTGTTTCTTCAAATTTGACACAGCCATTTCAGAGGAGAAGTCGTTAGGAAAGTGTGGGCGGACGGACGACGAACAAAATAGCATGTTAACTGCTCATCATGAGCTTTGCTCAGTTGAGCTAAAAACTTATCACAGACTGGACAAACTAAGTCAGCATTCAGATCATGTTTATCCGAGAAAAAGATAAAACAACAATCGCAACAAAAAAAAACGACATCAATTGGATTTAAATAAAAATGTGGAAATGCAGTTATTTGATTAAACAACATGTTTTGTATTGCAGCTGTAATTATACCTACTGATAGTACGCTTAAGAAGTAAATCATAAAAAAATAATAATACTGCGTAGGTTTTGGGTAGTGGGGATTTAACGTAGGTTTTGGGTAGAGGGGATTTAACGTAGGTTTTGTGTAGAGGGGATTTAACGTAGGTTTTGGGTAGAGGGGATTTAACGGATGTGGTATATTCGGGAAGGTTTGGTGTTCAAAGTTTTTCATATCTATATTTAAGACAAGTCGGAAGTCCGCATTTTTGATAATAAGTAAAAGATTTGACATGGCGTTTGTTTGTCAAATATGTTTTAGTTATCTATCATTCATATTTTGAATTTCATGGGATATATCACAAGCGACGCGAAGCGGAGCGCAGTGATATGTCGCATAAAATTCAAAATATGAATGATAACTGATTTACAGTTTGTCCTAATTTCTGTCACGTGCGCATGTTCTGTCTCGACAAAAACTGTCAATCATCACTATAGATTAATTTGACACCGCCCACAAAGTACCTCAGTTCAGAGGGAAATTTAAAAGAAATCAGAGGCATTCAGTGTGCTTTATATGCCTAAATAAGATATTTACTTGTAACAACCGATTTTCAATTAGCTCACGACTAATTCTAGATCTATGGTTGTTTTATTTGGACCATTAGGCCTGTGCACCGTTATTTACAGTTTTCGACCGTCCTGTTTTTTCCAAACTTCTTGGATTCTTGCACATGCTTAAGTTCGAAAGCGGCTTAGATCGGAAAACCTTGCAAGTGTGGTGTCTAGCACCGGCCCATGATGTTATACAACTTACATTCGATCTCCGAGCATCAAATCCATTCCATTCTCAACGTATTACTGTTGAATATAAGGTGCTGGTTGATTTATAAAATGCATATTCAGGTTGATTATGATGATGTAAGATTCATGTACCTGCATGTAATTACGAGTAATTGTCTGATGCATACCCAACTTTCGCGGACATGCTGATTTGGAAAATCGATAAAAAATTTACATTAAACAAAGAAGGGGATTTTCACTATAATCGTAATAACTTTTATTCTATTTAAAATACGAAATTTGTACTCATCACAAAAGTTTAATTAATCTTTTGTCTTTCTAATGGTGTATTTTTTATTATTTTAAATTAATGCTTTCTTCGACCCTTTTGCGTTTGAAAAAGACACCTATCGATTCCCTCTATATTCAATGTAAAAAGCGTAAAATTGGTAGATTTTTCAATGAAAATTTGATGTTTTCAGCATCATAAATCTTTTGGGGGAAATGTGATCAAATTTGTACTCATTGCATTCGTTTGGAAAATTTAATTTCTTTCACCATGTAAAATATGAAAACAATAAAATAATATCTTCTTCGACCCTTTTGATGATTTTTAAAACTACCCCTTAGATTTTTTAAAGTTCAATTCGTCAATCGTTCGGCAAATCTCGGATATTTACGTACGTTTACGGACACGACGTGCATTTGGCGATGATCATATCTGCTGATTAGGTATCCATGTATATACAGTCACAGCATGATGCATTATACAGGGTAATAAAATTTGGACGCGTTGAATCATCAAGTTTTAGGATAATTAAAGTTAAGACTAAAACATATAACAACATGGATGAAAATATAAGAATCTGTGAAATATTTTACTTTACTTCCGTATAAAAAGCAAAATCGATATTTATGACCCAATTTGTTGATATTATAAAAAAAAATAACATATTAAAATTAAAAAAATGGTTTTCACTTTTGTTAAAGCCCAAATACTTTTTGAATGTTAAAATTGAAGTAGGTCTTATTTTACCTAGATAGATGTAAAACTGATTTTACTTGCAATAAAAACGTTCCAATTTTTTTATCACAAAGTTCAAAAATAAATACAGCATAGTATTTTTTAATAATGTTGCAAAAAATAAGAAAAAGCATCTGACAACTATTTTATGAGATATGCCTAATGGAAGGCATTATGTAAACATTGTTACACATCAAGTAATATATATTTCTTATATTTTACTATTGTTTTAATGTTTGCATCTCATTGTTCTAATGGACCTTAAATAGACGATGATATTTCATTAAATGAAATTTATTATTAATTCATTTTGATAATATAATTATATGCTGAATATATCATTTTGGCATACGTCCAAATGTCACTTATAAAAACATGTCATAAAATAATATAGATTAACTACTTTGTATATTTATTTTTTCAATGATGTGTAAACGAAGGACGGATAATAAAATCATATTTTTGAGATCCCTTTATATGGTTGCTAACTTTATCTGATTATTGATTTTTTATACGCATCTCACATTGACTCTTAAACAATTGGGCACGTCGAGTTATATTTGTTAGATATCATTTCAATCAAGACGGATGGAAATTGCCATAAAATTACAGAAATTGAATGTACTGTTTATTTACCAGGTCTATAGCTTAATATCAATCGTATTTTTTTCTATTAGATATCTGCAACAGTTATTGAAGGTTGTAATGGATATGGAAGTAATTTAATTTGTAATCATAGACCTACAAGACGTGCGACATAGTGCAAAATTTCTGGTTACTCGATCGACCCTAATTAATTTTATCCCGCGACCCTAGATATTTTCATGATTTTATCCGAGGAATGGAAAATCCTCTTTCTACTTTTTACCTTCCCACATGCTTTCAAAAGCCAAATAAAGTCTATACCTACTAACCGACTTTTAATGAGAAAAGAAAAAACATATTTTCACGCCTAAGTGTAATCCTGATGATTTAATGTTAATTTCAGTAGTGAAAATAAATATATTGTAAGCTAATATGTGTTTATATGCAGAATAGAATCAAATTACTATTTGACTGCATACAATAACAAAATTATTACTAGGATTTCTTAATTTTGTCTTTTCATAATATTCGCATTTGCAAAATTAATTTTACTGATGAAACAAATTAATGTCAATATCATATGTTTCTGTACATTTTAACGACGTACATAATAGTTGGGACATGCTCAAGTCTTATCAGAGATCCAAAAGTAATGTATACAGTGAAATATCGATTTTTGGATCAATTAAGATAACAGATTTTATATGTTACGCGTGACTGACTTTATTACTTTATGACCCCTAATAAAGTCAGCATAACGCAAGCAAGGAGGGTAACAATAGGTAGACTGTATATAAACCCCTGAATTGTAGTTGTTTCCCTTGAAAATTGATCAGATACTCGATAAGGCCATGTCCGCCAAAGTTGGACATGACTTCAGGCACCTAGTAGAATATAATTTTAGTTTGACATCCGGTTTTGCAGTAGACATTTTGACAGCAAAAGTAACTATGGTGTCAGAAAGAAGCTTCGTTTCAATTTCTATTATAGTTTTCGTTATATTTGTTAACATGTTTGTTGCATTTAGTGTCTTACTTAAATATTGTTTTGTTCGGTATAATAAAATAAATATCACATCCCACATAGGGTGATAGAACGTAATGTTCACCCTTGACAAAGTAATGTCAACCTCGGCTAACTTGGCGCCTCGGTCGTCATTACTTGTCTCGGGTGAACAGTATGTTCTATCACCCTATGTGGGATGTGATATTTATATAATATTCAATGTTTTATTAGTGTTTTTCATTAGTGCATAACATTATTATCGAAAATAATTATTACGGCGCTTATAATTGTGTTGGTTTGTTTTTGAATGAGCATATAATATTATACAGATCTATATAGATTCTAATTACGTTCAGCAAAATCGCTAATTCATGTTTGGTACAATTTCTTTTGCTCAAGCCTTGACTGCCGCTATATTATTACTGGAACATCTTCAAAATCGCTGTCATTTGATAATTTATCTGCAAAAATTCGAGTACGTCTAAGAACATTGTTCTAGCTGTTAGTTCAGACTAACTAGTGCTTCGTTACTAAGCATGCGCAGAATGTCACGCGGATGCCTAAACTCTATAAGTTCAATTTTCATATAGTCAAGGTCGAATATTGGACGATACCATTGTAAAGGTAATCACTGTAAATTGATTGCCCAAATCATTTTAAATCCGTAGTAAAGTGCCATTCACTTGAATCAGAGTCATGGTGTATTGGATAAGGTTGCATGTACATTGTACATGCATAACAGTTTTACAGAATGAAGCAGATGTGAGTGGTTCGAACTCAGTCAATGGCACTTTCTTTTTAAATTATTATATCCTTTTATTTTTTAAAATTATTTATTGAACTATGTTTGTTCTCGTTGCATGTATGTTTACACGCTGAATAGCACCTTTTTATCAATTTTCAAAAGAAAAGGAAAGAAGAAATGAATTTGTTCTCTGGTGCATTCCTCTGTTTTATTTCTTGTATTGTCAAAAATGGCCATAAATTAGCTTGTCCTTTAGTTATCTATTGTGGAATTTTAAATTAGCTGATCACCATCATTATAATAACAATCAATTGCACGAATTATCGCACAGATTTTGTACAACTTAAAGCAATCGCACGGACTGAAGTGTTGCGGCTGCCGGGCTATACATCTGTGACGAGGCGGTATGTGGAGGTATTTTAGTCTCTCTGTGACAGTTCTAGTTATTATAATGAAGTGGTGTTCATATTGTAGTTGTCATATCGTCAGATAGAAATGTGTGTTTTTCTTGAGATGTTTCTTCCAGTCATACCCAACTTTCGCGGACATGCTGATTTGGAAAATCGATAATAATTTTACATTAAACGAAGAAGGGGATTTTCACTATAATCGTCATAACTTTTGTTCTACTTAAATTACGAAATTTGTACTCATCACAAAAGTTTAATTAATATTTTATCTTTCTAATGATGTATTTTCTATTATTTTAAATTAATGCTTTCTTCGACCCTTTTGCGTTTGAAAAAGACACCTATCGATTCCTTCTATATTCAATGTAAAAGCGTGAAACTGGTAGATTTTTCAATGAAAATTTGATGTTTTCAACATCATAACTTTTTTGGGGGAAATGTGATCAAATTTGTACTCGTTGCATTCGTTTTGAAAATTTAATTTCTTTCACCATGTAAAATATTAAAACAATAAAATAATATCTTCTTCGACCCTTTTGATGATTTTTAAAGCTACCCCTTAGATTTTTTAAGTTCTATTCGTCAATCGTTTGGCAAATCTCGGATTTGTACGTTCGTTTACGGAAACAACGTGCATTTGGCGATGATCATATCTGCTGATTAGGTATCCATGTATATACAGTCACAGCACGATGTATTATACAGGGTAATAAAATTGAACGCGTTGAATCAAATTTTAGGATGATTGAGGTAGAAGACTAAAACATATTACAACATGGATGAAAATATAAGAATCTGTGAAATATTTGACTTTACTTCCGTATAAAAAGCAAAATCGATATTTAAAATCCAATTTGTTGATATTATAAAAAAATAACAAAATTAAAAGAATGAATTTCACTATTGTTAAAGCCCCATTAGCTTTTTGGATGTTAAAATTGAAGTAGGTCTTATTTTATCTACATTGATATGAAACTGACTTTTACTTGCAATATAAACATTCGGATTTTTTTCTTTTTTAATCACAAAGTACATATAGAAATACGGCACAGTGTTTTTTAATCATGTTGCAAAAGAATAAGAAAAAGCATCTGACATCTATTTTATGAGATGTGGCTAAAGAAAGGGATTATGTATATATTGTTTTAAAGCAAGTAATATGTATTTCTTATATTTAATTATTATTTCATCTATTGTTCTAATGGGCCTTTAAATAGACGATGATATTTCATTAAATGAACTTTTTTATTAATTCATTTTTTATAATCTAAATATATCATTTTGGCATACGTCCACATGTCACTTATAAAACATGTCATGAAATAATATAGATTACCTACTTTGTACATTTATTTTTTCAATGATGTGTATACAAAGGGTGGATAATGAAATCATATTTTTGAGATCCTTTTATATGGTAGATAACTTTACCTGTTCATTTTATTTTTTATACGCATGCATCTCACATTGACTCATAAACAATTGGGCACCGAGTTATAGATATCATTTTATTTTCATATAATTAAGACGGATGGAAATTGCCATAAAAATTGCAGAAATTGAATGTACTGTTGTACACCCTGGGACCGTATTCACAAACGTTCTAAGTTTTCCGAGTTGAGAATTTTCTTTATCTTAAATTTTTGACTAAGACATAAGAAATTTCTTAGTCTTCATCTTAGATTTATTCTAAGCGTAAACTCGGACGGAATTATTCTTAGTTTGAAAAGAAATCTTAAGTTTTTAAAATTAACCGTTGTCAGGGGGTTTCCATGGAATTCCCATAGGTCATAACTTACAACTGGCGATTAGTTTAACCTGTTATACACTTTCTCAATTTTACGGATACGTTTGGTATTTTATTCAGCCACAGGTGACACAAATATAATTGTTGGTCATGTTTGCAGAATACAAGCAGGTTCCTTACAAACAGTGTCACTGATATATCAATTCAAATTAATATGTTTGATATTATGTAATTTTTATTATTTTATGAAGTATGCAGTAATTCGGTAAAGTTCCAGCAACAGGAGTATCAAAAATACGTAACATTAGGGCGTCAGAACTCAAGTATCATTGATCACTCATGTTTTTAATTAATTCTTACTAAGAAATATGTATTTTGTTTACTGTCTGATATATTTCTGCTTGTCATATCATTACTAACAGTTAGGAGATTTTATAACAACAGAGGCTCAGTATAGCTGTAGAATATTTCATCCATAACTGAACATTAATGGTTAATAACAAAAACATATTTCAGTTACGCAGCATTTATTTCAAATTCATACAAATGCATTTTATAAAGTTTATTGATATCATTTACCTCACTGAATTCATATTGTCAAGGATACAATTACATGTACATGTTTACTGGTAGTTTTAAAATAACTTATACCTGTATTATACTCTATTCAACACACTGCACAAAATAATAAATGGAAGTACATGCATGCATGTGACAACAAGATGTAAACAAGGTAATAAAGATTTAAGATTATACAGTTGTCCTTTGATTTCATGTTCACATCAAACATTAATACAGCAAAACAGTGGCTGAATATGTTTGCACTCAAAGTGTTCATGCAAAGCAATGTTTAAATATATTAAATGATATATGGTTTAAGGATATTTTAGTTCACATCGCTCTGTCCTTGTATGACAATTAACTTGAACCAATGTCTATCCGAAAATCGTACAATATCCCGCATATGCGCAAATAGTCAAATAACACGTACTTGTTGATTGTTCTGTGATAAAGTCCATATACCTACCTACCCCACTTTTAATAAGAAAAGAACAACATTTTTTTCACGCCTAATTGCAATCATGATAGTTTAATGTTGATTTAAGTAGTGCAAATAAATGTATTGTAAGCTAATGTGATTATATGAAGAATAGAATCAAATTGCTATTTGACTGAGTATACAATAACAAAATTATTACTTGGATTCTTGAATTTTGTCTTTTCATGATATTCGTATTTGCAAAATTAATTTTACTGATGAAACAAATTAATGTCCATATTATACGTTTCTGTCCATTTTAATCAAGTAAAACGTACATAATAGTTGGGACATGCTCAAATCTTATCAGAGATCGAAAAGTAATACAGTGATCGAAATATCGATTTTTGGATCAATTGAGATAACAGATTTTATCTGTTACGCGTGACTGACGTTATTTCTTTATGACCCCTAATAAAACTAGAATAACGCAAGCAATGAGGGTAACAATAGGTAGACTGTATATAAACCCCTGAATTGTAGTTGTTTCCCTTGAAAATTGATCAGATACACGATAAGGCCATGTCCGCAAAAGTTGGACATGATTATTAGTTTAGAAATATAAAAAGACAAGCTATGCGATTTGATAAAACAATTTTATAACCATGGAACCTGGATTGTCCGCTTGTATTTGACTGAAATTCTGTTGTAAACGGGCACTAAATCCAACAGAAATAACGAAAACCATGGAAATTTCGTATGCTATACGACCTGGTTCAACAAACGCTACCGAATGACGCAATCTCCTACGAAGTCAATGAGTAGTTTAAACTCCGCCTACTTTATTGCATGGTTAAGGATGACGTTATAAAACTGATGCAATTCGCACCGCCCTATTCAGCGTTTGGTCACGTAGCACACAAACTCGACTTATTTTGTCCATATCAGGGTTTCGGCACATTTTATGCGATATATTTTTCAAATTTCAAATGAAATGCGGACATTTCATTGGACGAGAAATTAGGACAAACTGTAAATACATTTATATCGCATAAAATGTGCTGAAACCCTGATATGGAGAAAATAAGTGCTACGTGACCAAACGCTGAATAGGGCGGTGCAAATTGCATCAGTTTTATTACGTCATCCTTAACCGTGCAATAAAGTAGGCGGAGTTTATTCATAGATTCGGTAGCGTTTGTTGAACCAGGTCGTATAGCATACGAATTTTCTATGGTTTTCGTTATTTTTGTTGGATTTAATGCCCGTTTACAACAGAATTTCACTTACCAGCGTTCCATGGTACGAATAGTACCAGGTTTCATGGTTATAAAATTGTTTCCATCAAATTGCACAGCTTGTCTTTTTATATTTCTATAATAACTCATAAGTACATGTACAATTGTACATGTAGATACATGAATCTTACATCATCATAATCAACCTGAATATGCATTTTATATTCAACAATAATACGTTGAGAATGGAATGGATTTTTAGCTCAGAAATCAATTGTAAGTTGTATATAACATCTGGCCCGGTACAAGATACCACACTTGCAAGGTTTTCCGCTCTAAGCCGGACTCGAACTTAAACATGTGCAAGAATCCAAGAAGTTTGGCAAGAAACAGAACGGTCGAAAACTGTAAAAAAACGGTGCATATGCCTATCGGTCCAAATTGAAAGAATGGACAAATAGTACGAAACATTGATATTATGCGCATTTCTGGATATTGATAGTTTATATAATAACTAAGACAATACCAGTTTATCAAGTATAAAACAATCGTAGATCTAGAATTCGTCGAAAGCTAAGTGAAAATCCATTGATACAGGTAAATATTGGCTCTTATTAACGCATATAAAGCACACTGAATGCTTTCCTTTTAATTTCCCTCTGAACTGAGGTACTTTGTGGGCGGTGTCAAATTACATCTATAGTGATGATTGACAGTTTTTGTCGAGACAAAACATGCGTACGTGACAGAAATTAGGACAAACTGTAAATCAGTTATCGTTCATATTATGAATTGTATGCGACATATCACTGCGCTCCGCTTCGCGTCGCTTGTGATATATCCCATAAAATTCAAAATATGAACGATAACTAATACATATCAGAAAGGGATCCACCCTGCCCTCCCCCAATACTCAAAGTTATTTTTCGTCGACATCCTAAAACCTCATAACCTTTATTCATATTTGCGCGAAATCTGTAGAAAAAGACAGAAACCATTCAGGTCGTGAACAATAGGTAAAGGAATAAATGTTTAGTGCAATGTTCTTTGAAGAAATCCTTACTTCGAATTAAACAGATACTCGACTTCCTGCGTGATAATATTTATCAAAACATACCGGACGTCTTTTCGATAAATTTATTCCTTTAAGTCATATTAATTGCGGGAAAACCAGATCCTTTGGTAAAAGGATGAATAATGTCTGTAGTAACAATGGTTATGTTATAAGATTACCTTGTATTAAGGTTGGTTTTGAAGGTCGACCAGTGTGTCCTCCTGTTGCAAAGTTTGCATACGCCAACAGAGCATCGTATGGATTTCTTATCAACAAAACAACTTTCTTGAACTTGAACCTTCCAAAGTGAATGGTCTCGTGTGTTTTAACAACCAGTGTCTTCGATTTGTCTTGATTGCATTCGAAGGGAAAACCTTTCATTCTAAGACCACCATCACAGTAACAACTGGATGTCCCCAAACCTGTAATGAAATATTTACAAATTATTGGAAGTACTTATTGATATTCAATCAACCTCATTCATGACTGTGTAAATAATTTGAGAATGGTTAACGGTATGAACATAATAGAATCATCAATTAAATACAATATGAAACTTAATGAGAAATTAAACAGAACTATTGATTGGTTATTTAGGTTAACCGGTGAAACAACTTTTGTGTCATATTGTTACAGGATTCATTACATTAACCTGATATTTGTCTGTAATTGATTCATCGATTTATTCCCTTCCACACATTGTACACTACCACTTGTACAATTATAAAATGAATTTTCGTATAACACATTATGTTTGAATACATTTTTGTGTCACGTTAATTTGAGCGAATGGACGTTTCGGGAAAGAAATGGTTTTAGAATGAAAATGTATTAACACACAAGACATTACATCAATGATGCTATTAATATAAACAAAAACAACATTATATATAATATACATGTTAATCATACGATCATATTATGTGTTGCACTGTTTTCAGTAGTACTACCTGTTTAAACGAGCCACAAACGTGTTTATAGTACTATAAGCTAAACCCGTGTGTAAGTTTTCGAACATTTGATTAGCAAATCATTTGATTAGCAAACATCAGTTCTACAAAACACAATCCAAGTAATTCTTACTTACCGGACATTTGTTGTATAAGATGTCGAGTCCAAGTATTTCCAGATCCGGGGAAACTTGCAAGTCCGGTTATTGGTAACGAATGTGGAGATAACGTCACCTTCTTTTCGCTACAATTATGGAGATCTGTTTCTGATTGCAGATAAGTTTTTTGTTTCGTTTCATGCGAAATATTCTGTAATGTTAATTTTGGCGACGCACGTTCAATCTCCACTGGTGAACGTGGCACATTTTGGTCATTAACGTTTATTTTCATAGTTTGACTACGCGAAATAAACGCGACTAAACAAACACTACCTAACAACAAACATACCACAAATACACGTCTATTTGGTTTCATAATGAACGAGGCTTTTACAATATCTAAAACTAATATAACGACTCCAAACCTCAGTAAGCTATTAAAGATTATAAACTTTTCAATACAACTTAGTACAAAAGCAATATTTAATCCACAGGAGAAAAGTCCATATCTATTATAAGCAAACTATTATTATGTGTATAAATACATTTTAGTATATGGTCGGACGAGCACAACGATTATTGCGATCGACCAAAAGTCACGTCGAGTGTGCGGTCATTGATGAGAAGACTGATCTACATCGATTTTCTACGATACTAATTTTTAATTTTTGAAATAACACTTTATTGAACGTGGTACTCATGTGAGACATATACGTTCTAAATACTGTTATGATAATCATATTATAGACAACAATAATTATTATTGATTTGTATTTTGTTTCTGTTCTTTAGTACTTAGAGAATACTTTTAAATGATTTCAAATATTATATTTGATAGATTCTACAACTTAATGATAAATGAGCCAATTAATTTGTTAGCCCCAAATATTCAAAAGTACACCCTCCGTTGCAATATTTTTTATGTATTTATTTTATTTTCTTGTATTTGTTTAAACAATAATCGATTTACATTGACATATATTGGCTTTTGGGCTAAACGTACTCACTTCATACCATTTGTTTCAGCGAAAGATATTAACTGAAAGAAATTACAATGTAACTGAATCTATTGAGTATGTTTGTTTATATTCGCCGCCATCGTTGTCCCTTGGTTAAAGTCCCATAAGCTTATAAATTTATTGGTCCTAATAGTTTCTGTTTGTTCTATAACAGGGGAATTCGGTGTGTTTTCGTCTCGTGCATACTTTATAGCAAGAAAAAATGTTTCCGAAACCACTACCGTATTTTTTTCAATATCATTGAAATAAATACTATTTATAGAACACCTGTGATTTCCCGCAGTCATGCTATGCGCACGTAGTAAAGTGACGTCACGCGCCCTACATATTTCAAGTTTACAAAAGCAAAAATCACAGTAAAATGAGTGTTTTCAGACGAAAAAGGGCTTGTTTCGTCGGTAATAATTATCTTTGGATGATATCAGCAATTAAATGTTTTTGCATATATTTTTCTATAGCAAAAAGCTAATGGGGCTTTAATGCTCTAGATTTGTTACCCGGGTTCAATTCCCGGTCGCGGCAGGTCATACCCTTTCATTAAAATTTGACATCAATGTTGATTTTCCTTCACATTTGGAGAAGTTACCGGGTCCCAGTGAAAGGTTAAGATAGTTCTAAGTGGTTAGAATTTAGTCCAGGAAAACTGGTTAAGTTAAACGTTTAACGGTGTTAAACTCAAATAAATCTTATTCTAACTGTGAACATAATGTAGGTACACATTTTCCATACAAATGATTTAAGACTTACACTATTAATTAGTCTCTTAATTGAATACATTCTATAAATAGCGGCTACGTCATCAAGTCACCTGGGGCGGATGTCTCGAACGTACCTTAAGCATTAAGAGGTTTGTAACGAGTACTTAAGTTGCTCCGTTTTCCCACTATCTCGAAAAACTCCTAAGTTAAGGTTGCTCGTAAAGTGTGCCTTAACTTACGGCAAATAAATCCACCACTTAGCGTACTCGTAACGTGCACTGGCCTTTGTTTTCTTCATGCGTATGCGGGTAAGTATGTTTTAAATAAGTTTATTATTTGCCTTAGAAGTAATATGCAAGACTATAAATAAATACAAATATTCATATAATTGAATGTTCACTTTTTACTTGTTAACAATACGTTCACGGCTATCGTTTTACAAGTTTTAAATTCGGTCCAAATCAAGATCAATATTACAAATACACACCGAGTTAGTATTATGATTACATAAAGGAAAGATTAAAGATCTAAAATTGAATGGAGACACGTTAGATTTGTAAAATCGTTCAGTAATCGTATCCATTGCTGAAATTATATCCTGCATCCGGGGAACCTTTAGGACAACTCAAAATAGGCACCATGGCGTGTCGAATGAGTGTAGAACTCATTTTTCTCATTTATTTTCATTCACAATATACATTGTTTACTTGTACTCCTAATTCCGAGGTTGTTGTTCGAATCCCGCCAATGGAATGTGACCGAGATAGTTCATTCCATTATTTCGGCGCAAGTATTGCTGGTAATAGAAGTTATGAAGTAATATTTCATGATATTAAAGAACCACAATTGGTTAAAATAATAAAGTTAATTAACGTAAAAAAACTGGAGTGCCCCAGTGATTTTAAGATACTCCTGTTTAAGTTAAAAGATAAACATTCATTAGCTTGTGGGGTTTTTTTATACAAGTTTTTATTAGATTTTGTAATTGTACGTGTTATTATGCTTACTGTGTTCCAGATAAAAGATGGGGTAGCTGATAGTATAGCCGGAAATAGACGTCGATATAATGCACAGGCACAATATGACAATATAATAGGACGTTTTGACTATTATTTGATTATTTGTTTGTTTAGAGTTTGACGCCCGTTTCAACAGTATTTCAGTCATTTCACTAGGCACATTGCATGTTTGTGTCTGACATGGACGGGCTGCGAGAAACACAGTTTAGATACAAGGAAATCCGAGGTTCCTCCCTTTAATAGCTCTTTTTGAAAAATCTCTGCCGGATATAAAGCACCTTACAGGATCCACTTCCGGGGTAGAATCCAGCACTGGGTCGGGTACATAAAAAGCGTCCTGTACTCGTCCTGGATAAAACTCAATTCCGATCCGGTTTAGGCTCGAAGCAACAACCTCTAGACGGACAGTTTTAAGCGCTCTTACCACTATCATCTACTTTTCTTAACTCATAGGCATTTTGTACAGGATACCGAGTATAAATAAATTTTGTTTTATATTTAGTGTATGAGTGCAGAAAGGCAGACGACTTTCAGATGGCTCCAAGAAATGGTAAAATGTCTCGGTAATTATAAAATCACTGGAGGGTTCTATCCCTGGGCGCATCATTAAAAATGTAGTAGTACATGTAATTATGAAAGACATCGCCCGCAACCCATAGTTCCCTGTACATAGTAAAATTAAGGCAACGTGTGCCGGGAAACTGCTAATTGTTTGACTGACCAACTCATATAGATAATATGTTCAGATTTGAGAACACTTATACAACCAACCACTCACCACACCATCCTGTTTTTTGTTAAGACTGTTGTTGTTGTCATTTCGGGGATAGGTGGCTTTTTTCTATTCACATTATCAAGGAGTTAGTAATTTGAATACTGTATTTTCATTTATTTTCGTTGGGCTCAATTTTCATGGTTTTTACTAAAATGGCTATTTCGTGGGGACATAAATTCGTGGATTTTGATTTTCAAAAGAAACCTTGTCTCTACATTTAAATTCGTGGATATTTGATTTCGTGGATGAGGCGACCCACGAAATCCACGAAATTAAAACCCCAACGAAAATTAATGATTCCACAGTATTTAAATACAAATTTCATTCAATACCAGTAATCAAAAGCTATCACTTAGACCGCAGCATTGGTCCGTGATTTTTTGTTATTTTTGCAGTATATAACAACTGAAGCATTAATACCTATTTTAGAACCGGTTATAAGCGGAAATATTGTGTATGCATCCTTTGGCTGTGGCTGGATGAGTCCCCTACTTGACTATTGAGTAGTATTGGTTGAAATTGTATGCAACAGATCGATGATTGTGTTTTCATTTTTAAGTATCTGCATTTCAATACTTGGTGTCCGTTCTGCTAATTTAAAACTTTTTTTCTATGCGAACAATTTCACTTGAGTACTCATCAGCTGTTTGATATAAAGAAGCCCTGACGCGTTTCTTCAATGGAGTAGTCACAGAAACGTCGGATTCGGATGACCGTGGTTTCTTCCATGTCTTCAGGATTTTCATGGCATGCAAGGTCAATGAGTGACTGGCTTCTCCTGACTTTCTCAGGGACTTGTGACCTGTCGGTATACTATAAGAGTAATGGTAATCTTCTGTGTGTCTAACGGGTGTGGTCGCTTCTGTGCCTCCGGTTATACTCTCCACGGCCGTCACACCAATAACACTTAAAACCTTCTCCTCAACTTGCCTTAGTCCGGTGTAACGTTTTCAAGCTCCCCCCGTTTCAAGTTACCCCCAGGTAACTTTAAAACGTTTTCAGAGTACCCCCCGGGAATTTGAAAACGATTTTAAGTTACCGGGAGGGGTACAATTAAAACGTTTTGAAATTACCCCCTCCATTTTCAAATGCCCTACCCGGTAATCTGAAAACGTTTTCAGGTTACCCCGGGGGCGGTTTGAAAACGTTTTCAGATTACCCCCGGGGGCGCTTTGAAAACGTTTTCAGAATACCCCCGGGTAATAATTCGTCAAAAAATATATAAAAACAATATTTTTTATTAACTATTGTTGGTTTTCTGAACACAAGTAAGTGTGGAATTTCACAGGTCATGTCTTGCATTTTTGTTAATTTATTGAATAAAGGCGCGTACTCATAACCCTAATAGGATTCCATAGCTTCTAAAATTATTGCGTATATACAGTTTAGAAATACAGGAATTACATGTCAATAAACCATGTTGACTGTGAATCATTTAGTATAAATTAAAACCTGAAATAGAAACGTTTTCGCCATGAATAATCAACATAGGGAGGGGGTGATTATTAAAACGGGGGAGGGAGTTTGAAAACGTGTTAATGTTACCGGGGCCGGTACTTTGAAAACGTTTTTAAGTTACCGGGGGGTAACCCGAAAAGGGGGGAGCTTGAAAACGTTACACCGGCATTAGAAGCACGTCCACCACCAGTCATATTACTTGACTGTTTTATTTTAGACGCTTTCACAGCGGAAGACCAGTCCATCCATTTTTTTCCGAATGTCTTCAACACTTCTCTCACAAACGGCAACGGAATTAACCTTATTGGCAACTTCTTTCCAACATCGAGATTTCTTTTCATTACTTATTGAATCAGTGAATTTTCCAAATAAAGATAATTTACGAGCTCCTACCTCTTCCACTAACACATCGAGCTCATCCAGTCTAAAATATTTTCTTGTGATAAAGTCATAAATAAATTTGGCCATGAATTGATAGTTTTTTGCTTTATACATTTATAGTCATTTTAAGGCTACTTGTTGTAATATATTCTTATATATACAGAGTAGTTTTCGTTGTTCAAAAAATTGTCAGTTACGTGCGATATTGGTTTATAGGAGACCAATCAAATGTAATATTTGTTTAAAATCACTTGCAATGCACTTTATACAGTGGGTTTATTTTAGTATATAATTATGGTTTAGTTTTTAAATCTTTAAATTGGTGAAACTTGATTTGACCTGACATCCACGCCAGATACCTTAAATGTAAATTGTATTTTTAGTTAATGATACGTATGATTTATGCAATAAGTCAACTTTAGACATCTGTAAACGCTTGCTTACATATAGAACAATTTTCGGATAGATTTTACACCAATGAATCGCTCAGATTTTGGAACCAATGATTTTGTTGAAACTTTGAAGTATAGTCCAATAATCTTTCACCATTATTGACCTATCGTTTGCAAGCATGTGTGACCAATCAGAATGAGTTTGCTAATCAATTAGGGTATAAAAGAAGACTACATTGATATTTTCGGGGGGAGAAGTGACTTGGCATGCAAGAAGTGATGGTCAGGGATTGATTTAGAATCTAGATAATAAATTAAATGTCTGAGGAAGCTGTGCCGCCTAGACAGTTATGGACACATAAATGACTTATAGGATATATAGAGATCAGTCTGGGACTTTGCGTTCGCATCTTGCAACATCAGTGTATCCTTCAGTACTCTATGAGACCGCTAGACTGTCTATAGAGTCGGATATACTAATTGCAGGACCAGAACCGGGTCGTAGTTCTGTATCTTGGGATATATATGAAAGATAAGTTATTTGGCATGCGTTGTGAAAATGATCTGAGATCGCTTTAGAATCTAGATCATAATTAGCTGTCTGAGGAAGCTAGAAGACGGAGAGATCAGTCTGGGACTTAATGTTCGCATCCTCTAACTTCAGTGTATTCTTCAGTACACTATGAGACCGCTAGGCTGCCTATATGGTCGGATATACTATACTTTCAGGACCAGAACCGGGTCGCAGGTCTGTATCTCAGATAGAAGTTTTAAAAAATGGAAAATATGATTGCATCATGATAATTACTTAATTAGCTATAAATTTCGTTGGACGTTCAAACATAATCTTGTCTCGTAACACTGATTGCTGATCTACATAAGTCCATCTTAAGATTTCATTAATTGTCCAACGTTTGTGATTATTGATAGCTGAGATAAAGTTAATCATTTGAAACATTAATTATTGGTGTATATCAATATATATTAGTAATATTATGTCAATGTATATCCGTTTGTTCATATTGAATTGTGTTCATTATGTTCGTGCATACTTTCTTTACAAATACATGTGCTTTAAAGACGTATATCACAATTGTTAGTGCGCATCGCTACTGCGCAGGTGTACACTTTATCGACTAGTAAATCTTATATGAAGAATGAAGAATGTGTATTCGACAGCCCTAGATTACGCAAGTTTGTATTCGGTGCTAGTTTAAATAAATTTATGAAAAATATGCATTTTATGTATTAATTCACATCTTTTAACTATGTATTAGGTAGTATTATGTGAAGTAACAGTGAAATATTCATGCGGTCAACTTTAATCATGGAGGGTCATACAGTCGGGCATATCGCACAAACGAGCATGGAGACCTACATTTTTCTTTTTGTTTTGTGGTAGGCAAGGATTAATCTTTATATATATGCAAAGTTTAAAAGTCCGTTAGAGTTTATAGTGATATATGTCGTGTTGTAAGACCTGTATGACGTGTTGTAAGACCTGTATGACGTGTTGTAAGACCTGTATGACGTGTTGTAAGACCTGTATGACGTGTTGTAAGACCTGTATGACAACATACGGCTTGGGAAACCGAACAACACAACTGTCTTCCTTCGTAGTCAACCCTCAGCTAGTATAATATGGACATGAATATTATGTAAGCGTTGAAATCCGATCAAATCCAGGACTCTTGGTCGTAGTTTATTCTGTCGTTTTGGTCTATGTTTGTTGAATGTTGTTTTATGACACATAGAGAACCTTTGGTCATATAGTGCGCATTAAGATAAAAGGGTAACCATCAAAAATAATATATATTTTGAGGAATGATGTGTTTGTTTTTATAACGAGTGCGCTTCGTCAATATTTCGTTTGCAAACCGTCACGGAGGACACGGTTATGCGGGTAAAACGTTATGTACAGTATACACATGTATATATCTTTATTTCCTCCAAACACGGCGAGCATATAATAAATTACATGGTACAATGTACAAAATTATTATCATTAATATACAAGTATAATTATGATAATGTACAATCAATGGATATTCGCGTGTAACATAACAGGATGAATTCACATAATTCAATGCACGAGCATTTATCATTATTTACATACCTTAAAGACTTAGCTGATAAGATTTTTTCTGGTGATCAATAAGAACAGGCCGTTTCAAAATAGAATAAGTTGCAGATGTTTCCATTACAGCAGAATACCTAAACTGTGAAACATAACATAGCTGATCTACAGTAGCGGTTAAATATTTAAGAACATGTTTAGATGATGTTAAAAACAAAACAAACATGTTGATCTGCATTAATTTACACATGTATAACGATATGTCAAAGTATGTAAACTGATTGTCCTCAATAATCAAGATCGCATAACTTAACAGAAAATCACATTGTTGACCTGGTGTCATGTCACTGAATGCATTGTAAGTTTCCTGACCAAAACGCTCCATGATGACATTCCGTATCTCATAACGTATTTGGTAATTTTCCTTGCAGAAACAAACAAGATGAATACATATATTGTCACTACTTTTTTCACTTTTTTGCAACAATAAATAGATGTTCGTGAGCAATATTTGTTCCGCCAGCTTTATACCTCATTGCTATAACTGGTATTGAAAAGTATTGTATGTTAGAAAACTTTTAATGATGGTTGATGTCTGTTTTATCTTTCTGTAAATAACAAGTGTTCTGTAGGTCCTCCAACATCTATATCTATACCATAAGCTTCTTTTATAAGTTTCTCCGTCTTATCAGCTGCTTCTTTCATCTGTAACATCTTATCTCTGTCATATACCTCTTTAAGAAGCTGTAAATGTTCTTGTTCAGATGTTTTTCTATGAAAGTTCCCTTCTTGTATTTTTACGGTACAGTCAATGTCTCTTTGTGTTGTATTCACAAGTAAGAACTCAGCAAGTTTCCACAATGTGTCTGACATATCTGTCTTCAATTTCTCATATTGTACAATATGAACAGGTCCTTTAAAGGCGTGGATTGTTCTATTAGTTAAGTTTACGAACCATTTAAGTGACTGGTTGAACATCTTATTCGATGCTGAAATGAAAGAAGATATCTACTTGATTTCCATTTGTTTTTCAAAGTTCGTCTTGTATTTTGTTCTGATTAGAAATACATCTCTAGAAAAGAATACAAACAAAACGTCCCACCTTCCCCAAAGAAACTTCATTTCCCAGGTCCCACCATACCATTCATAGATACATTCAAACAATGGGAGACAAAAGAACATCTCATGGATTTCAAAATTAACATAAATAGGTCGGATTTAGTTGAGCGTTGTATCTATCTCAGTCGCTGCGATATGTTGCATTGTGCATGTATGGCAACCTTCATCTTACTGACGACCGGAAAATGCATATGTACAGCAATAAGATATTCATTTTCACAAGAAATTAAAAATATTTTTTAACTTTATCATGTTTTTGTCTGCGACAAAGTTTATTTGGCGATAACATATTGTAATCATCATCGTTTTATGATGGTATCTACTTTTACTTCGCACTGACACCAATCAGTACTTTGAAAGGGAAACTATTGCTCGAATGGAGTGGCCCGCTCGATCTCGCGACCTAAATCCCATCGAACACGTCTGCCTTATGCTACAGAGAGCGATATCTGAGCGTCCTGTCCAGACAACAATCACCAGACAGCTCAGAGAGGCACTTCCGAAAAAATGGGCGGCTCGAATCCCACAATTTGAGATTCGACAGCTCATCAGAAGCAATGGGAGTTGATGTCAGGCTGTATTTGATACAGCACGTGTAGTTGCACGGGGACATCAGTCTCGATACTAAACCCAAACGTTTGCACTTTAGCTCATTTTCCTCAAAATTTCTATTCCCCTAACATACCCTTAAAATGTCTAACTTTGACCCTGTCCTCATTTCGACCCTCGTTGCGCTCGAATGATTTAATCCACTCATGATAATCAGGTATCTTTGAAAATAACCAAAATTTATATCTTATATATGTAATCCAAAATCGAAGAAAATGCCATACAAAACACAAAAGTGATCCTTATCAAATTTTGAGTAGTATATATATATATAGATACATAGTCGAAAAGTGGTGACGACAATTAAATGTCGTCCCGGCACAAGAAGACGTATATGTAAAAATAAAATTAAGTCGTAATGCCTCTGGTTGATGTTTTGATCCTTTGCTTATTAATAATTAAAGGATCAAAACATCAACCAGAGGCATTGCGGCTTAATTTTATTTTTACATATATATACATATATATACAAAAATGGCTCCCCTATTCATCCGGGTACAAAAGATCCCATAATCCCAAAACTCAAATTACTTTTCGTTGACATTCTTAAAACTACAGAAATTTTATTTATATTTTATTCAAATTCTGTAGAGAAATGTATCATACCGTGCGCCAGTTCGAGGTATGAATGGATTTTTGGTCCTATGAAATCATATTCGATGGATAAAGCAAACAAATACTGTAGCTTCAATAGCTGTGTTTATAGATTACCTTGAATCAAGACTGGTTTAGAAGGACGGCCTGTATGTCCTGCTTTTGCAAAATTTGCATACGCCAACAGAGCATCATATGGATTTCTTATCAACAAAACAACTTTCTCAAACTTGAATCTTGCAAAGTGTCCGTTCTCGTGAGTTTTTACAACCAGTGTCTTTGATTTGTCTTGATGGCATTCGAAGGGAAACCCTCTCATTCTGAGTCCACCATCACAATAACAACTGGATGTCCCCAAACCTGTAAATGAAATATATAAACATAATTCAATGTAAGACAAGGACTCCTAGAATATGAGTAAACAATATTTGAAGAATTTATCGATATGCAACAATATTGGACAATGTTTTGACACACTGTAAATGGATACATTATATTAACTCAATAGGTGTCTTTAATTGATTCATCAATTTACTCCCACCCCTATCTTGAAACTGACAATACTATGAAAAGGTTTCGTATAATATGTTTGTATGCATTTTTCTTTGTGTCACATTTGTGCGAATGCATATTTCATTTACATGTTCTAATACAAAAAAAAAAAATATATATATATATAATCTAGACAGGGGAACATTCAGAATGATACTAGCGGATAACCATTAAATAAACATAATGAAATATATGTCTTTAATACACTGGGAGACTTTACGTATTTTCTATTATTTTCACTTTTTAGAAGTTGAATGAATTTAAAGATAGATTTTAACTTATTCAAAATGCATTGCAGTTCTAATGAAATTTTGGCAAAATAGCTATGTCATCGGCTAAATGGAGTAACATTAAAACAATGCCTTAAATTTCCATAGCTGTTAGTAAAAATAAATACGGATATTCAAAGAAGATTCTAAATAGGATTGGTGAAATTAGCTCTCCTTGTCTCAGACTGATTAATTAGTGCATGATTTAATACATGATTTTACTTTACTTTACATGCCACGTATAATACGCAACAGTTTACCGTTTATACCGGTCTTAAAGTGCATGTATAACGCATTTCGATATATACTGATTAACATTTGTTTATCTCTACGAATAATACATAAAGATGCTTATTGTCGTTAAGATATTTTTTTCTAATGAATTTAAATAAATTTTCATCTTCATTAGAAGAAACCGGAAATAACCCGTGGTTAAAATTATATAGGAAATATCACATAATTTATATGATGAACTATTATACTAATATCTAAACATTCAATGAAAATATTCGCTAAGTAAACAGTCACCACCCGGCGACTTACCAGTTTTTAAATTTTTAATTGATCTAATTGATTCATCTTATATAAAGGGACAAGGGACTATTTAATTCCTCAAAACCATTTGGTATATTAAAGTTATTATTTTCACCTGAGTTTTCAGCTTCTTTATTATTACATTTTGAAATATCATTGATTAGGACGTTCCACTAGTTTCACATCGAGATATGAAAACTGTATAATAGAATTTACGCGACAAATGGAAGCAGATGGTGTCAATGGGAAATTCATTCTGTTTGTTAAAACATATGTACCTAATGTGATTTTTGAATTAATTTGTTGGACAATTTGCCATATACAAGAAAAAAACTGGAATTACTGCTTAACGTATCTGACAACCGTTAAAAATATTTTCAAGTTTTGACAAATTGTCAACAATTTAAAAAATTCGTTTGTACATCTGAAAGAAAAGGCTTATATCTATTGAATATTATGAACTTAAAGGTACACGGTGGTACTTCTTTTGTTCATTTCCTTTAGTATTGTATAATTCATAGCGACGATAATACGATAATCCGAAAAAATTATACGTGTTTGTCAATGTTAAATAGATTTTAAACCCCATCCGCTGCCAATTCATAATTTCAAAAAGCAAAGATAGTTTTCTTAACATTATATGTACTCCACAGAAAGAGTAAACGGCACTTGATATGTTGAGAAGACACACTTATTTCTATAATGGTGTAAGTTGATATATTAGCTTAATTTTCTAATTTTAATTCATTGTGTAAAAGTGTTAAAAAGACTACAAATGTAGTTGTTTTCAGTATTGAGAGGTCAAACTAATATTCATGAATTACCCGTAAAATTGTAAAAACACAATAATATGTACTATAATATATACGTACAAGTATGCAGTATATAGAGAAGGAGATGGACTCTTTTGTGATATCAATCACTTCTAGCGACGAGGAGACAGACACGGCGAATGAATGCGATGATGCGTGTTGATTTTACATGTTTGAATTGTTTTGATATTATGTATAAAAGATAATGACAATACAAAAATAAAAATATTTAAAATAACCAAGAGAAAAAAACATGCAAAATGTTGTTATGAAATGTCATTAACTAGGTTCAAACCAATGATTAAAATTATGTATTATCTTAAAATCATCAGCACTAACCTTTACGCTATTGAGGAATCATAATTATGTTTCTCTACATTAACAGGCATTCAGTAACATAATTATAACGTGTTAGTGTATTGAACCAATTAATAGTCGTTAATTCTTCGATCATTTGACTAACTTAGATAGTATTTCAACAAATTACAACTCAAGTATTTAGTACATACCGGACATTTGTTGAATAAGATGTCGAGTCCAAGTATTTCCAGATCCGGGGAAACTTGCAAGTCCAGTTATTGGTAACGAATGTGCAGATAATTTCACTTTCTTCTCGCTACAATTATGGAGATCTGTTTCTGATTGTAGCTGAGTTTTCACTACAGCTGTATTCTGTAATGTTGGTTTCGGTGTCGCATGTTCAATCTCCACTGGTGATGGTGGCACTATTTGGTCATTTAAGTTTATTTCCATAGTTTGACTACGCGAAATAAACGCGACTAAACAAACACTACCCAACACAAAACATATAATAAATATACGTCTGTTTGAATTCATTATGAACACGGCACAAATTTATTTTTAAAATATTTAAAACTAAAATATCCACTAAATGAATCTCGGTTATTTATTCTGCATTTAGTACCATAAAAGGTTCACGGCGTGTACATTTAATACAAAAGACGTCTGAACAAAACACTGTACTAATGTCTAATTAGATGTATATACATATTAAGACAATAGTTCTTAATACTCTACACTATATGCGTGGATAAGCACAACTATTTTGCGATCGATTCAATGGTTGTTTATATCACGTGACTCTTTAGATATTTATCTAAATCTAACTCTACAAAAGTTGAACTTAGTATCATATGATCCGATTGGACTTGTACTAATGCATTTTATGTACAAGGAGAATTTTATGCTCTAAATAACGTAGTGATATTATTTATTGTTGATTTTCATTGCTTTTCCATTCCCTAGTGTTAAGAATCCTTTAAAATTATTTTAAAATTTTAATTAAATACACACATCAATGATAATGACAAATAGTTAATTTGATATCGGTCTCCGACCTAAATCAATATACAATTCATAAAGAAACAATTGTTAGCTTAAGAGGTCGTCTCCAATTCGAATACCATTGTCTCGTAATTTATCTCTACCTGCATATATCCAGATTTTGTCGTCATCGAATCTCATATCTTTGATCACTATTCTGTTTTCCTATCTCTTTCTCACCTAGTCTATATGCATACTTTACACCTATCACTTATTTAACTCTGGATTTTCATAAGTAGGCTCAAGTAGCCCATCCGTTGAACTTTTATTTGATATATTTCCTACAGGTTACTGTTTGAAAGCAATCTTTTGACGCTGAAACGGGTTGGTCTTGGGTTACATGTTCACACTGCGTAACATTTTTAACATATAGTTTTTTTACACTCAGCACATAAAGTATTGTGACAAACACAGTCTGAAGTTACAGACCTGTGATGGTTTTCAACTTATTACGACTTCTAATGTATTTTTTATTTCAATGACAATTCTCTATCATGGTGCATAGTAATATAAACAGTCTCTTATTGTTTCACTTAGTCTGTAGTATTAGTATTGTTTTGTAATACTAAAAGTTTTTTGTGTATGGTTCATTAATTATCTATGCCAATTTGAAATTTCCAGGAATTCATACAAAAAGAAACTAACAAAAACATGGTACAATTTACTTCGATTGTTCTTCATTCGTTCTACATTTATTCTTAAGTTTATACTTTTCTGTAGCAAGTGATTTTGTAACGTGTTTCAAGTATACCGAGCGACTATGGCCTCAAATATGAAGAACGGCTTTATACACAGCAGATTGAATATTAACAATTGAACAAATACAATGTTCATGTACATACATCAATTTTCCTCAGGGACTACTTTGTCTGTATGATTGATTAACTAAACTTAAATAAGCACTATATATTTACATGCACAAAATCAATTTATGAATCAATGGTAAGTACGACACGCGTATGTTCAATAGACACAAAGACGTTTGTAAAATGTTAAAATGTAGTTTGAAGTAAAACATTAGTTGGAGTTGCCCACGACCCGGTACTGGTATTAGGGAATAGAAATCTCTATCATGGTACATATGCCGCAATCAAGAGGATCTAACCCTTACGTACACTGCCCAAAGTCCCGGACACGCACCAAATGCAATGCACAATGAAAAAAAACAAGAGATAACTACGACCCGGTACTGGTACTAGGAAGTAGAGACATCCGTCATGGTACATATGCCGCAATCGAGATGCTCTAGTTCATATTCACACTGACCAAAGTCCTAGGTATGCACTCGTACAAAAATTAATAATACCATAACTACATAAAAGGACAAAGAAACGTCGTTCTATCTATATATGCAATGGGAATAGAAACCTCGTTCGTGGTACATACGCCGCAATCCGGAGGCTCTAGTCCTTAATCTCTAAATTCAGCAATTGGGAGAAAACCTCCATCATGGTACATTCGCCGCAATCAAGAGTATTAAGCTCCACAAATTACTGATCAGTCTCAGAAATTAATACATACCTTCCATCTAATGATACTACCACTCCAGATGTTACCCAGCAGACTGACTAATGTTCCGAGAGCGCATGCTTTTTATAAGTAGCGAGCCAGTGAGATTTGATTTGATTGGCTAATTAGAAGGCTGGTATAAAAACAAACGAATAATTGAAATGTTGCGGTCGTCTCCACAAAATGAATTAATGCATTGAACACAAACTAAAGCAATTTTTTTTAAATTATTTCATATATCTATTTTTTTTCTTTACGAAGGTTGATTTCTTTACAATTTTAAACTATTGTTTTATTTGGTTGATCTTCTACAAACCAATAACGCACATAATTTACATATTTTAACAACAATAACTACACTCTGTAAATATGAATATATTATAACAATGAGCGTTAAAATAACAATAAATGTACATTGTATGTAATACAGGGAACCGTGTCAAAGATTTTTGATACTGTCCGTCGTTCAGTAGATATGTATAAGATAACATTCAGGTTGTGAATTTCATGTAATATATCACAAGCGAAACGCACTGATATGAACGATAACTGATTTATAGTTTGTCTAATTATGTACATACCGAAAAAATAAGTGACTTATTTTCTCCATAATAGGTTCTTTGTATACTTTGTGTGGTTTACTTTTCCAAATTTCAAATATTTCATTGTACAATAATTATGACAAACTGTTATTGACTTAAAGAAATCCCGTAGCCTGAATATAGCTAACAGTAACGCAATACGTCTTATAAATCAATGCTCTGAAGGTTCTACTTTTGTTCGGAACTACAAAGCAGTCAAAAGTTTAATTTCTTTTTAGGGTGAGTATTTGGGCCAACGATAGTTCGCGCATGAATTTTGGTGCAGACGAAAGTATTACGCTTTTCTACACCCGTCATGCAATTGTTAAAGTTGTTCTCCTTCCAAGTGTTTTCAGTACTTTGATTTATGTTTCCCCATCTGATCACCAAAAGTAGTTCAGCAATTAGCATATATAGTCTACATTACCTGTCCCTTTGTATGCTCAACTCAATATGCAGTATTTAATATACATAAAGGAATGGTCGAAGAAAAGTTACACGTTATAAGCATTAAATTAAAGTATCTGGCTTGGATGTCAGGTCAAATCTAGTTTCACCAATTTATATATTTAAAAACTAAACCATAATTATATACTAAAATTAACCCACTGTATAAAGTGCATTGCAGGTGATTTGAAACAAATGTTACATTTGATTGGTCTCCTATAAACCAATATCGCACGTAATTTACAAATTTGTGAACAACGATAACGTACTACTCCGTATATATGAATATATTACAACAAGTAGCGTCAAAATCAAAGGGGTTTGTCACGAAAAAAAATCCAAATAAAAACTTTTTTCCATGTAACCAATATATATATAGAAGGGAAAGAACTTCGACGGTTCGAATTTTCCAACGCGTGTTATAAACTTCCATGTTATTTCAATGCAGTACAAAATATTTAACTCATATTTAGTGCAACATATGGCCAACTCAACACGCTAACAGAAAATGCATACTTTTACTACCTTTAAAGATACTCTAACTCGCTATTGAAGATTTTTCACTCGAAAAATGGTCAAATTTTACAAAACGACACACTGTCGTAAAATCGCAGCGTGTACAAATCTATAGCGAAACTGATAAATTACAGGTAAAACTTCATGGAATGAGTCATAATTCATAACCAAACAGTATATTTATATCATATATTGTATAATTTACTAACTGGTACTGATTTCACATCTCGGGATGCACTTTTAATGAAGAATTTACGTTTTTGTTCAGTTTGCGGATTCTTAATTTTGCTTCCTTGATAGGTCACGTGAGAATCGCCTAACTCGTGATGAAAACTTAATTCTGATAGGATGAGCGATACTGTGTGGTATTTTCTAGGTATGGTTCCCGATAGCGTAGTGAAAAGGATAGAATGCACAGGGTACAAGTAAATTGTAAACAAATACCACGGTGTATCGCTCGTGCAATCAAATTTAAGCTTTCATCACGAGTTAGGCGATTGTCATGTGACCCGTCATGGAAGTAAACTTCGAGTAACCGGCTTATTGAACAAAAAAATACGCAAATTCTTCGCTAAAAGAGCTTTCAGAGATGCGAAATCATTCGCAGTTAGTATATTATAGTGTTTTATTATGAATTAAGGCCCATTCTAAGAAGTTGTTCCACTCTGTACATGTATACCGGTATACACGCTGCGATTTTACGACAGTGTGTCGTTTTATAAAATGTGACCATTTTTCGAGTGAAAAATCTTCAATAGCGAGTTTAAGATATCTATAAAGGTAGTAAAAGTATACATTTTCTGTTAGCGTGTTGAGTTGCCCACACGTTGCACTATATAAGAGTTAAATATTTTGTACTGCATTGCAATAACATGGAAGTTTATAACACGCATTGGAAAATTCGAATCGTCGAAGTTCTTTCCCTTCTATATAATAAAAATATTTTTTTCGTGACAAACACCTTTGGTTAAAATGACTATAAATGTATAAAGCAGGGAACCGTGCCTCAGTTTTTATAACATCATGCGTTCGTTAGATACTTGATTTTAAAGAAATTTCGTACCCAGAACCTCGCTGTTTATTATGTAATACTCCATAGATAAAAAATGAGGCAACATTCCCTAGATAAACATTTCCGCTACAAGATACCGAAAACCGCTTTTAGATCCGTCATCAAATAAGACGGCAATGTTTATTCGAAAATGACACCTACTGTTATTTTTTAAGCTGATCAGTTAACAATTAAAGTGTCGGATCATTATCGAAATTGGCGCACCCCCATTCAATTTTGATAGCCAATCAAAATCACTTATGTTTACGGCTTAATAATTGAAACCACGACTAGGTTTGATGTGCTGGTATATTACAGTATGATATTTAATCTTTGTAAATAATGTAAAATATCATTTCACGTTATTTCTGGCGATTACAACCAAGCAAGATAACTTAATCGATTAAAGTTTACCGATTAACCACTTTTTTTAAATATCTGGTTGACTCACAGTTATCATCGCATCGTCCATGAATTCAATGATGACTTCTATATGTTTACAATATGAGCTAGGAACCAGACTAAATTAGTTTGTGTTGTTAGTTTCATTGGGTATTACGCCATTTTCAGCATTATTTCAGTCATATCTCGGCGGGCAGTTATCTTAACCAGCTTTCCTGGACTTCATTTCGGCCTTTACCAGTACGAACCACATTCTTTCCGTATGCTTCTGCCAAGCTACCCCACATAATTTATAGGTGGAGGACAATTTAACATAGGATGTAATATCTTCAGTCAAATTTGTCACGGACAGTGTGAGCCTCGCCCGGGGTTCGGACTCACAACCTCTCGATCATCAAACGCTCTAACCACTGAGCTAGCCAGGCGGGCTACTAAATTAGCATATACAGCACATGAATTGTGACGTCATCATTCCTTGAAATTAGTGTACTGATATTGTAGTAATCCGAGGATGATGATTGTTTAGAATTTTATACGATTTTGCACAGCCATCTGATTTTGTCTTGAATGCATGTACTATTCGAATTTGTATTTTATGCCATTGAATTGAAAAAAATGGAACTACATGTATGTTCGTAGACGGGAGGTTAATGGAAGCTCTTCGGTATGCAGGATAATTAAAATGTTGAGACTGTTGAGAAATCGTCTTAACTTTGTGTTTGTACCGAACAACAATCAAAGCGCTGCTAGCACTGAAGTATTTCGATGTGAGCAAAGCATGTTAATCATGTCACGTCTAGCACACCTACATCTTAAACCGAGGTTGCTGTTTTTCTGTAATTTTGGAAAGTACTAGTGGAAAGTCAAGAACAGTTTATTTCGATTAATGATTTGTGGAAGCACTATTGTATTTCTATTCTGCTAATGACAGAGTAATTAACATTTCTGTACAAAGCCTTCCCGTCAGTACCTTCAGTGCTTTCATTAATGATGGTCGACATCTGTTTTTTTTTATGTAAATAGCAAACGTTCTGTAGGGCCTCCAACATCTATATCTATACCATAAACTTCTTTTATAAGTTTCTCCGTCTTATCAGCTGCTTCTTTCATCTGTAACATTTTATCTCTGTCATAAACTTCTTTAAGAAGCTTTAAATGTTCTTGTTCAGATGTTTTTCTATGAAAGTTTCCCTCTTGTAATTTTACGGTACAGTCAATGTCTCTTTGTGTTATATTTACATGCAAGAACTCAGCAAGTTTCCACAATGTGTCTGACATATTCGTCTTCAATTTCTCATACTGTACAATATGAACAGGTCCTTTAAAGGCGTGGATTGTTCTATTGGTTAAGTTTACGAACCATTTAAGTGACTGGTTGAACATCTTATTCGATGCTGAAATGAAAGAACATATCTACAATACAAACTCTCCAGAGCTGTCTTGAGCAACAACCTCCATTCAACAGCAGCATTATTTTTCCCTCTGCACAATTTAACTATTAATTTAACCTCTCTGGAGCAACAACAACATAATTTTGCTGCTCCCAAAGGGTGTTGCTTTGGAGAGGTTGCACAGTACTTGATTTTCATTCGTTTTCAAATTTCGTCTTGTATTTTATTCTGATTAGAAAAGCATCTTTAGAAATGAACACAAACGAAACGTCCCACTTTCCCCGAAATACTACATTTTCCAGGTCCTACCAACCCATTCATAGATACATACAAACAATGGGAGACTAATGAATATCTCATGGATTTCAAAATTAAGATATATAGGTCGGCATAAAGTTGAGCGTTGTATCTCAGTGGCTGCCATCTGTTGCAAAGTACATGTATGGCAACCTGTAGTATGTATCTTACTGACGAACGGAAACTGTATATGTACAGCAATAGCGATACTCATTTTCTCTAGAAATTACTAAAATTATTGAACTTTTAACACGTTTTTATCTTCGATAAAGGTTTGTTGTCGGTAACCTTTAATCATCATCATTATAATTATGATAGTATGTATTTTGTTTACACTTAATGATTTAACTTTGTACTTACACTAGAAATACTTCAGTACTTGTAGTTATCACATTGTTGTTCTTAATAACCAGGTATTGGTTTGTCTACTTTGGTTAAATATCTACATTACATACTAGTACTCATGTTCAGGAGTCTGCAAGTCTATAGAATGAATTTCCATTTGAAAATTTACACTCCTCGGGATGCATTCACTTAATTCAAAATTTAATGTATTTCCATAGTGGTCTAATTAACGATGTTTCTAGTAACGCTAATTGGTTCGACTTAAATAATTGATAATGACTTTGAAGCGCTACATACATATGTACATAATTCTTGTAATATTTATTGGTTCGTCTTAAATAATTGATGCTAACATTTGAAGCGTTACATACACATGTTTATATTTCAAATCGTCATTTTATAGATTAATGATTTATTAATAGATTAAAGATGACAGGGTCAATATAATACAAATAAAACTATTGGATGATAAAACTCATTTCAAATTATAAAATTTAGAAAGACAGGTACAACAAAGCAACGAATGGTTCGAAACAGAAACAATGGAAGTGATAGTCATTATTTTATTTAACAACTTTGTTGTTGTTGTTTTGTTTTCTATTAATCTTTTTTCTTATCTATATTTAAGACATTTGACATACGCATATTTGACTATATAAGTCAAAGCATGATTTGTATGTCAACCTAAATGGCTCCCATATTCATCCAGGTACAAAAAATCATGAAAAATGTTTTATACCGTGCGCCGGTTCGAGGCAAGAATTATTGTTTGTTCCTATGAAACCATATTCGGAAAAATGATAATGTAGCTTCAATAGCTATGTATTTAGATTACCTTGAATCAAGACTGGTTTAGAAGGACGACCTGTATGTCCACCTTTTGCAAAGTTTGCATACGCCAACAGAGCATCATATGGATTTCTTATCAACAAAACAACTTTCTCAAACTTGAATCTTGCAAAGTGTCCGTTCTCGTGAGTTTTTACAACCAGTGTCTTTGATTTGTCTTGATGACATTCGAAGGGAAACCCTCTCATTCTGAGTCCACCATCACAATAACAACTGGATGTCCCCAAACCTGTAAATGAATATATAAACATTATTCAAGATTCCTAGAATATGAGTAAACAATATTTGAAGAATTTATCGATATGCAACAATATTGGACAACTTTATGCCACACTGTAAATGGATGTATTACATTAACTCAATATTTATCTGTAATTGAATCATCAATTTACTCACACCCCTATCTTGAAACTGACAATACTATAAAAATGTTTCTTATAACATGTGTTTGTATACATATTTCTTTGTGTCACATTTTGTGCGAATGGATATTTCATTTACATGTTCTAATACAAACAGAAAACAAAAACAAAATATAATCTAGACAGGGGAACACTCAGAATGATACTAGGCTAACCATTAAATAAACATAATTAAATATATGTTTTTAATATACTGGGAGATTTTACGTATTTTTATATTATTTTCACTTTTTAGAAGTTGAATAAATTTAAACAAAGATTTTAACTTATTCAAAATACATTGTAGTTCTAATGGAATTTGTAGTTCCAATAGAATTTTGGTACAATAGCCACGTCATCGGCAAAAAAGGAGAACCATTAAAACAATGCCTTCAGTTTCTATACCTGAATTGATATAAGTTTGCACAAATAATTCCAGATCTTCAACGAAGATTCAAGATAGTTTACCGTTTATACCGGTCTTAAATAACGTAAAGTACGTGCATATAACGCATTTCCATATATACTGCTGTAACTATGATTTGTTCATCTCTGCGAATAATACAATAATAATAAGACGCTTATTGTCATTAAGATATTTTTATACTAACGAATTTAAAATAAATAGTTCGTCTACAGTAGAGTAGCCTTTTTAAAACCGGAAATAACCCGTGGTTAAAAATTCTAATCAAAATATTGCATATATATGATGATCTATATAATATACTACCATGAAAACTTTCAATGAAATATTCATTAAGTAAACAGTCACTACCCGGCGACTTTTGCAGGCTTTTAATTGATCTAATTGATTAATCTAATGTAAATGGACTATCTAATTCCCCAAACCCATTTGGTCTGTGGCCCTTTCCCATAAGGTTACTCCCCTTAGTAAATCGACGGAGGAATAATTCTACTTCCAGGGACTACGCACTGACATTGATGATTATGGTGGACAAATGGGAAATTGCCAGTGCGTTAAAGAAATGCGTTTTACTTACTTGCAATATTTTCACAGGAGTTTATTGCAGTTTGAAATAGCATTGCTTAGGACGTTCGCTACAGTTTTCACACAGACATATAGGCTGAATGAAAACAGTGTAATAGAATTTATTTAAACTTTATTTTAGGTCATTTAGAGAGCAGATCAATCATACATAAATCTCAAATACCACATTTTTACGTTTGGTTTATCTTTTTCATTTTATTCTTGGTCAAAATAAAAATATTTTAATACATTTAAGAAGAAACTATAAACAAACCACTTTTTACTTATTCTTAAAATGTTGCTGACATGAAAAGAAGTCGGCTACATAAAGAGAAAATAAATAAGGTCTTGCTTTCCTTCTTTGTGGATTACCTGTCCTTGAAATGGCCTACAATACGCAAAAAAATCAAATTCATGGGCAGATAACTCAAAAAACGAGATCGGTAACCCCCAGTTTTTTTCACTGAAAATGTTTCTGTTATCATATGCTAAGATCACGCAAAGTTTAGATAAATTCTGTTATGTACAGTTTTCATTCTGCCTAGATAATTATGTCTATGTGAAAACTGTAGCGAACGTCCTTAATGTTGAAAACTACTGATATAAATCGTGTAGGCTAACAATGTTATTCATTTTATTATAGAAGTTATTCAGTAAAATATAATGGGTAAGTGTATTGAAAGGCTGTTAATAACAAACCAATTAATAGTCGTTTATTTCTTCGATAATTTGACTAACTTAGATAGCATTTCAACAAATTACAACTCAAGTATTTAGTACATACCGGACATTTGTTGAATAAGATGTCGAGTCCAAGTATTTCCAGATCCGGGGAAACTTGCAAGTCCAGTTATTGGTAACGAATGTGGAGACAACTTCACTTTCTTTTCACTACATTTCTGGAGATTTGTTTCTGGCTGTAGCCGAGTTTTCACTACAGCTATATGCGAAATATTCTTTAATGTTAGTTTCGGTGTCGCGTGTTCAATCTCCACTGGTAATGATTGCACTTTTTTGTCATTAAAGTTTATTTCCTTAGTTTGTCTACCCGAAATAAACGCGACTAAACAAACACTACCTAACACAAAACATATAATAGATATACGTCTCTTTGAACGCATTATGGACATGGCACTAATTTATTTACAATATTTAAAAGTAAAATATCCACGAAATGAATCTCGGTTATTGTATCTCTATTTAGCACCATAAAAAGTTCACGGCATGTACACACTTAATTTAAAAGAAGTCTGAACAAGAACACTGTACTAATTGATTAATGTCCGAAAAGACGTATATACATGTACATATAAAGACAATAGTTCTTAATACTCTACAGTATATGGTTGGATAAGCACAACTATATTGCGATCGATTCAATTATTGTTTTTACCAAAGTTCAAAGTTTATTGGCATGAACAGCAATGATAAATTGCCTTTGATCATTTACAGTGTATTTTGGTTTTATGGCAAAGATATATTACATAATTAAACAAGTATAATACCATTGATTAAACAATAAATAGAAATACAAATTTAATGTATACAGAAAAACAGTGATCATTTGAACAAGATTTGAACAGAATAATGCGCATATAAAAATGTCTTTTTAGATACTTATCTAAATCTAACGCTACAATGACAATGACAAATAGTTTATTTGATATCGATCTCCAACCCAAATCAATATACAATTCATATTGAAACAACTGTTAGCTAAAGACAAGCTAGTGCATAATTATACATAAAATACAAATATTGCTAAACATTACCTATTAAATATAATACAGTTTTTTTTCAAATGCTTAGTACACATATAATGCTAATTGGTTTACCAAGTTACTAAGTTTCAGAGTTTGTACGCATTAAAATGTTGAACTTATCAACAGTTGGAAACACATAATACTTTGGTGGAATGTATTGAGCTCTAAGATCTAAATACATATGACAGATAAGCGTAAAATGATATTCCGTTTCTACACACCCGGTACAAAAGTGACACAACCTCTGTTCACGAGGTACATTTCCATATCTCCCTCTTTCTATCTCTAAATCATGTGAAGACGTACGTAGTCTTGCAAGAGCACTTCTAAATTTGCGAACATACACTGATGATAAATAAAATTCATGTACAAACACAGATATGAATCAAGTTTAGAGCTACTTGAAATGAAATCATTCCAATTTTGTTTGTATTTATCACACAATGCTTGAGTAAAAACCTTGATAAAAGCCATTTCATTTGGGACACCTTGTTTGTCCCGGATAACATCAAAACCAGTTGCATTTGACATAAGTCTAATGCCAGTATCCAAAGTGTTTCTACCCATTTCATCATAGGTACGAAGCATATTATAACATTGTTTTACAAATCTATAGTCGTTCATATTTACAATATTTAAACAATATTTTATACACCGTATTGAAGTTGATACAAAAGTTTAACTTATAAAATATGATCCTATTGGACTTGTACTAATGCGTTTTATGTACAAAGAGATTCAATTTTCAAAATACCGTAATGATATTGATACATTACTAAAGTATTTATTGTTGATTTTTATTGCTTTTCCATTCCCCAGTGTTAAGAATCCTTTCTAATTATTTCAAAATTTTAATTAAATACACCTATCACTTTGTTAACTCTGAATTTTCAGAAGCATCCCATCCGTTGAACTTTTATTTGGTATATTTCCTACACGTTACTGTTTAAAGAAATCTTTCTTTTGACACTGAAATGTATTGGTTTGGGGTTTGCATCGGTTCCATGTATATATGTTTGCACAAAATGAGACCAAAACTAAACCCCTAGCACAATCTGTTGCCGACCAATCGAACAAGAAACGCTGTCGGTTGGTCGGAAGAAATGCGGCCACACCAAACTGTACTAATTTCACATACTAATGCAAGATTGTCAGTCGACCATACGTCGTATTTACCAATACGTTTTAAAAGGAACAATTTAATACATTAATACAGATCTACAAACTGTTTCAAAAGACGCAAATATTTGCGAAATCTTACTCACACAACGCCATTAATTGCTATCATAAATGTTACGTGATTTATGATTGGTTAATATTGTTTATAAAGACATAGCTGTGTACGGTAAAGAAATTCCGATTCATAATTCCCGAATATCTGCGTCTTTTGAAATAGTATCTCTGACGCAAGTATTTCGGAAATATATTTTGACCGTCTTAAATAAATTTATTTCAATTATTTCAAATAGTGAAAGAAAATTTCTTTACATAAAGAAGCTATGATCAAATGTGAGAATACCCTGAGAATTATTACTGTTTCTTAACATACATTATTTTGTTTTGTATATACACGTATTGTTCTTTCGTGTTTTTTTTTTCATATTTATATAGTTCTTGCATTTTGTTGTGTACTATACAATATGTCTTTGCCATATTTCACTTATATTGTAAATGGAAAAGAAATATATATTACTGATTTGCCAAAATAGAAAACTGAAAGTTCATTATCGTCTCTTTATTACACATGAAAAAAATCATATCGTAAATACAATAAACAAAACAATATCAATAAAAGATATATATTAATGGAATTTAATATACAAATGTAGTGTCATTATTATCACTATTGTCTTTGTTTCTGTTTCACTTAGTCTAGGTCCATACTTATCACATTGGTCTAAATTTGTTGTAACAGTTTCTTTTTTTTGATTCTATGTCTCTTATACCTCAATGTTGAGTGGCATACTATACACCGATGTTTACATGCCACACAAAGGTTTTTTTATTGTTTATTGTCATTTGGTCGAATTTGTATAAAACGTACTGTGATATTGATATAAACATTTTCTATGTCGACTGTTTAAGCCTCACTGTAATTAATGCTATGGAAAGGTATGTAGCGTTAAAACGTATAAAGCTGTATAACGTTACATATCTTTTATATGGAGATGTATTTATGGTATATTATTCTACTATATTTGTATCTGCAAACTCACGACAAGGACAAACACGTATTTTTCTTCGTCCGTAAACATATTAACGTAAAAATAACGCCTCGTGCAGTAAGGGAGCTGCTCTTGCGTTGCTTTATAAATTGAAATGAAATTAAACACGAGCTTCGGGTTAAGTTACACAAAAGAACGTGTACAATCAGACAAAATATAGCTTTCGTAAACTACAACCAGGCTGAACCCAATTGTTCAATCAATGGATTAAAGTTGAGGTTTGTTTTAAAAGTTAACCAAAAATTAACCAGAGGCAAGACAGCTGCTCAATTTGTACCACACGCTAGATGAAACCAATAATTCTGAGAAGTAAAAAAGACAAATTGAGGAAATTGATCACTTCTTAACCAATATCAGACACTTAGGATAAATCTTACTGGAAATAGTCTCTTATCATATATAACCAAAGTTTTATACAAGCACTTTACGTGCCACTCTTGGACTCAAATTGTAACCCAACCTCAAATATAACCTTAATTGCTTTAATGTATGCAAATGTACCAGTTAAGTTGTAAAATGATTTTATCATAGTACATGTATAGTGTTTTCTCATGTTTATATAAGTTAAATTTTTAATTACATTCTACAGTTTTTCAACTTATTACGACTTCGAAATTCTTGATCTTCGTCTGGATATGATATTGCGCCAGTTTATTTAAAAATCCAGTTATGCATGACATACTTATAAGTCGGACACGACAATATACATATAATGCTTTAAGTGTCCACCGTGACCTTGACCTTTGAGTAGGTGACACAGTTTTTGTGCATGCCACGTCATCTTAATATGATGAACATGTGTGCCAATTTATTTCAAAATCCAATCATGCATGACAAAGTTATGAGCCGACACGAACATACACTTTCACTATATCCATAATAATATGCACAAACTTTGAACGTCCATTGTGACCTTGACCTTTGAGCAAGTGACACAGTTGATGCGCATGACACATCGTCTTGCCAGGATGAACATTTGCGCCATTTCATTTCAAAATCCAAACATGTATGACAGAGTTATAAGCCGGACACGAACATATACATATTTTTTATTATAATGCTTTAAGTGTCCACTGTGACCTTGACCTTTTCAAGAGCAAGCGACACAGTTTTTGCACTTGACACGTCATTTTGTAATGCTGAACAGTTGTGCCAAATTATTTAAACTCCAATCATGCATGACAACGTTATGAGCCGGACACGATAATGCCGTAATACACAAACAAACTATCACACACACATTCACACACACACCAACGGACAGGGTAAACACTAAATGCCATCCGCCATTTCATGGCGGGGACATAGAAACGAAAAACAATCAAAATATGCTGCGTTGTCTTGGCGTTGTTTAATCTGTCTGAGCGTTGTGATATCGCAAGAAAAATGTGGCATACCACTGTCACACTATTACGCATTTCCATTGTGTTTGCACGAATTAAATGAAATAAAAATAAAGAAACTAATGATGATTATGACACAATATTAAATGACATTATACATGTCAGTTATCGATATGTTTTATATTGTTTTGTTTGTTAGTTGCATATGTGTAATAAAGATATATACATGTGGATACAACATGAACAAACCCGTAATAGTAAGTTCATTTTCGCTCATTTACCTGTCTTCACTATTTATTAATACTTAGTGATAGGCAATTTATATACATGCACATGAATATAGTTATATTTTGAATTCTATCATTCGTTACATGTATTATCATGACATTGTTGTTACATCAACACGTACAATCAGCTTCACAGTTAATAATGCTTTAGAGCAATTCTCAATAAAATGACTTAATCCGCATGTAATTATAACAAATGAGAACAAATAAAAATGCTGATTCAATGTCACGATACATCGTTTTATATAAGTACTGGGTTTTCTGGCTGAGGAAAATATAATATGCCATTCGTTAACATTGGTATTCAAGTTCATTGTTCATGTAAAGAACATGTGTGTAAAGTTTCTCCCTACTGTCGTATGTCTGATCTTTTGGCAGTGTGTAGCTTCTTAAGCACGGAACTTTAGCTCCAAATGAATTTTGTTAGTTTTGTTGTTGAGTGGAATGATGCAAGAATTAAGTAAAAAAACTAATTTTGACACCATATTTATCATATCTTTTTATAGAACTCAAAAGCATTTATTTCTGTTCAACTGAAAATTGAACTGAACACTACTTGTAGTTTTTAATTAAATAATCGCCTTCTACCAGCATTTTCTTTTTTACTTTTTCTGCATACAAGTTGTATTTCCACAATAGCATAGCAATAGTGAAACTGGAAATATAAAAATGTGATATTTACGTCACTAACATTTATTTTATTCTTTTCTATAAAAACAGTCAGTTTGTGTTTATATAACCCATATCTTTTCGCACTCTCTCGCTCTTTGTATTGCATATGGTATAATATTTGTGTTTTATGTAATTTTTGCAAATGCATTTTGTTACTATGTCCTCAAATCTCCCATAGTCTGGATCGGGGATATATTAAATGTTTCATCTAACCATTAAATTGCATTCTTTTACAATGATGTGCATTTATACAGCAGGTCTGTGTAATCCTCAACAAGAAAAACAATCGTGTCTATCAAAATTGTCAGACTTCAAGGTTTTACTCAAGAACTGTCTAATTATTCCATGTTACATAATAGCGATATTTACGTTACCATTGGTAACGTAAATATTGTAACATAGTGGCCTCATACATGTATGTTTTTATATGTAAATATAATTGATGAATTGATTGATAATTAAATGACTATAAGTGCATACTTGATAGAGAAGCATACGAAATAGGTTATGCACGTGATATGCACGTGCATTTGTATGTATGTTCAGACGGATAGTTTGCACTTGATAGTATTTGATTGTTGTGGTGAACTGATCATATAGTGACAGTTGTCTAATAATTAATAAGTAATTTTAGAATAAATTTATCAACATAACTTTTCACTTTTGGCAAGACGAAAGCAATATGACATTAAAGAAAGATCAATTGCACAATGTTGCGTAAGCCATTAGTGATTGGTTAATTAAAACTCTAACTTAGTTCCCAATGGTCAGAAAACAAGGACCACCTAACTGTCAAAACACTTTTGGACATCCTATGTGAAAGTTCGACCACACATTGCAAGTTAGTACGAACGGTAGTACGAACACGAACAGTTGTACGAAAGAGAGTACGAACGGAAGTAAGATCAGTATGAACAATTGAAATTGGTACTCATTGAAGTTAATTAATATTTTTAATTTGGTCGCGGAGAATAAAAACGTTGAAAGCGATCGAAGTACTTGCATTATTGTATTTGAATCCAACAACGAGAGTTAAATATTGATAAAATAATGTTTGGAATTAACCAAAATTCAGCTGAAAATGTAAGTGACGATATGTTGTCTTCAAATCAAGATGGCGGCGTCCACAAAGATGTCCCGCTCGTTTTCTTTCAAGAGGCATGCTTGTTTAAAACAAGAAATAATACAAACATCAATACTAACTATCTGAAACACGAAGAAATGTACAATGCGCTCAGTATGACAATTGATTGTACACATATAACCGGCCTGCAAAGAGTCAATGGTATGTGGCGCATATATATTGATAACCTAATTGATAAAGCTACATTGATTGCAAGCGGAGTGACTTTAAGGGGTAAAACACTACCTCTTCTCAACACTAACCCATTACGCTTCGACAACGAAGACACGACCAGAATACGCATTCAAAACATCCCATTATCAGCTGATGATGGTGCCATTAAAAGGGCTCTGGTACTGAAAGGTCTTGATATCATTTCCTGTTTTCGTGAAAAACTCAGGATAAATAACAAACTCACAAACTGTGAAACTGGTGATAGATTAGTTACCGTGAAAACATCATCCCTTAAGGAACCTCTAGAACGTTTCATGCACTTCGGACAATTTAAGGCCAAGGTAATACACAGAGGTCAAATAAAAAAAACATGAAATGCACCAAATGTCTTGAAACAGGACATACATTCCACACGTGCAATAATGGTTGGAAATGTTTGACTTGTGGAGAACTTGGTCACAAGAAAGGTGAATGCCACATAGACGACAATCAAAATGTGTCAACTGATAGTCAATCAGATACTCCTGACTGCTCAGACGAAGAAGACACACAAAATGGTAAACATACAAGAAAGTCAACACAAACGTGTAAGACAGCACCTATGTCAACTCAACCATCAACTAGCAACACAAACGACCAAAAGCAAGAAACTCGCCCGAAGAAAAAAGCTAAATCCGGAAAACCAAGCACTAATAAAAACAATCAAACAAATATTGAAAGGTTCTTGTCAGGTATTGCCCAAGAAGCATGCACACCAGCTAATCAACGATCACGGTCAGTGACACGTTCGCCTACAACTCCAACAGAAATGTTGAATACAATCACCAAAAAATCATGCAAGAAACCGAATGCTCGGACTGGTAATTAGACTTTTATCCTATGAATTCCTTTCAAACATGACCGCAATTTGTTTAATGGACTATGACTCGAAATACTTCAATTGCGTTTACTCATACGCAGTAAACGGCATAATAAAAGGTTTTTTACGCAAGTATAACTCAAAAATAGTTTGCAATAATAAACCTCTCGAAAATGCATCAATTATATGATATTTATGCATGCACTAAGCATAACTTTGGTAAATGTAACTGGTGTATGTCACCGTGTAATATGCAAAGACGTTTGCTTTTTTTCGTGCTATTTGCTCTTGATGATATTATGCAACCTTGGAATGCCAGCTTGTAATATGCAAAGATGTTTCCTTATTTCATGCTTTTTCTCACGCACTTTGCTCTTGGAACCTATTTATGCCAGCTTGTAATATGCAAAACAGTTTGCTTTTTTCATGCTCTTTGCTCTTGATGATATATTGTAACATATCTATGCCTGCTTGTAATATGCAAAGATGTTTGCTTTTTTCATGCTCTTTGCTCTTGATGATATATTGTAACACATTTATGCCAGCTTGTAATATGCAAAAATGTTTGCTTTTTTCATGCTCTTTGCTCTTGATGATATATTGCAACCTATTTATGCCAGCTTGTAATATGCAAAAATGTTTGCTTTTTTCATGCTCTTTGCGCTTGATGATATATTGTAACCTATCTATGCCAGCTTGTAATATGCAAAGATGTTTGATTATTTCATGCTCTTTGCTCTTGATGATATATTGTAACTTATTTATGCCAGCTTGTAATATGCAAAACAGTTTGCTTTTTTCATGCTCTTTGCTCTTGATAATATATTTTAACCTATTTATGCCAATTTGCAATATGCAAAGATGTTTGCTTATTTCATGCTCTTTGCTCTTGGTGATATATTGTAACCTATCTATGCCAGCTTGTAATATGCAAAGATGTTTGCTTATTTCATGCTCTTTGCTCTTGATGATATATTGTAACCTATCTATGCCAGCTTGTAATATGCAAAGATGTTTGCTTATTTCATGCTCTTTGCTCTTGATGATATATTGTAACTTATTTATGCCAGCTTGTAATATGCAAAGATGTTTGCTTTTTTCATGCTCTTTGCTCTTGATAATATAGTTTAACCTATTTATGCCAATTTGTAATATGCAAGGATGTTTGCTTTTTTCATGCTCTTTACCTTTGATAATATGTTAATAAGCTTGTTCATAATTTTAAACTATACATGTTCTTACGTAAAATTAGGTTTTAAACAAAACTACAACATAATCTCCTTGAACCATAAATAAATCAATGACTAATTTATTTCATCTTATATCCCTAAATTGTCAGGGATTGAGAGACAAGCTTAAACGTGCCAGACTGAAACAATACATGTTGTTACAAAAAGCCAAGATATTCTTTATTCAAGAAACTCATTTTACACCAGAGTTATCTCCTCTTATAGAAGATGAGTTTGACGACTGGTTATTATTTAATTCTTACGGCAACAATTTAAGCAAAGGCTGTTCAATTTTTATTAAGAAAAACTTAAATTGTGATATAGTGAGCTTCATACTAGATCCTGATGGGAGATATCTTTTAATTAACATCACTATTTACTCAAACCCATATTGTCTTGTTAATGTTTATGCAAATAATGATAGCACAAACAGAAATCGTTTCTTCACTTCGCTAATAACAACCATCGAAAACGAATCTCAAGGTATGCTTATAGTAGGAGGTGATTTTAATGACACACTTGATGCTACTGACAGAATCCACAAAAATAAGGTTAAAACAAAAAATTATAACGCAAAAACTGTGAAAAGCCTAAATAAACTAATTAAACGTTTTAAACTTACAGACATATGGCGAAAATATAACAAAACAAATCTTCAATTCACGTGGAAAAGAAAAAATAGTATAGAAAAAAGCAGGATTGATTTTTGGCTAATTGAACCTAATTTAATACCCCTTATCTCGGTCACGGATATACGTCCGGCATGCATAAAACATACAGATCATCAAGCAATCTCAATTAAAATTCTTAATACAGATAATAGAGGTCCAGGTTACTGGAAACTGAACAATTTGTACTTAAGCGACCCCTTTTACCTCCAATTAATAACAAATCTCATAAAAAAGTCAAAATGCAAAATTGGTACATCAAAACAAACATTGTGGGAACAGCTAAAAAACGAAATAAAAGACAAATCAATAAATTATGCAAAACAAAAAAGTAAAGAACGATACAACGAAATTCAATCGTTAGAAAACCAACTGATGCACATTAACGCGACGGATAGTGTAACAAATATAGAGCTCAGATCTAAGATTGAATCAAAATTAAACAAACTTTACGATATTAAAGCCCGAGGTGCTGAAATAAGATCTAAAGTAAAATTTATAGAACAAGGAGAAAAAAACACAAAATACTTTCTAAACATGGAAAAATCCAGGCAATCAAGAAAATCTCTAAATAAAATTATAAGAGGTAAAAATACGTTCTCAGAAATTGAAGATATCTTAAATGAGGAAGTAAAATTCTATTCTCAATTATATACATCAAAAAATATAAGTCAACCTGAAATACAAAATTATCTGATAAACATCGAATGTGATCGCAAACTATCCTCAAAAGACGCAGACTTATGTGAAGGCCTCTTCACAAATGAGGAAGCCGAAATAGCATTAAAATCTATGAAGTCAAATAAAAGCCCAGGGATGGACGGTCTAACTGCAGAATTTTATAAAACCTTCTGGGATTCATTAAAATGCATTCTCACAGGTGCCCTTAACGAAGGATTTTACCATTCCCAATTGACACACTCCCAACGAACTGGAATTCTTTCTTTACTTTATAAAAAAGATGACCCAACAAATCTAGAAAATTGGAGACCAATATCCCTTCTAAATGTAGATTATAAAATTGCCGCAAAAATACTAGCAAATCGGCTTCAAAAAGTAATACATAAAATAATCAGTTTCGATCAACAAGGTTATATTAAAGATAGATTCATAGGATATAATATCAGACAGATTCAAGACGTCATCGACTATGCTGATCATCTACAACTAAATGGAGCAATTGTCTTCCTTGACTTTAGAAAAGCTTTTGATACAGTAGAACATAACTTTTTATTCGAAACTTTAAAACATTTTGGGTTTAAAAACGATTTCATTCAGTGGATTAAAACATTTTACTGCAACATACAAACATATATTTCGAATAACGGATGGATATCTACACCATTTAAACCAGAATGCGGTGTAAGACAAGGCTGTCCCATTTCATCCTTACTATTCATTATAGTTGTAGAAATCTTGGCAATAAAAATACGTAAATCAGACAATATAAACGGCATCACCATAAAACGTAATGATTTGCATGTACATCAAAAGATAAAAATTTCACAACTAGCCGATGATACTACCTTATTTCTCCGCTCAAAAGAAGACATTACAAACGCATTGCAAACAATTGAAAGTTTCGGATCATTTTCTGGATTAGAGTTAAACAAAAATAAAACCATAGCATTTTGGATAGGCAAAGATAAAAATAGTTCAGATAAAACCGATAACATTTCATGGTCAAATAAACCAGTCAAAGCTCTCGGAATCTACTTTGGCCACAATAAGAAAGAATGTGAGAAATTAAATTGGGAAACAAAAATCGAAAGCTGTAAAGCCATTATAAACAACTGGTCAAATAGAAAATTAACCTGGTATGGAAAAATTCTCATTGTCAAAACTCTTCTTATTCCAAAATTTACATATGCTTTTCATTCACTAATAGTACCAAATAAAATTGTTCAAGAAATTAATACCCTTATTTACCAATTCTTATGGAATAAAACTAAAGAAAAGATCAAACGATCAACGCTCATAGGCAACAAATTCAATGGTGGCCTCGATATGATAGATATAGAGACATACGTAACTTCAATAAAACTAAAATGGATCAAAGCTTTATCAGATAAAAATGATGCCAACTGGAAAGCCATTCCAAGATACTTCTTTAATAGATATGGATCAGATTTCCTTGTGTTCAATTTCAATTTAGACTTCATTAAAAACCTTGACACTACATCCATACCTGAATTCTACAAAAACATCCTTGACCTGTGGATAAAAACAAAAAATAAAACCTCTGCAGATGAACCAAATTCGTTTTATGATATAAGGAAAGAAATCATTTGGGGCAACCGATATATAAAATTTAAAAATAAAGTCATACTGTTTAAAAACTGGATTAAGTCAAACATAATTTTCGTAAATGACATTTTCGACAACAAAGGATTTTTACGAGAAGATTATATTTACACAAAACTTAAAGACAAAACAAACTGGATTTCAGAAATAAGCATTTTAAAAAAAAGTTTTCCGCATAAATGGACCCACATACTATCTCAAGAGAAATCACTATTAACAAAGGTAAAAACTGTTATTCAACCACAGTGCTTTAACAAACCCATTGCTGTATTAACCAATAAACAAATATACAACTTAATAATTGAAACTAAATTTACAACTCCTTATATACACAGATTCTGGAATTCACATTTTAAAGAAAACATCGATTGGCATTCACAATATAAATTTATAAATTCTTTACACGACAACAGACTTAAACAGTTCAAATACAAATTACTCCACAGAATTTTCCCATGTAAAGAAATACGATTTAGATGGAAAATGGTAGACTCACAGAATTGTTCTTTATGTCACGTTATAGAAAATTATGAACATGTTTTTATTGATTGTAAGACTGTACGAGAAATCTGGACCAAATTACAGTATGTTCTTAAGGAGTGTAACATTAACAAAGACATCAAATACTTAAAAACTATTTTAGTCGGATATAAAGTTAAATATACCCAATACAACTATTTCAATATATTTTTAACACTACTCGGTTTTTGCATTTACAAAGCATACTTCATCAGTGAAAATAAACTTAAAGATGTCAATGTATGGAATCTGTTTAAATATGAACTTTCCACACTAATTGAATACTACGAAAATAAAAATGAAACAAATTATTTTATCTCTAAGTTTAAATCACTTATACTATGTTGACGTATTTTTCCTTTCTCACTAATGTTAAACCAACCAGTATCCTACCTAGCCACAAACTTTTTGGTATATAGTTACATAATATTATAAACATCACTCTTGTCACTAAGTTGTCAGTGTTAAACTTTTCATCATATTTGGAAAATTAATATTGCATTACAATAGTATATTTTCATACATGTACATGCTGATTTATACTTATATGTAATATCCTGTATATATGTTATAAAAAAATGAATAAACGGATTACCGTTCGGTAATTGGAAAAAAAACAACAAAAAAAAAAAACAATATATTACCATGTAAATATTAATCAATGCATCTTTTTTTTCTGAATTGATTTATCTATATAATTATGAAGTACAAATATCCAGCTTAATACTTACTTTTGTCCACATTCGCTTTTACTTAAATACCGCTGATATGATTGAGCTTTCACTTGAATTACCGGCCACAAATTTTGTAAAATATAGCTCTCCGGCATGCATATTACAAAACGATATACAGAACTATAAGGGTAACAATTAACCATACATGCAAAAAGACATGCAATACGTACATTTGTGAAAGATCGAGTAACGTTAATATCGGTAACATAAATATTTTTGCACATGTTAACCTGGTGAAATTTATGACATTATGATGTTTGAATCAGTCAAGCTTTCGGCTGATATAAAATTAGTTTACATTGTAGTAGTTGGTGTCAAACTGTACTAGGTAACGTAAATATCCAAGGAAAACGTGAATTTCCATGAGAAATAATCTATAGTGGGTGTAGTTCAAAAAGCATAGCGCTTCACTAAATATTTAAATTACAATACCAAACGATGTCTTGAGTATTTAATCAATTTTGTTAATTCACATTAGCAATAACGTTACCTTTTCTATGATAACATGCAATACTACTGTTGAATGGTTAAGAAAAATTATCTTTATCATGATTCATAGTGTCAGTGAACATCTATGACAATGAGACAGTATTTATTTTGTTTTGGATCATTTTATTGAGATTGGCTGTTTACTATGTATCACAAAGTTTTATGTGCTGAGTGTAACAATAAACTAAATACATAAATAGAAAAAAATGTTACGCATTTTGAACATATAACCTCAAACAGCGACCAAGGCATCCTGTGGAGTTCACGTGCATGGCGTTCTGTCGCATTTAAACGAATTTCTTGTTGGCGATTGTCTGCGCATTCACGGTGCTTAATTAAAATCACGATGTTCACACTGCGCTGACGGCGTGTTGACGTCGTTCGTATGTGCGCTAGGGACGCAGCACTTGACATCTCAGAGAACGCCGTACAATCTCCGTGCAAACGCCATCGACAATCATGTAGCGTTTGCACAGCGAGCTTACTACGCAGCATGTTGCAGCTCATGTTTCATGTGTTGTTAGACATATCTCGTTCGAGTTTCTGTTGACGTAATGATAACTACATGTATTTTACTATCAATGAGTTATTTAGAATATATTAATGAATATATTAATAATTATGTCTGTTTTATCTTTCTGTTTATAAGTTTCTCCGTCTTATCTCCGTGGATAACACAGATAAAGTGGACCAGACAGGAAAAATACCCGTTAAACTTCGAACTTTATCTGTGACCCTGACATTTAAGCTAGCTGCATGACACATTCTCTCATTATAGGGGATTTTTGTGCCACATTTATTTAATTATTTTTATTTCTTATTAACCAAACAACTATCTTTAAGTCATTATTTGAAGTAGGCTTTTTAATGATGTTCAGCTAATCTCATCCATGAATTGCGTAATTAATAGATGTCATGTGTTACATCAAAATAACTGCATCGCCAGTTAAGTACAATGTGAAATGTATGATGATTTAAGCAACTATCATCGTAATTATAAGATAGGCAGAATGGTGTTACAGATTACAGGGTACATTACACTTACTTAAACGTTCAAATGATAAATGAATAATTTCTGTAAATTATTCAGCGATTTTTACCATACATTATTAGTCAGTTTTTTTGGCGGCCCATTCGACATTTATGGTAATTTCAGAGTCACCCAAGAGAGAGCAGAGATAAGATACAGGAGACCCGGACATTGGTCATACTTTTTTCGAATAGCTTTTCCTGGTTCTTCATCGTGCCTGGTGTAAAGCGCTCATACATTCGTCTAGTAATAGACTATTAGAATCATATTCAATCAGTACCCTAAAAATAAAAAGAGGCCGACTTGGCCGTAATCCTTGTATAGGAACTTCCATACCAATAATGACGTTAGCTTAATTAGC